>JALJCO010006651.1:770000-1294820 GCA_023101725.1 Atherinomorus stipes
GAAGGGCTCATTTATTATGTTGATACATGATAATGATGCCAAAGTGGATTGAATTTTAAGTAAGTTCTCCCTACGATTATAACATATGCGTTATTGTGAAAAATGCGGTGCGATTTGATTCTTTACGGCCTGGAAATTCCTGAGACCGTCTTAATGCTACAAAAATCAATGTGGGGGAAAAAAAAGGTAGACAAAGTGAGACTGTTAATTCAATTTTTTTACAGAACAAATTGTTTGGCTGGGGTGCAGCAAGCATGAAAAAGTTCAATTAGATTCAGAGCTCCCATCTTAGATGCTCAGTAATTAAAGAGTGCACTAATTCAATCAGGGGCAGGACTCTGGCAGAGGGAGTTGGGCTGATTCTTAATAGGTTATAGGTTATTTCTCACATACTGCCCACATAGGCACTTCATTAGCCCTCTGCTTTACAATTCACTCAGCTTTTCAGCCTCATTATTATCAAGGTTTATTAAAATCCAATGGGTGCCTATCTGTTTCTATTACTGAGGAGCTGTACAGTAAAGCACAGGGTCACTATTAAGAGCAAACACTCCAGCTACTTTATATGAGTGGTTAAAAACTAACACTTATGGCTACGAAAAAAAAAAAAAGTGTTATCTTTTATCTTTATCTGTATTAGCAAACTGTGGTGGAAGTGTAACTAGGTTGACATGACCTTAGAAAAGCTCAAATACAAGTCCAGCTGCTCTGAACAATAACCTTTCTCCATATGATAGATGATTAAATCATTCCAACTGATTAGTACATTTAGAAGGGCAAACAGGATTTTATTTGGTCATATTTTTCCACCTTTTGTGTCTTTCTTTTTATTTATTTATCTATTTATTTATTTGCAAGTTTTGCGCAGATGCTGGCATTTGATCTTTCAACCCGTGCTCAGACAACAAGTTAAATCACTGGCCAAAGGATGGAGGCGGTTTGTGCGGCACTGCAGTGCATAGTGGGGCACATGCAGCCAGCTCAGGGAGATGAGGGCTTAGGAGGTGTTAAAGGTTATTGAATGCTGGAGAATTCTCCTGGCGGCGGAAGCATTGTTTACAGCTATCTATTTTTTTGACTCTTTGCCCTTGGGCTGTGGCCCATAAACAGAGCCGCTATCCCCGACATCCCAGCAAGTGGAGAGTGCAGAGCATAATTGTGAGTCCCCCTTGGATGTCCCAAAAGTGAAAGATGTGTCTGGTAAGTGAGAGAGGTCAAACACGAGCATGGATATTTATTACATGCACTGCAACCAGATGGAGGCGGCCCATCCATCAAGCAGAGCTGTCATGCTGGTCACAAACGTTTCCCATAAAGACACCCCACCACCACCACCTCGCTGCCTCTCGCTTTTGCTCTCTGGAAGCAGGAGGTCCATCTGCATTTCATGAAAGAGAAAGGACAGAGACTTGTTTTGCACAATTTGGAACTTATAGACGAGTGCAGCAGAGCCTTTGCAGCTTTTCCAGAACCACAATCATGTCTTAAAATTCACTCTCCCTGAAATGAGCTTGGTTTGTGTTTAATACTGATTATCGTCACTATTATATCTAATAAAGGCAAGTTAGAAAATGGCAGGATTAAAAAGGGATGTAAGGTGGCAGCTTTTGGAGATACTGAAAGACTGGAAGAGGGAGGATTAGAAGGGTTTTTCTGACACTTGCTCCCTTATTCATCAGACTCTCACAGGCCCGTCGGTGACAATGAAAAGATTTCACAATACAGCCATGGCAGAAACTCATTCTGGCCCTCATCCATCATGCTCAGCCCGCTAGCCGTTCCACTGACCTAATCTGTGATGCCTCGCTGCCTGCACCCAGTTTCTTAAAGGCAGGCTTCATTACAGTAAGAGAGAGGAGGAGATAGAGGCCAGGGGCCAAGGGCCTGGGGAAAAAGGCTGTGGTAGTCAGATACACACAGAGACTTAAGGTATATAAAACACAGAGACAGCCACCTGTCAAAATCACCCATTTCCATCAGAAAGAAAGCACAGAAAACATTCTCATTGAAGATGGAGGCTTTTGGAGAAAAAAAACTATAAATATAACTGAGAAGTTGTGTGGAATTGTTAGTCAATTTAGTCTGATTAACTTTGAAAACAGCCTCTCTGTCATGAAAATGTCCATCTTACAATCTAACAGCCTTCTTTCCAGCCATCAATCAAGTAATTAGACAGCTTGTTACTGTCACAAACAATTTCAAGTTGATGACTGACTGAACTTGAATCACATATTCTTAACTCAGAGACAGTTTCTCAGAGATGTCTTCAGATACAAACGTTGCCTGATATCATTTTTCCAACCATGGTTCTTCCTTTATCCATACCATCTTTTCATGCTTAACATGCTCTTCTCCTTGTTCTGTGTTGTTGAACGTTACTTTACCAAAACAGGGTTTGACAGAGGGAGGTTGTCTTCCTGACCCTGAACCAGTTATTATGGAGCTTTGTTCCCTAAACTCCTGATCTGGGTCTGGGGTGAGCCTGTGCTGCCAGTTCCCTCTTTTATCTCTTTAACTGGTCCCCAGACCCTTTTACCCACTGCCTAATGGAGCCTGTCTCTGCACTGAGGGACAAATTCAATCAGCCTCTCGCTAAACATCTTCAAATAACATTGCCTTAGCTCAGTGGTGAAGTGAACACTGTTGCTATTGAAATCAAGTGAACTGTCTAGGTAGCCATACCGCTACCACTTGGCTAACACCAGAAATTGAAAGAGGGAAAAAAATCTTCTGGTTTGGAATTTTGTGTACCACAGCTGATTTTTTTTTACCACATGGGAAAATATTATATCTTCAAAAACAGATATCCCATACTCAGCTTCTTAAATAAAATAACTGTTCCAGTATTGAGTGTACTTGCATAAATTCACATTGAATCATCCTCTGTGTTTTCATAATCCATTGCGATGCCAAAATTTTTACACAATGTCGCATATTTTGCTTTGTATGAAAATTTGAAATAAATTAGTGCTTCTTGGTGCTGGAAACCATAGCAGTCCAAAGGAAAACAGTCTTTGCATGGACCATGTTTGTCTATCAGAGCTGAGGGTTAAATATAGCAAGATACTAACGAGCTGTGCTGAGCATACGAACTGTAATTCTTTCATGGCTTCAAGCTATACAACATCTACAGCTGAGATTTGGAAGTATTGGATACATCAGTTGTTACAGTAAAAGTTATTTGGGTTTGATCTCAGACAAAAATCAAAGTAAATTAAATCTGGTTATTTTTCTCTACGTTAGCCATGTAAACGAACATTAAATGTCTCAACAAAGAACTGATAACTCCTAGGCTTTATTAAAGTTATATATCCAAAATGTAGACAGAATCAGAACATCCCTGTGGTGCATTTTTTAGCACCAGTCACAACCTTCGTTTTTAACATATGGTATTACACAAGACATGGCATCCAACTTAATCCTTATGAAAAGAAAAAGCAGGAAAAAAAACAGTAATCTCCAACCTTGCCCAAATTGCTATCAGCGCTCACTCGATAATCATTTTACCATCAAATCACTATTGCATCATACATTCTCTCGTGTTGGGGGGGGGGGGTTGGAGATTAAAGAGACAACTAATTGACAGGCAAGGCTGCCCAGGAAACACCAACAAGACAGATCAAACTGATGGGAAATGTTTACAAGCCTTACATCAGCGCAGATAACATCGGAGGAAGGGATTTTCTTGAAAGCTCCCATAAATAACAAGCCTACCAAAATGTATACTGTGTGTGTGTGTGTGTGTGTGTGTGTGTTGAACAAATCCAAACAAAATAATTTTTTTTAGTGTTAGCTGTAAAAAGCAGAACTAATCAGTAAATCAGAAATTCTACTTAGAACAACAACTATAACTTACAACAATAATAATGCTGATAACAATCAGTTAATATCCAAAAACTGTATGAATATCACGTCTAAAGATATCTGTAACACATCCAAACAAATGCACAGTAGAGGTCAATATAAAGTGTGGTAATCCAGTGAGGAAGAAACAGTTCCTGTCTGAGGGAGAGATGCTTTTATAGAAAGCCGTTAAGAAAGAGAGGAGTCCTTAAGTGATTTTTTTTTTTTTTTTTTGGACAATTTAACTGGTTCTCCTGACACATAAATGACTATGCTGACAACTTAACTGCACTGCCAATCAATATTTCCTATTACTCTCATTGTCAGAGAGAAAATAAAAATATAATGTTGAGGTCAAGCCAGGAGTGACAAGGGATTAAGGCCGTATCTGTACAGCTTATTAATGCAAATAGCCCATCAGAAAAAAAAGGGAATTATGTCAATCCAAAGCTTTTCAAGAATCATACTAATATGACAATAAATACTCAAAGTTCATGTGACATAGATGAAGATTTTAGAAAGCTTAAATTGAAAATGATGTTCTTTTGGTTATTTTGAAACACAATTCCTTCACTTTCTAAATGTACACAAAAGATAAGGCTTAAAAACGAGTTATTTCATGCTCAGAGGAGTGCTAAACCGCTTTCCTAAAGAGAATTATGTTGCGATACAAACAACAATGCCACCCGAACAAAGCTGGCTAACTCCACCCGCAGCATAACAGCCTAGCAGGTTCTACATGGCTATGAGGAGGAGAAGACAATTAACCAGGGGTTTAACCTGTCAGTCATGTCCTGTCAACCTATCACATTTCCACTCTCAGGTCCACCTCCTACTTAACTCCCTCTGTGATACGCTGCTGGCAGTTTGGATAGCTTGACTGACGGCAGTCTTGATCCTGGAGCTGGGAGGCACCTATGTGGACATCTTGGACATGAGAGAGGGAGATTGGGGTGGACATGTGAGGGTGAAGTGAAAGGGCCTAAACGATAGAGGGAGAGCAAGAAATTTGCTACTCTGTTCTAATTAGATGTGCAAAGGAGCATAGAGACTTTGCCACTGCAATGATGAGAGAGAAGAGAGGACTGTGAGAGAAACTGACAGATTCCTTCTTTTTTTTTTTTTTTTGAGCAGACTTTTATTGTTCCATTCGTTCACCAGTTTTTGCAGCAGTCAAACACTGAATTTAATCGTCTATAAGACAAGAAAACAAAACAAACAAAATATTCATGTCCAAGGGAACATCTTCTGCATCCTACTTCTCAAAATAAATTTGCTTTCAAAATGAAATTCTTCCACCATATTAAGCTGGATCAGACTTATACATTTCCAAACAGAACAATGCATTTCATTGTTTTGCAGTTGTCAAGCTTTATTTTAGTTTCACAAGGAGTGTACGTGTTACATCAAGTGAATATGGTCAGGAAAATGGGCTGAACCCGTTGGCTGTGTATCCCATTACTTTGCTCTCTGCTTCCAACCCTTTGGATTCCATACCGTTCTGTTAACCATCAGCAATTATCTCCCTGTCAGAGCTAAAGGTAACAAATTTCCCCCCATCCAGCCAGCCGCTATCATCCTCCGGACACCAGCATCAACTGACAGCAGCTAAATCACACGAGCCAGCCAAGACTCCTGACAGACAAATGCACTACCTTGGAAAACCTAGGCCCATCACTCTAAGTGGGGAGGGGTAGGTGAAAGGAGGGGTGGATGGAAGAGCGAGTCTCTCCGCTGACCTTATACCACCCCCTCCACCCCACCCCCACACTGCTGTAAGAGATGGACTACCCTGTACTCTGTAAGCGCAGGGCCCAGTTCCCAAATAAGAGAATTATTAATGGAGCTTTCCCAGGTTTTGGTTTATCTTGTACGTACCATCACACCAAGCCCAGGTTTCCCTCTTTTACAGATGGTTTCGCAGAGCGAGGGCTATGAGTTATCCACACTGCAGTCACAAAGCAACACTAAAGCTCCAAGAACAACAACTCCATAATTCTGCAACTGGGAAACTTTTTAACACGAGTTTTCTTAAAGGAGGCAAAGCAAATATGGATGTTGGGTAAACATATCAACTTACATTATATCAGCATGTTAATCATCTAAAGCTTAACAGGTCTTTTAAAAAACATGAACTACTAAAGACAGTCCACGTGTGCAGACTTGATATTGTAATTTAACATTTGGATTCATTTATGCATTTAGAAGCTGTTAGAACTTCTTATGATTATCTTTTATTGGAAAATAATTAGGCTGAAATTAAAAATTAGTCTAAAAAGTCAACTAACACTGGCAGAAAATGAGAAACTTTCAACATGCTCTTACTCCAAGCTCAGCACATATTGATAACTGATAAGCAGCCGTTTTCAACATAAAAAAAACTTCTATTGAAAGGTGTTTTTACCCGTAAGGTTGCATAAATGAAAAAAGGGGAGAAAATAACACCAGTTCCATGACTGGTACCCCACTTACAGGATCTGTAGCGAAGCTCCTCCCCACATCTGACCTCCACTGCTTTAAACCCTTGTCAATAAGCAAATTTTTGGATTTATCTCTCCTCTTGATGTTTACTATTGGTAAGCCGAGTGCATCTGCTATGGATGCTGGACAAGTGTTAAGAAGCTGTGCATTGAAAAATGTTAGAAAACAGATACCAAGTCTCAGTATGTAATAAAGATGTGTAATCCAAGTTTATGTGGAGAGAGAACTTATTTTATATGCAGCTTGTAACAAACCATTTACCGCATCTAAGGGAGTTTGGATTTTGGCACAAAACTGACTTGTTAATTTTGAGATCTTTAATTCAGTGGTGGGATTTAAAGGTGATAGCTACAAGTTTAATTTCTCCCCGCCAGTATGGTTTCACACTCACACTCACTTACTCAATTAGCATTTACAACATTACAGAACTGGCCAACTGTTAATTACCATTAGTGAATGTTTAATTTATGTCCATGAGGAAAACAGCCACCTCCGCGGGGTTTTTGAGCCCCTTACCTTCACCTTCATCTTGCTTCGTTTTTTGTCCGCTCGAATTTGAGATAGGTAATACAAGAGGATGCTACAGAGAGAAATTGAGCAAGTAACTCCTGAGCTAAATGCTTGTGTAGACATTGGCATGGTAATCAGATGTAAATATTTACATATTTTGGACCTGTCAAAATTGATAAAACAATTACTTTTATTAAACTTTTACAGTGTATGGTAAAATTCTGCACCCCTTTAGATATTCTGTGGTTGTATTGTTTTTGAAAAATGTATTGCTTTGATGAAAACGTTGTAGCCAGCACCTATAAATCCATCTTTTTTCCCACTGTTTTCTCTCTATCTCCTTCCTTCTTCTAATAATTTGAACAAAAAAAAAAAAATCTCTGACCAGGAAACTGTGACTGCAACTAGAGGCTATGGGAGATCATTCCATGCAAGATGGTCCTCCCATCTCAGCATGACATACTTTCACATCTGTACATGTATAGCAGGCAATCATCCATTTGAAAAGCTTCATCTGTGAACATGAAAAAATTAAACCTCCCCTGGTAGCTACAACATCACTGTATCTACCAAACAGCAAACCTTGGACATGAGATTGAGCTGCTGGTCTCATACAACAAAATATCAGCTTAAAACAGGCCGACATATGACCTGAGTAAAAACATGGATGATCCTGGGAGAAGCAATGGAATACACTCAGATTAGTGTGATTAACGTAAAAGACTGGCAGGTGAGGTTAAAGCAAGCGACAGGCTGATTCCTATTTTGAATGACATGACCTTTCTTGTGGGTAGGGATGGGGGATATGGACTAAAAAATATAACAAGATAATTTCTCTTATTTAACACGGGAAAGAAAAGAGAAGAAAAAAATTATCAGAAAAATATTTGTATTAAATATTTGTCAAAAATTCTGTGAAGAAAGCCAAAAAATAAGCAGCATAAATTATAAAATGAAGTTAAGTGGAGACTGAATTGAAAGTAGGAAAGGAAAAGAAGGCTGAAATATAGAGACAAAAACCAAAAAATAAAAAGAAAACAGCAAAAAAAAATAAAGAAAGAAAAAAAAAAGAAAGTAAAGAAATTGAAAAAATATAAGATAAAAAAAAAATTAAATGAGGTGGGGGAGGTCTGACGAAATATCGCACACCATCCCCCTTGTGAGTCAAACATATTCACTATAAAAGCCGCTGACACATCACTGCTGCACAACATCTTCTTTCCCAATCCTGCTGACATTTTTTTTCTATTTTTAAACTCAGCACCTTGAATTAAAATATACCATCCGGTTATGTCACTGTGCAAACAAAGTGAAATAACATGGCCAAGTGTGAATCAAGTTTTCTTTGCATTACGTCAAGTGGTTCACAGCTTCAACAGCTCTTCCCATCAGATCGCATTAGCACATTCATGCAGGTAGATTTCTGTGTGACATCCTGTATCAGCAGGGGTGACAGAGGAGGGGAGCTGTACCTGACAGTGACCTGTCAAGCCAGATAGGATGTGTTTAACGATAAGCTGTCTGTCTGGATCGCATATGCACACATGCACAAATAGACTAGTTTACCTCCCAGCTTATGTAGAGCTCAATGACATTTCAAAAACTCAAAGGTTACATGTAAGAAACAGAGCACATGTGATCGTATTTATGTTTAGTAAATACCAAATGTCACCACTTACTGTACATAATTTGATTAGAATACATTCAGTACACGTACACATGTTACATCACGGAGCAAACAAATGCTATCTCTTTAGGGGTCTCCTTGAATATGTTTGTCAATACTAATCCATTATTTTTATATGTTTCAGTTACTGATTAAAATGTCTGGTGTGTAAGATGTGGGGGTATTCAGTTGTCACCAAGTGAATCACTGAATTTCCCCCACCTACCTCCAAACCATGCTGGCAAACAAAAATTCAAAAGATTTTCTCCAGAGCTACAGGTAGTGTTCAGTTTGAACTATAATGCTCTTTTTCAAAAAAGACTAACTAACTAGCTAACTAACTAACTAACCCCCCTTCTCTCTCCTAACGGTCTATGCACCATCCGCTTCGCCCCCCCCCCCCCCCGCCCCCCCCCACCCCCCTCCCCGTCTGCTTCAACTGCAAGTAGGAGAGTGACTGCTAAGCAGGTCAGGTCTGGGTTAACAAACAAATGCAGGGCTCCAGACTGCGACCATTTCAGTCGCATATGCGCCCAAAAATTTGCTCAGTAGGCGCGAGCCTACGTCACAACCAGGAATTCACGTGACCACAAAGCTGGTAGCGGTGAAAACACGCTTCGCATTTGAACGGCGTCTGATGGACTATGAGCCTCAAAAACTGTTTTTGCACCCTTTTTAAATTTTTCTCTCCGCCGGTCTGTCTTTGAAATAATGTTGACATGACGTCCAGTTATTTTGAAAGTCTTACTGCCGACGCTAGAAGAAGATACGAAGCAAAACTAGGATCTGTTGGACTAAGTGATGCCCATCTTCTGCTGCTACAGCCTGGTTAGACGAACCTACATAACAGCCTGATGATCAGTTTCCCGATCTCATGATGTATTTGGTTTCATCAGGTAAGCCCCGTGTTCAAGCCATTTATTTTTTATAGAATATTAATTTCCCCCGGATTTTTAAGAAATGGTGGTATTTCTTTGATGTCCTTCTCATCTGAACGTGATCTTTAACAATCTGTCCTGAGGAGACGGGAACAGCGGGCAGCACTGTGATTCTGATTTAATGGTGTTTTCTATCATCTTTACAAAAACAACTACAGAGTTTAAATCGTAAGACCACAATATATGCTTGTTTATCGGTCACAAAGTGATCCGAACATATTGTTAGATGTTTCCATGGTTTCCAGCGTGAACTGTCAGCATTTAAGGTCTTGATAGCCACTAGCCACTTAGCCTGTTGTTCGGGACTTTTTCTGTTGTTTTGGGAAGTGGAAAAACATATTCTCTTGTCCGTGTGGTAGTTATGTTTATGGCAGCCATACACAGCAGGACTTCTCAGTATTTCCAAAGTAGAATAAACGAAGATTGACAAGTAATGAAGCAGGTAATCAAATGGTTCCCCTATGCAACGAAGCAATGTTTTCACCTTCTACCTAACCGGATGTGACGAATTTGGCGAAAGTTCCCGGATGCTCGCGGTGATCCATACTGGGTGAAATGGTCCTTTCATCCTGACTGTAGTCAATACATCATGTATTCATAAAAAGGAAGGGAAAAAGTCAGAGCTTTGTAAGAGCTGCAGTTCTGTAAAAACTCTGAACAACCCCTGCCGTTTGCACCAAAAGACAGGAATTGGTAATTCGCAAATTCACAAAATTTGTGTGTACATATACCAAGCAGCAACCTCTGGTGGCCAACTATGAGGCTACTGCTTTTTTCCCTCTTTTTTTTTTCTTAGATTACCCCCAGATTTCTGACAACCCCCAAGTGCCCCCTGGAGGCCCCCAGGGGCCAAGGCCCCCACTTTGAAAACCACTGGAGTATAAAACTGACAAAAAGTATCAATCATGACACACTTTGTTTTAGACTCTACAAATAGTGCGCACCAGCACAACTAGCGGTGAAAAATAATTTTTAGTCTCTTTAAAAAATTACAAATTTGAGGGTTTTTTTCTTCTGCATTTTGAAAAAAAATTCTCTGAAAATGGGCTTTATAGTTAAACCCTGGTTGGTGAATCGCAGGAAGCTCATACAAGTGCAAGGTTAAGTGTGATGTTTATGGATGAAACACACATCTGAGGGAGCTGGATTTTTGTAAGAGTTGCAAAGCGCAATCAACAGAGAATCTATCTTGAATGCAGTGAGAAATAACATTGAAACTACAGAGTATTTGTTCATTGAAACAAAGTATGTAATGGTAAAGATTTGACTCAGTGTCGCTGTTTTCTGAAATGGTGCTGCTGAGTTTAATGGTTCAAACCGGTTGTAATAGTTTAAATTAGCCTGTGATCTGTTGTTTTTAATGTCTTCAGCAGGTTTCATTCCTGCCACAAATTAATAATCAAGGCCTCTTTATTACATAATAATTTACAGCACATGTAAACATGCAAATACATATTCCATTTTTAGTTGTTACAATGGGATATGCAAAATAATAAAAGTTTTAATTAAAGGCTGATGTTACTTTACAAATCAGCAACCCTTTTAAGGTTTGGTTGGGCGTACTGATGATGTTGTTGACCTGTAAACTTAGCTTTATGGCAACCCTGTCATATTAATTTCACATTCAATTTGTCATATACATATATGTATATATATATACTGTATATACATATACATATATACGGTATATACTATGAACTAATTGCAATAGCAGCTATAGTTGCAGTAGAGACTGTGGTATGAAAATATACTGTATGATGTAAATGTCTCACTGAAATGAATCAGCAGAGAAAATGCAAGCCTCCAAAATATTCATACAGTTGATGGAGAAACATTCATGAATAATTCAGCCTCTAAATCCATCACAGTTCATTGAGTTACCTGAGCAACTTTTCAGCCAGAAAACTCAAAAAAAAAAAAAAAAAACCTAACAACTAACTCAGAGCACAAAAGCACAGCTGGTGAGGCAGTGACAATCTCGCTGCAAAACAAGCTCAGCAGTTTAACAACAGGGGCCAAATCTAAGGTAAAGACAGGGATGCAATTGTACTGTAGAACATGCCTACCAGGGTGCACTGGTTTGACTATAGTAATTGGAGGTCTACACACACACATTCACACACACACACACACAGCAGGCCTCTAGGCAGGATCAATATTTGTTGGGATTGCACCTTGTTCCAACAATGTAAGATTTACGGCAGGCGTGGGGGATTTACACTTTGTCTTCGAAGCAACTCATCAGTGCAACCCAATTACTAACCCCAGACAGACAGCATTAACATGGGCCCCGCTGCTGCTTTATGGCCCCTCAGCCCGTCTCATTCCACCCTCTTCAGGTGCTGCCACCATAACGGATACTACACTTAAAATGTGCTCACAGGAATGAATTCTTAGTCTTTCATTACTCCTACCTTGATTTACTTCATATCATTTCACAGCTATAGACAAAGATAACAGGTTGTAAATTACCCCCATCCTGCCTGCTTGTTTCAGCACTGGGGGAGTGAGGTGAGGAGGGGGGAGTGGGCAGCAGGGGAAACACAGGGTGGGGGGAGCAGTTGGAGCAAGAGGGGACCTGGGTGTTGGTGCATCTGCCCCACATGAATCTGTGTCAGGGAAAATGGGTTTGCCCTTAAATGTCTTCCAGGGACTGAATTTGCTCAATGGTCACTCTAAACAGTGATGACTGCCCGCAACGGTAAAACATGTCCTTCATGATGGGCCTAAAATACAGCAGTATAAGAAAAAAAAAATACAAGAAATAGCACTTTTAGCATCATCTAATTTCTACATTTAGACTGCCTGAGTGACAGTGCTGTGCTAACAATAATCATAACAAAAATACTGTTAAGGTGAGCAGGTGTCACTTGGAGCCCTCAGGCCATTCTATAAGACTTACAAGTCAGTAAAACTCCTCTGGTTAAAGGTTCGGCCTCTGTATGAGTGTAGGTAAGACCCTACCACTGGTCTCAATTTTCCCCCTTAAGCAGAAACTCAGTGAAAGCCACAGGGACAATGTTTCAACAAAAGCAAGCTAAAGAGTCTGTCAATCACAATGGTCAGCATAGAAAACTGCTGCATCACTCATTTTTATAGTGCACACTGCATCACATACAAATGCATTATTTTTCTCAAGACTGTTAACACAAACCTTTTACTTAGTATTTTCCTACCCTGCACCATATGCTTGCTTTAGCCTGAGGGCAGCAGTCATTGAGCAAAAGTGGTCCAATGCATTGTGAATGCATTCATTTTTATGGACAAACTATCTTTTCATATCATAATTATGTCAGCAATTACAAGCAAAGACTTTTTGTTGTTAATATATAAAAAAAAAAAGATCATGCAAACAGCGTAATAGTGACACATGCTATTGGTTCTCCAGTAATGCACAACTGTGTATGGTGTCACTGATAAGAACACTCAGGTGGGGTGTAGGAAACCCCCCTTGCCCTCCCTATAATTTCCTCCACCCTCCATCCTATTTCAGCAGTTGATAACTAAGAACATTAGTTTTATGCCACTTGCCAAGCTCAAATGAAAAGAGAGCTAACTTTAATGACACTGCAATTAATCGGCCCAATAGACAGACAGCTAAAAGACGAGATATTGACTTCATTAAGGATAATGTATTATGCTATTAAGTCAGTAGGGTCACCTTGTGTATCATACAAGCTGCTTAATATATTGGCATTTTCCATGAATAAGATAAATTCAGATGTAAAAGATAAAGCTGATAAAAAAAATAAAAAAAAGGGGTCATCCAGGAAGGCGGGATGCACGTAAGACGGAGTTGGCATTGGAGTCTGTGATCTCCAGAGAGGAAGAAACGGGATAATGTGCTACACATCATACTTTATCGGAAGCCAGATTGATTAGCTGCGGCAATTTAATCATTATTGTTTAGCTCTAATCTACAAAGAGGGACACTCCAGGCATGCATATCTTTATAGGAGCATGTCAGCAGCTTCATTTATTTCCCAGCGTTACCATTGTAATGCTGGAAGATTGATATTAACTTTTAAATACTGACCTTGTAATGCAGTAAAATCACAGCTTATATATTTCTACACGTCATTATTTTAGTGAGTCATAAAAATTATGGAAACTTTTTTTCCCTCAGTAACTATCTAAATTGTACGAATAGCCTTTTGAAGAAAAAAAAGAAAGAGTATTAAGGAATAATGTGAGCATATGTTCATTAAAGGTAGTGGTCACTGAGATGCATCTGTCTCATACCCTACAACATTTCCCTCAGGACCATTGAGAGCTTTCACTGCTCTGTGCTGCGACCTTGCTAGTTTCTTTTTTGGGGGTCTGTGTGATTATTGGCAGTTTCTCATCTGGTGGAGGCTCTGCTCATTTGTCATGATTATTGCTGAGTTCTGGCTTGTCATTGGCTCCAAGAGATCAATGACTTTGGGCTCTCCCTCTGTTGTATGGGCAGGCCAAACAGCCTTTTCTTCACTAAATGAGGCTTTCGCTCTATCCATCCATCCATTCTGCCCATACAATCTTTCTTCTCTCTATGTGTTTCTCTGGAGTCAGTTCATCAATTTGCTAGTCTATATATCTTTTTTCCAATCAGTGCTGACATTGTGTGTCTCTCTCGCTCTCTCTCGTTTTCCTTCAGGTAATGAAAATACCAAGCTGTAGAGTCAGCTATTCATCTATTCACTTTAATGTGGAATATCCTTTAAGTGTGAAGCAATTAGTTTTTGTCTAGTATGTAATAAGTAAGTAAAGGTAATTTGTACAGCACCTTTCACAGACAGTTGTCACAAAATGCTTCACAGAGAAAGTAAGCTAATAAAACTAGGATAGAAAAATAGGAGTATAAAATGTGAAATCAGAAATGAGAGCCCAAGTTTAACGAAAAGTCTGTTGGAATAAAAATATATTCAGCTGCTGTTTAAAAATTTCTAAAATCTGAATATCCAGTCCAAATTACATAAAGATAGTTGCAGGTTATTCCACAGTTTGGGTGCTACTTCTCGGAAAGATCGGTCTCCTCGGGCCCTGAAGCGCGTGTGAGGAACCATTAAAAGATTTTGATTAGATGGGCTCAGACTTTTGCTGGGCCCACACCAAACTATTTTCACCGTCCCAGACTTAAGGGGACTAGAGGCAGGAATTGTGAAAGAATAAACATGTCCAGTTTTTTTGTGCAAATTGGTGATAGAGCATTGAAAACTAAAAAAAGCGAGCCCACCCACATCTCTCTGTTACCTTCAACAGGCTGTGTGCTGCATAATGCGCTGCAATTTGGTGGAGAAATTTCAAGCACAATCCTGTGGCTGTGACTTCAATTGATGCTGCATACACGTCCCCGACAATTTTGATACAGGATGAGATGGTCGCCGTCAATTCAAACACTGTAAGGGATAGTTATGGATTCTTCTGCCATCAGCAAATGATCCAGATCTACTGAACACCACTAAAAAGTGGCACTACAAAGAAAAAGACTTTATCAGCAAAAAACAACATTATGGCATGAGTTTGTGCACGCTCCTGTGCCGGCTTGGCTGATGGCTGCAGTTACCTGTAGCGCCAGTCACGTCACTTCAGAGTTTCATTTCTTAATTCTGTCGTAGATCCTTTAAGACTAAAAGTCTTTACAAAATCTCAGGCTTCTATTGTTAGGTTTAAGATGGTAATCTGCACTGAATTATATCAGTATTTTCCTGGTCTTGGGCTTACGATAATATCAAACTTGTTTCGTATCTTCGCAAGTCGCAGTGACGCAACACAATCAACAACCAATATCTAGATGAGCTCCGACAAAAGCGGAAACAGGTGCTAACCTCTGGAGCCATCAACATTTAGAGTTGTAAAATACGTTGACCAGAGCCATCAAAATACAGTATAGAGTTGTGACATACGTTGACTTCTCGTGACTGACGGTGGTTTTAAAGCAAACCCTGCACTGACATATTGTATCGTACTGCAGAACAGACAGCAGCAATGAGATTACTGACAGTAAATACTAAATAAACACAGGTACAGTAGGTACTGTATGCTGCACACACATTTGTCACTGAATGCTCAAAGGTAAGAGAGAGCATGTTATGTTTTGCGATTTTAGCATATTAGTTTATTGTTACCTCCGCCAAGGAGGTAATGTTTTTGGTAGCGTTTGTTTGTCTGTCCATCTGTCTGTCAGCAACTTTATGGAAAAAGTACTGGACAAATTGACCTGAAATTTTCACCAACCGTGTGCCTCAGCCCAAGGACGAACCCATCAAATTTTGATGGTGATCCAGTTCACCTTCGTGGACCCAGGAATTTTTGAAAGGATTCTTTATCAGTGTGAGATAGCCCATGTTGGAAAGGCTGTTGATGAGGCGCAAGTGCCACCTTGTGGCAGAAGTGTGCAGCTGCGCTAATGGGCACATGATCGTCAGGACGCAGAAATTAAACCTATGAGCAGCAGTGAGCACGAGGAGAGAAGACTGTTGGACAGACTTCTAGCCAGTTGAATATGGGGAACTGTGTGCGTCTGTGCAGAACTGTAAGACTGTAAGTAACTAGTTGTATTTCTGCCTGAACAGGATGTTTATTTAGCCTTTAATGTTATTTAGCTGATTTGCTTATTCAGAAGTGCTCCTTCATTTACCATGTGCCTTCTTATGCTATTAAGCTAGCTGACCTGTTACATAGGCGACGATTCCGAGAAAATACCGAGCACCCACGTGGGATTGATGGCAAAGTCGGTCTCATCAAGCATCCACTGCAGTGTTTCCCTACACTAACTCAGTCATGGCGGACTTCCTCAGCTATATTAACATCATGTCTCAAAATGACCATGGACAACGTCAAAAATTTCTTTATTGAAGCTGGATTACTGCTTCTACAAGCCAGCAGCAGTAGAACTTCTGTCAGACTTCGCATTTGCACGTGAACGCAACATGGTGACTGGTATGTCAGGATGAAAACAGCGCAGCCAGAACGTGGTGCACACAGACCTTATGTGAATCGGCCAGAAGGTTTTAATTATATCTTAAACTTGATAAATGAGGATAAAGTGTTTCTTAGTGGCTTCGGTTCTTCATTGAATCAAACCACCAAGCAGCCCACAGTTTCAAAATCAGCCGCGTTTAATGAGAAAATAGTAGCCTACGAACTTTTAATGTGGCATGGTCCTGAATATAATCGCCATGGGTTCATCAAGCTGCAGCTAAAAGCAGTCGTACATTTCAAAGGACAAACAAGACTGGTGAGTGAAAAAAACTTTAGGCTGCTATTAGGTTGCTGATTCAATGGGCTCTATGCATGACTCCACTACTTCCTGAACTTAAGGTAGCTCCTTTGCTCCCTGTTTTTCATTACTGGATGAACTGATTAACCCAGGTGTGTCTGGCCAGTTACTGAGATCAGACACACCTGGATTAATCAGTTCATCCAGTAATGAAAGACAGGAAACAAAGGAGCTGCCTTAAGTTCAGGAAGTAGTGGAGTCATGCATAGAGCCCATTGTTGTTAGTTAAGATTATGCTGCACTGGCTACGAATTTTGCTTTTTGTTTCACTTACAAGCCCATTTATTGCTTGGTGTCACATTTGTGAATATTCCGCTGTTGACTAATTTATAACCAATTTTAATTTCTTCAAATTATTTTTTAAATGGATGTTGTATTTGTTAATTTTGTGGTGAGTTCATTAATTCATTTTACAAAATAATAAGCCACAAATTCCACTAATAATGGAATTTAATTTTGAATTTTTTCGCTTGTTGGCCTTCCTTGCCCACCGGTAGAATGTAATGGTGCCTGTTGCTGCATCCAGTTTATACTGATGGCTTGCACATAATGTTAGTCTCTGTGGGTTATTGTAATAATTAATCTTGATGTGTTTTTTGCTGAACAAATGTTCCTATGGTTTGTTTCTGTGTTTATAGACCACACTCACTTCCATCCAGGCATTCCCCTTAACTGCCCTGGAATTCTTCACCTGTAGCCTGTCGTTTGTTGCATTACTGTGCTGTTGTGATTAAGAGTGACCAGTAAAGACAGTTAACTGTACAAGCGAGTCCGGTGTGTTCTGACCAACAGCCCATGGTGAACATCAAACCTCCTTACCAACGCCTAAACAGTCTTCCATGAACATCACCCTAATAGGACAAAATTTTTGGAATGTTTCCATACAACTCCATTAGGGATGGGCGATATTTTATCGTGTGCGATATATCGTCAAAGATATTACCCAAAATAACAATTTGAATTTATCGTTTTTATCGTGAGATGACAATTTATCAGGATGTGTTTGCAGTTGCACTACTTTGGTTTTTTAATAAGCCAAGTTAGTTTTGCTGTTTGCATCATTTGAATAAATGTGGAATTTGGTCTCTCATAATTCAGACTTGTTTGATTGGTGTCACTACAGTTTTGCAATACAGGTGCACTACTTGAACTTAATTGATATAGTTTAGTGGCTTTTAGTATTTTGTTGGGCTTTCAAGACAGAATTTAGTGACAGATTTCCAATACAAAATATTTTACTGATAGTTTTTATCATCACTTATCGTTACCGTGATACATAAGAGAAATTATCGTGATCCATTTTTCAGTCCATATCACCCATCCCTAAACTCCAAATGCCCCAAGTGTTTGGTAAAAATTAACAAGGAAGGATCTCAATGACTTCTATAACACAGTCTTTTTAAAATCTCAGTCTGAGACTAGGCTGAGACTAAAAACTGTCTTTAGATGTGAGCTAGTGTGAGATGGTAGTCTTCCAAGAGTCTTTTATAAAATTTTTAGAAATCCTCAAATAAGACAACATATACAGCAGAAGCAGGTCGGCAATATAAACAGGAGCCTGACCATGAAGTACTGTAAAGATGGAGACCAAAATCTTAAATTGAATTCTAAAATCAAGTGGTAACCAGTCTTTGTTTGTCAATGATGACAAAGCTTTTGTCTGAATGGTCTGAATGCCCTTTTTTTTATTTCTTCTTTCTTTTTTTTTTTTTTTAAGATTTTATAATTGAAACTAATCTTGACATCAGGGAGTGTAGAGGTGCTGGATGATAAATATTACTACTTTAATCTGAGTGGGTGAGATCCAATGCAGAACCCATAAACATCTAGCTCCTTTATTCAATATTGACAATTTCTGGCTTCACTCCATTAGTAGTGGTTCTACTGTTGTTTAACAGTATGTGTGATTTCTGAGTCGATCTGAGGGGTCCCGTCCACTATCTAAGATAAGTTAGGTCTATAGCCACAAGGTGGTACCAAATGACAAGCGACAATAAGTTTAAATATTCAGGAGGTGAAAGGTCAGAGAACATGGGTTGGACTTGTGTCTGACTGCCTGGATGGTGTAAATAAGCAATGCAAACCCACTTTTATCTCAAACATGTTAAAGATTAATTTGCCTACATGTTAAAAAAACTTAATATGTCTCAGTCCAATGCTGAAAATCATGAGGTTTTGTTTGTTTTGTTTTGTTTTTCATTTAGATCCACCATTAGCTAGCAGTCGCTATTTTTCCTTGGGTCTACATCAGGGGTAGGCACTCCAGTCCTCGAGAGCCGGTGTCCTGCAGGTGTTAGGACTTTTCCTGCTGCAACACACCTGACTTCAATCAGTGGGTAATTAGCAGACTTGTGCAGCCAAGCTCTGGAAATAGGTGGTGTGTTGAAGCAGGGAAGCCCTGAAGACCTGCAGGATGCCGGCTCTCGAGGACCGGAGTTGCCTACCCCTGGGCTACATCATCAGGCTATAAATGCAACACCTTTTTTTTTTGTTTTTACAGACAATGTACATACAACATTCTCTCTCACAATAAAAATATAACCTGAGGTGGCAACAGAATGGATTTGGGACTAGAAGTCTTTTCCATGGAAGTCCCCTAACTTCTCCCACTAGCTCCTCATGCCTCCTTCCATGAGTTGCTGGCCAAATCAGCAGTGTCACACATCTACATCATCCCATCACCAGACAAGCTGAGTTTCTGCACAGTTACTGAACAAAGTTTGAGCCTCCGTTGGCAACAGCAACATTCTGCGTTTTGGACTACTGAAGCTATTACAGTTCACACCATGGCATGAGATTGGAATGCAGCCATTCATGGCAATTATTATGATCGCGCGAAGGGGATGCAATAGAGTTCACTATGGTATGCCTACATATCCATTACTCTAAAGGCAATTCACATTTTTCCGTTTGGCTTATGAGAGCAAGAGGAATCACTGTTTCAATCAAGAGATTAATATCAGAAACTCGAGGTACTTTAACATCTTTTTTCACGTGGAATGATTAAATTCATTATGACTAAGAATCAGGAAGAAATCTATAAATATTAGATAAGGAAACTATGTAAACAGCTTCTAAAATACTTTAATGTGTAAAAAGCAATTGGTTGTAAATAAGACCTGATTGATGGCTTGTTTGCATCTTTCAGATAAATGAATAAAAGTGAATGGCTCAGGCCTGCTCGCGTGTAAAATTTTAAAAGTTTGCACTCATATTTTTAGGCAAGTAAAAACATCCAACATAATTACACTGCAAATATCAAATATTTCCATAAGGCAGGGTTTGACATTGATGGCTGCCCATTTACCCAGCGCAACTAAACTCTGTTTGGACAAGTGAAAATGCCTTATACAGTACTGTAGAGTTGCCTAATCACGCAACTGAAAATAAATATGATGCATTAATTTATTTTTTTTCATAATGAATACCACTTTGTTCATGTTTGACATCTAGTCAGTCATGCTGCTTTGTGCTGATTCTGTCTTCCACTTACAGCCTGCATTTATGATTTGGGGACCAATCAGATTCAGTTTCTCTCATACTGCAGGATTTACATGGAGCGAGTCATCAATGTATTTGGGGTTTATAAATGTAAGTTTCCATATATTAAGTTACAGAGCAATGGTGTTCAAAATGTTTGTGTGACTCAAAAATTCCCCTTTATATGTGAAAGATTCTGACATTATCACGGAATTTGTAAACATTTGCAGATAAGCCAAATGAGTAAAGTACTCAACAGCGACGATAAACAGTTGTTTCCACTGTTCAATATTAACATTTTTATCTTGCATGGCCATCATTGCTTTTGTTTTGTTTTTATTGTTGACAAAAAGGTTACTACAGTACGGCCATCTTTACTGTAAATGACTTTATAGTTTTCTTTCACAGATTAATAAAGCATTGTTTGTTCCACTCCATTCAATTGTTTTAAACATAACTAAGTTTACGAAGTGTAAGCCATTACCAACCTGTACTGTATTTTCACAAGTAGAAAAGTTAAATTACTTTAAATCAAGTAAAAAGGTCTTCGTTATGGAGCTGACATTTTTAACCGTTTCAAAACCAAATTATTATGTTTTGCTTTTTACAGCACAGGTTAAATTCAGTACAAGTAAATGAGCAGAAATAAAGCAAGAGTACAAACATTAAGATAATAACTTCTCATTGAACAATTTCATATAAATATTTGTTAACAAAAGTGAGTCTCTGCAAGTTCATACTGAATACATTTTCTTCCTAAAGAAATAATCTTAATTTAAACAAACTTACATAAAAGCAAAAAAAAGGCAACCTATCATTAGCAGAGAATTGCCATTTTTGATATTAGTTTGTGTTGAACCGAAATATCTAAAATACCCATTTCTCACAGAAAATGTTGGCATGTTAATTTATCATACATAAGTTAAATGGCCAAATATCTATTTATTTTTCTAACGTTTTAGAAAAATCTTTTTGTACAAACACACTGTGCAATAACAGAAAATAACACTAGAAGACCAGGCTTAATTTATTTCTCATAAACCTTGCATTTGTGCCATAACCTTAGTCAAAGACTGCAAAAATGTCACATGCCCCCGGTAATAACTTCAAACTCTGTGGAAGCCGTAGAAAGCAGATGAGCCTCTTATGTCCTCATTAAAACCCATACACAGGCTCTCAATCAAGTTCTACTTCTATATGCTACATTGGCCTGACAGAGTATGAAGTTCACAAGTGAACACATCATTATATCATGATCTGTAATGATAAGTTCTCAGAATAACTTTTTTTTCCCTAATTATGTGAGTCAGTGGTTAGTGGCTCTTTAAATATCACAGTTTATATTTGTAGAAAATGAGACAGTAATTTAATGTTCAAAGAAGCCACAGAGAACTTTAATTATGTGCCCTTAATGAGGAATAAATTATGGCAAGACTAATTGCTTATGAATGTGAAGACACAGATCATGGCTCATGCTATACCACACGTACTGGGGACATGGTAATATGAAAAGCTGACTGTGTCACACAATTCGCACCACTTTATTGTGCATGTATACAAAATACAGTATCCATGCATGCATACATAAAAATGAATTGTGAAAATGTCATGAATTTTGGAGGTCGTAGAATGAGACCCAAAACAGAACACAGCACCAAGACAATGTTAGAAAAGTGGTGTTGTCATTATTGAGCCTTGACATGCTACATCAATCTTGAGATGTATCAGCATAATACACATGAAGCCCCATAACAAAGGGCCTGCAAAACAAAAGCAATTGCCACAGTGTGAAAAGTCAGTGAGCATAAATTCATGCCAGTAATCAACACATGGGTCTTTCAGCATCTCCTTATGGGTCACAGAATTAAAGTGCCTTTCACACAAGGTCAAGACAGAGCAGACAAGCCTTATTAAATATGTTCCACCACTTCATGTAAATGGCAAATGATGATCTGCTACAGTTATTACCAGCTTGGATTTGTCTTGCAGTCACCTCTGGGGTCAAAATAGTGCAAAAGCACTTTTATTTCTCCTTTTTTCTGCTTTATAATACAACCTCTAATTTGAATAATTGATGGACGAGGAGAACTTTTAGTGGTTGATGAGGAATTGACAGTACAGGAAGTTCATAGCATAATCCTGCACTTTATTCTAGACTCACAGTGATACACAGGAGCACCTCTGCACACTGTTAACAGAAGCCAGGAACTGGTCCAGTGGCACCTGGAGAGTGAGTAGGAGAGCTGATGAGTTTTATCACCTCGCCAAGGCCTTCCTCAGGAACTTCTAATTGACGGCTGAGCTTGTTCCACTGTCCCACACAATTTCCCATCATGCCTCTCTTGCTGCCACAGAGCTATCACCACTCGCACCCCTGTTTTCCACCTCCCTCCTCCATCATTCTATCCCTCACGCTTTCTCCCTCTCCCTTTGTTTTCACCTGTATCCGTTCCCCATCTCCTCTCCTTTCCCCCCCGTTCTTGCCATGCCTTGGCTTGGCTGAGCAGGCCTGACAGGCGGATTCCTTTGGTTTTCGCCATATTAAAGCCACTTTCTTGCTCTGACAGCCTGCTCTCTCCTGCCACCTCATAGCTCTGGCTTCACACTTCTCTGGGCAGCCACTGCCTCTTGACAGACCACTGTCACTTCCCATCATGCTCTCTGCTGATGGCGCCTCCCTCCTCCACTGCTTTGACACCCCCCATACCTACCTCAACCCCTCCTTGGCAAGCTTGCGCGAGCCCACTTCCATACCAGTGCAATTATTTTTTTGACAAGCCATCCATCAGCCTTAACTTTAAAAGCACTCTCACTGATATCCATTGTTAAGCCTCCCTTTGCAGCTCCCGCCTTCTCCCTCCAGATAGAGCTTGCATGAGAGAGTATGATATCAGACATCACCAAACCTACCAAACCATGTAAATTTACTTTGTTCTCAGCTGTGTTTCCAATTTCACGTCCAATTTTTCGGTACATTATGCGTAGTTGTTGTGCCTAATACAATGTTGTCAAAATCCATTACAGTTTGCTCCCTTAGTTGCCTCTAAAAACAGGTTACGATTGGTATTCTATATGTGTAAGGCAGACACATCACACCATCTGCAGTTGAATCTTATTAAAATTATCTGTTCAATTCTCACATTCTTGGGTCAGAGCAATTTGCAGGCATTAGCAAAGACACATATGAAAATGTCAGCATGTCAACTAATAACAACGAAAGCAAAGGAGTGCATCGCTGTGAGTCAATAATGCTGCCTTGCTGGTGACACAAATTTGATGGTAATCTAAGAAAATGAATAAGGGGGAAAGCTCGGCGCTGTTTGAAAGGGAATCTTGTCCTGCGTTGAATCATTTGGCACTCTTCCACTTGGCCTACATCTTAGCCTTGTAGAAAAAAAAAAGGGGGGGGGGGGGGGGGGGGGGGGGGCATGACAGCAAAGTGCTCTCCCATCACTGCTGTCTGGTATGCTCTCAAACAGCACATATTATATGAACATGATGAATTGCCTGCATTACAAACAGCTCAAATGACTGCTCTGTTCATCTGACCAATGTTGCCATTTGAACAATATGATGTTGAGGGCAGATAGTGAATACAGCTTCAGGAGCTCTGAATGAACAATACAAACAAACAAACAAAAAGGAGTTCATGACTTGAATGTGAACTGTATAGTTTAAAGGCCATACATTTTAATGACAACGACTGTGAGTACATTTATATCACAATAACAAACAGATAACTTAGAGGCTTTACTTGCAGAAGCACTAATGGAAGAATTAAACTAAATAGCATGCAGTGAAGCTCATTCAAAAACCTTTTGAAGTTCAGAAGCCACAAAAAAGCAAATTAAAAAAAACATGTGAACAAAACAGAACAAAGAAAATGAGTAAAAGTCAGCTGCAACACACTTCAGGCTATCCAGACTGGCCTAAATGAAAATCAGTAACCGTTCATGATAACGATTAAAGACAGGTACATAAGAAGTGACAAGACTGCCGCACTTTAACTGCAGCACTATGGAGCCTGGCTGCCACCCTACACAATCACTCAACCAAGTGAGTTTGTAAACTTTAAGCCAATTGCATTCAAAAGCCACCCTTCAACAAAAAAGGAAACACAATTAACAAGCTGATACCAGCGTGAGTCTGGCTGCCTTAATGAATATCAAATTACACACAAACACATATAAATCACCATTATCCTCCAAATTTTAATTGATCCCACAATTAAACATGACGAATGCTACCTATGGCATGTCTTGACTTTTATGTTTTCCAAATATGGAAGTATTTATCTCTCTCTTTTCCTGGTGCGTCATAGCTAATTTCACATAGCACGTGGTGCTAATTAACAGGGACAGACAGACAACTTTAGATTAGGGTAATTTCTTTTGTCTACAGCGGGGGACCTTCTGTTTCTAATAGTTTCCCAGGCTCTTAGGAAGTCTGTTGTGCATTTAATGGCATTGTGGAATGATAAATCCCTCAATGTTGCACTAAAAATAATTTTTTAGCACTTTCCCCATATATCTTGCTTCAGTAAGATGTTAAAGCAGGCTAAGTATAATATTAGTATACAGTGTTGTTGACAGTAAGGAAGTTTAGAGAGTACATTTTGAAGGATGCTTTGTTAATCCACAAAATAGAAATTATTCTTTATCTAGGTGAGTATTCTAAGGCTACAATCAGCTGATTACAGGTTTAAAAATGAATAGGTTTATGTGCGTTTGTTTAATTGTGCGTGTTTGTTTATATGTTTATTTTGAGCTGTGTTGTGTTTACACCTTGTGCTGAGTCTAATGCAATGCAGACACCTGCCACTGTCTGTGGCCCTGACAGCTCTGGTCCCAACAAAGTGAAGCAAGGCACCAGCATATGGTTATCAGTGATCCAGATGGCTCACGCTTGTCTCCAGACTGACAACTTTGCTCCTCCATTATCAAACACTGGCAATTAACCATAATCAAGTAGGTGTTAATTAGACATAATGAAACAATTTCTGTTTGGTCAGAGCCTGCTATTTGCCAATTACTTGTAATTATATGCACTAAGCACTTCAGTGTAATCTGTGTCGGTGGTGGAACAGGCAGCCAGTCAAACAGCGGGGCTGCGTCTGTTTGCTAGACTGAAGAGCCTTTTGTTTTGTCTAAAAATTTGGCAGATTTAGAACCGCAGCCCTCTGATTGGCCAGCCTGTCACAGCTGCCTGAGGGGGGAACAAAAGGAGCCTCGTACCTCTTCATGACAGCACCAGGGAAGTTTGTCATCCCCAGGAGAGGATGGCCGTTAATCAGAGTGACCCTTGACCCCAACCCACATCACCACCGCTAGTTGCACTCACCTGGAAGCAACGCATGCTTCTGGGGAAATTAAAGCTGTAAATTTGTTTAGCAGAGATCAGAGAAGAGGCAGAAGTTGGTGAAGGAAAAAGGATCAGAACATAAAATCAGAAGGAGGTGAGATAAGAAGTTCTGATAAACAGGTGATAGAAGTGGAAAAACCTTCAGAGGACTGATGGAGAAAAATGCTTTTAGATGACTGTCACTGGATGCTGCAACAGAATCAGAATCATTTTAATAACCGCACAGCTGAGGATGGTGGAGTTTACTGTCACCAAAACCCGACAGTGAGCTCAGTGAGTTCAAACTCTGGCAAGTAACACATTCACAAATAACAGCTGGTATTAAATATGACTAAACCTACACAGGAGAATGATGCAGGGATAAGAGTTTTCAACTAAAACAAGTGATATGATGGGAATATAAAATTATCTATGCATCATGCATGACACTGAAAAAAATTCTTATAAAAAGTGATTACGTGTGCATTACAAACCTGACACAGACTAGATGCAGAATAATAAGTCCTTTTGTCAATAAACTGTTTTCAAACCGTTTTTTAAAAAAAATGTATTCATTACAAAAGTTCATTATCAATAAATGGTATTTGTACATGATTATCTATTCAGTTATTTCACCTTATTTAAATTACTTTACTTATCTTTAACTGAAACAAGTAAAAAAAAAAAAAAAAGAAATCCAATAAAAGCAAAAAAAAATAAATAAATACTTATCTGTTAATGGTAAATACTGCAGCAGGACTGTATGGCAGTGTAGAGCTGCCACCTAAGAATCAGAATTGGACCTTATCACAATATAACGTGATAGTTTATTGTGAAAATGTAAAACATTTCAGCTTAGAACATGGTACATTTTATTGTTGAAACATGAGACTAACAGTATGCAGTATGCTGCTGTGATCTGGTAAAACGGAGGTACAATACATTTCATGGAGATTCAACATTTATTCTTATAAAGCAGAAAGATTTCAGCTATTTTTTTGTCAAGGATTAATGGTTTACTCTGATTTATTGTAGTACACAAAGTAGGAATGTGGGACAGTTACACGTGACATGGTGCATCACCTGCCTGCATGCAGTGAGACAGTGCATGTGTGTTCCTCTTGGCAAACGTACCTGTGGTTATATTATACCATATGTTCAAGCTGCTTTCAACAATCTAAAATAAAAATCACATTTATTTGACACAAAGAGATTAAAACTGCTGAAACAAAGTTGAAGTCCTTTCAGGTTTAAGGGTGTAATGACAACATACTTCCAAATCTCAGCTCAGGGTGAAGTACAACTTGATCAGGTTTTGTCATTTAGAGTTTTCTCCCATCTGCAGCAGGCACCATGGAAACATTCACAGGTTTTATGTTTCACATTTTTTAAAATTTAAAACTAATCTGGTGGTAGTTCTACACATCCATCTGCTTACTTGAACCAATAGAAAAGCTCAGTACTCCTGTATAGTGTCTCCATAGGTTATTTGCTAATTGTCGCTCTCAATTTTAAAGTCATTGTTTTAATTTTTTAAGACTTTGGATGGTAGACCCCATAAAAACATGTCACATAGATTTAAATGGCTCTCTTTAACTTGCAACCAAAGATAATTTACCAGAGTGTTCGCAGTTACCCAATCTGGTTTAAAACTTGGGAAACTTCTCAGAAGTGCTTCCCTTGTTTTTAAGTTGCATTTGTTGTATTTGATTTGTTTAAAAATCAGACGAACATTTATTACCTTTATTTTCACTTACAAATATATTAAAATTACATAAACTCAACTCTGAAATCATGTTCACAAAAAAAAAGAAAAAAAAAGTGTAGTTCCTATCCTGTGTGCAGTGGAAGAAGAGTCCCCATAGTACCAACATTTGCATTGGGAGTTTTGTTAAAACCAGAATAACTAATGCCACCAAAATGTTTCCCATTCAAACCAAATAATTCCTTATACTGGTGGCCATATAGGTAGAATCTTTTAAGAAGACACAAGGTGAGATTCCTGTTATGTTTTGACCAAAAAAGGGATGAGTTTTTTGTCATCGCCAAGAAAAATAACAGCCCTCTGGCTTCAGTTGGATCAGTGTTCATGCTTTTAACACAAGTCAAAGACAGAGTTTTTAAAAAGCTACATTAAAACTTAACAAAGAAAAATGCTTTAAAAAAATCTAAAAGTGATTTAAGTATATTACAAAATATCATGTGCTTTATTCCCATCTCAACTCGCACATAATGACAGCAAAATAACATCTGTCCAGGGTTCTGACTTTTTAATAACATAGTAAAGGTGGTATTTATAAGATACTGTATAAAAGCTATAGCCAATGGGGAAATTTCATGAGAGCAATAATGAGACTCGTCTTGTCTGAAGTTTCGATAAAAGCTACTATTTTAACAAGATCCTCCTCGTGACTGAAATGTGTTTAGCAAGTTGTACAAAACAGAGAGTGGTATTTAACATGACATTAAAACAACCACTGCACTGTAAATGTGTCCATACTCAACGAACATATTGTATGTTTTTGAGAGAATCTGTCATCTTTAATGGTTGGATGTCGAAACCCAAATTCCACACAAGTCTGTTGTAAATCTGAATGTCACCAAAGTCGTCCTAATTAAAGAGGGCTGAAGCTGTAAAAGAGCACGTTTCTGTGTGGAGTTAGTCATTCCTCTAAAGAGGCATCAACAACACTGTAAATAAGTCATTTACAGTGGGCCAGTAATCACAGAGGCCATAACCCAGGACCAGCCCTCACCCATAATTGCTGCGGTCCAGAGTAATCAACGGCACATCATCTGCTACGAGCTGGAAAACACTCACACTTGCTCCACCCTGTAACACAAGGCTGTCTCCCATGACTAAGGACACAGCCACCTACTGTGTGTCTAAATATATTATATATTAATGTGGTCATTTCAGAGCTAATGGTCTACTCTTAAACACGCAGCTTCATCTAGCGTAATGTTGTCAGTGTCTTTACTGGCATTGATGGTTGAAGATTAATTAAGTTTGTGCTGGGTTACAAAAACAAATTCCCCTTTTAACACTGTTATAATTTACTAAGTTGTGGTAAATGGAGTGTCTTTATATAGTTCTTTTCTGGTCGTGTTTACCACTTAAAGTACTTTTAAAACTCATTTACCAGGTCAAACATGTATACAGTGCATTTTGTTTCATTTGAAACATTAAAGCATAATTCTTGGTCATGCATGAACTTCATAATGAGCACATTGAGAAAATTTATCTTCCTTTCACTGTAGTTTTGGATAATTGTGATGTTACATGTCTTCATTTCTTTAGTCTTCTCGAGAACAGTCCTGAAGTTAGTGACAACAATGTTTAGGTTACAGGACTCTTAATTTTAGCTTTTACCCTTTAAAGCCCGACCCCTGGAAAAAGAAAAAGAACAGGCAGACATGAATTTAAACTCAATTTAACACAAACTTAAAAAAATTGTCTCAACTGTTGCAAAACTCCAAAAGCAACAACAAATCAAATCATACGAGAACATCCCAAACTTTCAACATCAAATAATCTTACTTTTGCCCGCTGATACCAAAGTGCTGTTTTTAAGAAAGCTTTCTCTAACTTATCATTTAAATATTACTTCTAAAAACTTTAATCTATTTGTCCACCAAAAATCTTTCATTTTTGTTGAAGAAGGTATTAAATTGATATAAAAACAATGTGTGTCTTATTGTCTTAAATTTAATTGCGGATTACTGAAACATGTATACTGAGTACCGGTATTGTTTGGTACCAGTTCCTTAATCTTAACCAGGATACCACCAAGATTCTTCACAATCGATACTGTTATCAATACTTTTTGAACGTCTACCTAACCGTTGTGTAATCATTACACCATCATGTAATCATGGTGATGGAGTAAGACAGACACATGTCCCTTATTCTTACAACTGTCCTTCACCTTTTATTGATGACAGGCGGAAATACTGTTCTCTTCGTGATCAAGTCACAAAAATAAATAAGGTAAAATAAAAGGGACTACTTTAAACAAAGATTACATGATGCAAGGCACGATAGCAGAGGATTTCTGAATGTTTTCAATGAAATTATGGGTCAGAAGACAATTGTGTAAACACCTTTTGTTGAATCAAATGGATTTGTTCTCACAAAGCCAATCATTTTAATGACTATTATGTTGGTAAAGTATCTCAGCTAAGGCAGACTATGAACACTTCACACACCACTAGATCTTATGAGTGTATTAAGAATATTATAATGAAAGACAAAAGATGTGAATTTGTATTTCAACAAGTTGATGTCCATATGGTGGAGCGTTTGCTCCGTTCTCTTCCTGACAGTACGCTAGCTGGATTAGATAACCTAGACAGCAAACTGCTGAGAATGACTCTTGGTGTCAGCTCCTCTCTGTCATATCTTTAACAGTTGCTTGGATGTGGGCCTATGTCCAAGGATCTGGAAGGAGGCTAAAGTTATTCCTTTACCTAAGGATACTAAATCTGCTTTTAATGAGGGGATCTCTAGACCTATAAGTATTTTACCTGTTCTCAGCAAAATTCTGGAAAAGTTTGTACATGCACAAGTTTCAAGACTATTTTGTAACAAACAAGCTTTTCACAGACTCTCAACATGCCCTTAGGGCTGGCCACTCAACCTCTACTGCAATGATTCAAATGACTGATGACTGGCTTAAGGCAATAGATAATTCTATGATGGTGAGTGTTGTGTACCTGGATTTTACTGCTTCTTTTGACATTCTTGACCATACTTTGTTAGCTGAGAAACTTAAATATGTTTTTTAATCTTCTGCATCCAAGTGGATCGAAAGCCATTTGTCTTTCAGATCACAAAAGGTTTATTTGAATGGCAGCCTGTCTAGTAGCAGAAGTTTGGAGTGTGGAGTTCCACAGGGCAGCTGCTTGGGACCTTTACTTTTCTCAATTTTTACTATTTAGCCAGGGCTACAAAGAGTGCCAGAACTGTCCTGTATGCAGATGATACCACTTTGTATTATGCTGCACCTTCGTGCACTGTATTAAATCAGGTGCTGAGCAGAGAACTGAATGTTATCCATGACTGGGTGGTATGTAAGAAACTGGCCCTCAATATCTTCAAGAACAAGTGCATGGTGATTGGTTCAAGGCACAGGTTATCTGCAGCCCAAAGCTTGATTTAAATTTTTGTGACTTGACAAGTTCAACAAGTTCAAAGTGCCAAACTCCTTGGTGTGATGGTAGTCCTCTGTCTTGGTCTCACCACAATAATTACATTGTTTTGAAAATGGGAAGAGCAATTAGTACTGCCAGGAAATGTAGCTCTTTTGTGGCTCGTCCCCTTTTATGCCAAATATTTCAGAGTCTAGTCTTATGCCATCTCGACTACTGCTCTACAGTGTGGTCATCTGCCGCCAGGTGTGAACTCAGGAAGCTCCAGGTTGTCCAGAACAGAGCGGCCCGGATGGTACTTGGCTGCCCTGTTAGATCTAAGTCAACCAGATGCATGCCTGTCTTTCCTGGCTTGCAGTTGAGAATAAGCTGCTTTTTAATACACTTATGCTGTTACAGTCAGTCATGAGCAGTAGTGTTCCAGTTTTGAATATTCACAAATTGTTTTTATTTGTTCATGATCATAATACTAGAGGTTTTAGCAATGGGCAGCTTGTTTTACTGTACCAGGTCCAAGCACCAATGCTCTAAAGAGATCTTTTATATATAGATCATTGACTCTGGAATAACCTGCCTCGAAACCTCTGCTGCATTCACAGCAAATTATCTTTTAAAAAGAATCTGAAACTTCATCTGATGCCTTGAAGTGTTTTTGTTTTATTGGCTGTTTTATTTTATTCAATTTTATTTAATTTTTTTGTGCATTCTCTGATAATTTATGAACTACTGTGTGTTGAGAAATGTCACTTTTTGTAAATTTTGCATTTGTGACTTTTTACTGTATGTTTTTGATTTAGACCCCAGGAAGACTAGCTGCTTTCCATGGCAACAGCTAATGGGGATCCTTAATAAAATTACAAATTACCTAACTTCACGTCCGGGCCTGTCAATGCCATTTGAACAAGTGTTTAACATCTTTTAACATCTTGTAATGTCTTTATTATGTACTCTAAATTACGTTAAAGTATCAATGAGGGTATCGATATTGGTATCAGTATCAATAAAATCATAACGATGTAGGCTACATCCCTACTGAAACACACCCATCCAGGCTGCATCCAGTCTGATTGGTTTGAGTTGCTGTATATTAATTTCACCTCGACGTGAAACCTTGGGAACACATTGATAAATAACGTGTGCTGCAATCTTTGAAAAATGGAGTTAACCTGAATTTCTGCTCTAGACCAAAGCCTTTCCCTTCTCCTCCTTTGTAATGACATAGAGTCATGAGGAGGAATGGATGGAGGGCTGCTGAGGTGCTGAGGCCTGAGTTGCTTGTCAGTGGCATGACTGATCACCGAGGCCAACTCTAAAAGGATTGCTGGTGGAAATAAAGACACCAGCATGTCAGCTGTAAGCTTCTCAGAAGGACCCATCAGACAAGTGGATGCGTATTGACAGGCCAGAGACAGAAAGAGAGAGATGTGGAGAGATGAGGGGGAAGACAGAGCGGGAGGAAGTGTCCTGAAGTCGCTCACCTTGGCACAGGCTGCAATGTCAGCCGACCCAGCGGCCATCACTCTCAGGCCCTGTCCTGGGTATTATTTAAAGCCAAACAAATATCAGGGACTGAATGTCACCACAAGGACACCCAGACCTCATCTCCACCAATCAGTGTCCAGGGTTTCAAATCACCCTTTCTCCTTCCCTCACCAGCAAATCCATCTTCCTCATTCCTATACCCAGCTTCACACCCCCATTCGACCCCTGACTACCACATTGAGGGGCGTCACTGTGCAACAGATTTACGACCCCCTCATCTCAGGCCAAGCACGATTTATTGACATTAGTTGTCAGCTTTCTTTTTGAGGAATTGCACGTAGAATTAATTTTAAGTACGTCTTAATGTTAAATATCCTGGAAACACTAAATTTCATGGTAGGTGATGCTCAGAGCCGCATAAGCATATATCAAGTTCTCCTGCTATACCGAAAGACCTTTTTTTTATACTTTAATTTAATAAGAACCAGCTCATAACCGCTTCATCTCAGTTGTTAATTACTCATCCTTTATGCTGAGGAATGATCTTGGGACACCATTTAATGCATCAAAAGTTTGAGTAATTTAATTTAATTGTTTTTATTACTTAATCATGTCCAAGGCCACATAACTTCATGAAGAGCAACCTGAATAAGGTATCTCAGTGTCAGGAAGAAAAGCAAAAATTATTTTGTCCTTCATACTTGATAAGAAAAGAATCTGATAATGTAAAGATCAGTGATAATAATTTGATTTATAGTATACTTTATACCCTATAGATTGGCCTGAAGTTCTCTAGATTTTGCCACAAAATTGCTGACAATCATGACGGATCTCCATTTCTGGCGCTCTCTTGTTTAAGTTCTAGGTGAGATGATTGTCTTATTTACATTTAGATAATTTCCACCCAAAAAATAAAATAAAATAAAATATTTATAATTAAAAAGGCAAATGGAAAGTCTTCATATCATGGATAACTCCATGCAAAGATGACAATGCAGAGTCGGTAAGAACTGTTGCATCAAGTTTCTTGTTGTTTTTGACAACTAACTGAGAAGAGGTGCAGCCCCAACAAGACAACGCAGTAAAATAAATCACAATCATGGCAATAAACGTGTAAAACTTGATCGATACGTGCTTGCCTTTTTCCCTTTTTCAATAACAGCTGCTGTAAAGGCCTGCTGAGCACAAGCGGCTATAAAAGTATGTAAAATAAATTAGGAGAGCATAATGAGAGGCTCCAGCAATTCCCCCATAAATATAACATAACGACCACAACTAAAATGTCAGGGAACCCAATAAATCAATTTCTCAGGGACAGGCCGGCCTTTATGTGTAGAACACACAGTCATATTTATAATCTTTTTTTTTTTTTTATCAATGGATCACATTTTTTGGGAGGGAGGGCAGCCAAGGAGAGGGAGCAGCTCAACACAGGTCCCTCTCACACGAGGAAGGTTTTATATGTGTTCTATGTGATTCATCACTGTGACATGGACACCTGAGGCCTGGGCCCGCTCCATTTCTACAGCCTAAATGGTTTCTTGGGGACTTTTCCTGCACACAAGCACACACCACCACCACACATGAGCTGAGTAAAAGAGCTGAGAGAGATAGAAGGAGAGGGAACCACATGGGTAACGGATTGACAAAGAAGGCGCCTTTTAAAAACAGAGCTATTTTGTCCTAGCCATGTAATAGATTGTGAGTCCAGAGTCACCCCGTGTCACCAGTACAAGAGCTAAATCACTTGTGATGTAGAGAGGGAGAGTGAAAATCCAAGTGAGAATTAGATGATGAGATTACAGGCCCATTTCAGATAACCAACCCACTGAGAGAGGAGTATTCATAGAGGGGCAGAGGTTACAGACCCATTACACAGGGTTAGAGTTACTTTACACTAAATAAGACTGTTATCTACCCTGCCGACTCCTCACTTTTTAAACTTCACGAGTCCACACTGAGCATTAGTACATGTGGCGTTTCAGCCTGCTGATGTAAAAGCAAAATACCCATTATTGTACAAAAACAATTTGATCTCATCCCATTGTAGCTGTGGTCCATTGAATTACCAGTATATCCAGACAGACATTCACAGGCAGCATCAGAACTTGTTGTTTGACCTTATACAAGCTTTGGGCTGTAAAAAACAAATATATCATGACAGCAAAATGTTCAGGAATGTGATTATTCTAACAGCATACCAAGCAGAGTAAGTCCAGTTATAGACAATCTAGTAAGAAGTGTGTGATTGGTGGTGGGACACACACAAACACAACCTTTGTGCTGGTTCCAGGAATTAATGCGCTACACTGTCTCCAACAAATGGGATATTTTTTCAAGGCCTGGCTAAAGGTCTGACCAAACAATTGGGGAAAGATCAGAGTACTGGTAGCTCCAGCTGCAATTTTTATAGCTCATTTCAATATATGATTTTCCTTTTCATTTATTCATTTTTAAACGGCTGCTAATGATAAAATTAATATAGTAAATCCCTCTTAAACAGAGGTAGTTTTCAGACTGAATCTCCAGACTCATTTTACAGCTGGCTGAACATGTAGATCAAAGTTATAGGTTGGAGGACAGCTTATTGTTTACTTTATATCTTTTAAAAAGGCATTGCTTTTAACACAATACTTATATATAACCAAGATTTTAGCCAAAAAATATGCTGGCCTTTCAACTTGATATTCCCTTTGAAAACATACTGGTTCTTTGGCAGATTTTGGCCCTGATGTTGCCTAAAAAAGGCTAATTCAGCATCTGTTTTGTATCCTGGCTCTTCTTTGAGCTCTCTCCTCCCAGTAAAAGTCAATTTGACATTTAGGAAGTTTTGGAAATAAAACCTATCCTATTTTACACTCATATATTCACCAATGTGCACCTAATCTGTATTCCCTGAATGAATTATTCAGATATTTGAAAAGCTATCATTAAATAACAATTTAATTTACTGAGATATTTTCCAGCATGTATTCAGGAAATGCAGTACTTTGAAATGTTGATTCCAAATGAGTTTTTACATTTACATTAGCCCAAAATAGTAGTTACAAATCAAAGATCAATGATAAAAGACTAAAGAAAATTCATTCTAATCAGTCACATATCTTACAATAATTCCACCACTAAAGGAAAAATAGCAGCTTAAATTCTGTAAAATCAGATTTGAAAAGAGTTTAAGTCATCTTAGTCTTTGACATGTTATTAAAGCAAGCCTGAACCATTCTGACAAAATTCTGTCCAAACAAGATGAGTTTCTTTTAGTTGTAGCTCAAGCTGTGATAGAAATGCCAATACCTGGAACAAATCATATTTGAGAAACATTTACAAAGTTTGTAAAAACAACAACAACAACAACAAAAAACATGGTGCAGCAAGGGAGCTCTTGGTTGTAGACTAAGATTTGTGCATTCTATAAAACTGTGCAAACTTTATACAGTGCAGTCCCCCCCACAACCCCACCCCAACATTTTCAATTCTTTTCTTAAACTCTGTCCATCAACTGTAGCCTCTAGAGGTGGCTTGTTTAAGAAACAATTAAGGGGGTATACAGAGCTATTTGCAGGCAGCAGGCCTTGCTGGGCAGGCCAGTCGACTGGAGTACCTTTCACAACTGATTTATAACACTGTCGCCATGGCAAGGCAACATAATTAATAGGAGCATGGACTTCTAATTCCAATGACTTCCACACCAAGTGGTTTTCATTTGATTTATGATGGCCAGCAACTTTGCATTTTATCAGTTCATTTGGTCATTATTTATGCTGATGACCAATTTCAATGGGTCGCTATCATCTAACTTGCCACTAATCAAAGAGAATTAGGGTTCACTGCATTATTTAGAAGCTGCTAATTTATCTTTGAACAAGGCAAGAGAAATAGTTGTGGGGACACGCAGTGCAGTTCACCGCAGCGATTCTGTAGACACATTCAGTGATCATTGCCCTGTGAATGAAATGTGTTCATGACTAAATTGGACTGTAGTCCAGAGTTGTGTGTTGGGCGTTCCCTGGAACAAAATTAAAGGAAGTGAATCACTGGAATGCATATTCATAATGAGTTTATGGCACTTGGCAAGACCGGTGATCAAGAAAGTATGATTGGTCTTAAATTAGAGCAAAATGCATGTGTACAGTATTTAGAGTGGATCCAACATTTTTTAGGTTTTAGGGTATTCATTAAATTCATTAAAGGACTGGGTTAACAAAATATATTACCATAGTTTTAAAAAAGAAGCTGTAAATAGATCAACATAAAACAGAATTTGGTACACTTTAATGACAAATCCAGTGCTTGCTGTGTTTAACACAAGGCAAATCGTTTCCAAATCTGTTGACTTGTCTATCTTAAATACATTAGGGTGGTGCTCACAAAGTGAACCTCTTCTGCATGCACCTCAGTTGCAATTCAACGGTGACATATTCCCAATTTATGAATGATGAATCTAAATCAGGGGCAATTTGAGAAATCTGAGGGCATGATGTTGACCAGCTTCAGCCTGGAGGCACAGATGGACATATCAAAGCAAGACATCTCTGAGAGTGTCAATATTTATGCTCATCATACCTACACACACTCAGCTGTGGCTAAAATGATGCACAGCATGCTCAATGACTGTCTGCTTGCTGGCAAACTTCATAAACACAAAACCAGTTTATTTATAAGCCCATTTTCCTTCATTTCAAAGCCAGTTAAAATAATTCAGTGGGCGAGTTTAATAACGTATGCAGCTTAATCTTTTCTGGACCAAGTAAAGTGGCTTCATTATGTGTTTTTGACTTGCTATTTATTTACGAAACATGTTGGCTAGCATGGTTAATACAAAATTTTTTCAAGTATAGATGAAATTCAATGTATTCTAAAAAAAAAAAAACATACCATTAAAAAAATGTTACATTGGTCTAACTTGGGAATTGCAGTTAACATCATACCACAGTTCATAACAGTGCATGTCTCCATGCGATAAGCACAGACTCTACAAGCCCTTTTGAAACAAACACACAAGCAAGAGCAATTTACTGTACGGAAAATGAAAAATGCACTCTTCAAGTATTTGACAACAGGTCCAATTCAAATGATCAGACTCCATTTGTTAGCCCATTCCCTTCCCCTGATTCCCTGAGTGATAAATTGCATTTAGCCAACCGCACGAGGCTAAGCATTCTTGACATGTTTTTATTGATTTGCATGAGCTATATGCATGTAATCCTGTTTGTAGGTAAATCATGGCATGGGCAAATTCGAGTCACTGTGGGTTTACAACGGAGAGAGAAAATTGGGACTCCGCATGGGAGGTGGAATAGAGCTGGGAAGGGTGGGAAAGAGATGTGGCTGCCCGTTGGAATCTTGGGACCTCTATTAAGATTTATAGGTGTTGGGATTCTATGGACCTGAGGCATTATTCATGGTAAAGCTTCTCTGTCTGGGCCCGTTTATAAGATGAGACAGGGCTGACAAAGATGGAGGCCCTCTACAACAGAGCAAAGCTGCTTGAACATGGGGCTCAGTCACCTGACATAGCCATGGCATCACCTACAACTACTCAGCATAGAGATTCATCTGAAGGTACGCAGAATACAAAACACCAAGCAAAATAGCCATTTTTTCTCATTGCCATGTTCTTAGGGTTTCTTTTTTTTTTAAAAAAAGACTTGAAATCAGGCTGCATTCCAACAAAATTACCTTTTACACAAAATGCAACCAAGCTGATAAATGCGCTACAGTTGGTCATAGTATAATGTTTTTCTTCGAGGATCTATTCCAGTGAGAACTTTATAGGCATGCACTGATTAACACTGCACACTAAGGATCTTATCCACAGCCCCGTGTAGCAAATTACCTCAAACCAAACCAGACGGAGCACATTGAATCTTTGTTTAAGAAGCCATGACCATATTCAGTTTATTCAGCAATTTCCTGAGAGCCCCACCATACTTTATTTGGTCTTATTAGATGAAAACACAAGGATCACCTTCAACTTTATTAATGATGGTACTCGGGATGAAAGATGCTGGTGAAAATCTGCAGCATCTGTTTGCTGCATTCACTTCTCTGCGGGCTCCACCTATTCCTCATGCCTAATGATGCTGATCCACTCGGCAAGTTTTACGGACAAATGTGTATTTGGCTACATTCATCATCCTGAATGAGTGTTCCTGATGAGCCATCCCCTGGCCTGTTTCACTCTTTCTACCATACGTTAACAAATGACAACTCCTGCCACATGTTTTCCATTTGGGAGATACAGCGGGAGGCAGGGGGAAAAGGGGTCGAGGGATTGTGAGGGCTAAAAGATGGGCAGCTTCAAGGGAAATGAGTCAATGATGACTGCTCTTACAGGAATCACCACCCGCGTGCCATCAACTAACCACAGTAGCATGAAAATGCATCAATTATGTAATGCCGTCAAGGAACAGTTGCAGACCTGATCCATGTCACTGCCATGGCTCAAACCCAGCTGCTTTAGGAGTGACATTTAAGGCCACAACACTTCCACCTTAGGTGGACTACAACCCCAGAAGCCAGAGAATGCATCCTTGCAGAACCACATGAAAGAGCCAAGGGAAGAATATATATGGATATATGGATGTGGCCAAGAATGTTAACTTGGATAAACAAGTCGAAGTCCTGGGGAGGTGCAGTGCAAATAAATCATCTTCTTTTTGATGTGCAGCTGGTTACAAGTTTAGAAATGGGGGGATGGTTAGAAGAGACATGAGTCAGGCACCAGGACACCCAGTCAGATTTTTTGAAAAAACAAAACAAAAAAAAAAACAACAACTTTACATTCGGAGTATGCTGTAAATGTTGGGACAGTTGAGAGTAGCAAATCCATTATAAATAAGATTATAAGTGATCCCAGAAACAGTTGTAAGAGGAAAACAATTACTGAGTTTTTAATGTGATGACAAAAATGGATAAAGGTAACTTGCATAACAGTAAATACATTAAAAGGTAACAATATAAAAGCCTTGTTACTGAATATACAATTCAAAATTATTGACAGTTATCAGGATGATTTAGACTCATTCTATCTTATTATGAGAATGCAGAGGGGGTGGGGCTTATTGCAGAGGCCTTGAAGTAAAAACAGTTATTTGTGCACAGATGTTTTGGGGAAAAAATAAGTCAAAGTGGAGATGGTTGAGTCCAAAAACCAAGGCATACTCAGCATGAGCTGGTGGAACAGTATCTGTCACACAAACAGCTGGAGCCCTTCAGCTAGACACATAAGGATAAATTATATCTACCAAGCCAAAAACAGACACAAGGCTAAAGCATTGATAAATATGCAGTTCAAGCAAGTTAGACATTGTCAGCGGCTTCCACTCGTTACTCCAGAATCTTCTGGTGTTTGTCCCACCAGTTAGTCTGCAGATGCCCAGTTTGCTTACAGCTTTTTAAGTATGTTACTGTGCAGCATGAACATTGGACAGTGGTCGGCACCGTGGCTCGCTTCTAAGAAAAAACCATTGACAGATCTTTGAATTAAAGTATTTTTTTTCTCTAAGTTGCCGTTTTCTTTATCTACAGTAGTTTGGTGTGTCAGTACAGTTCAAATATCGCATGTATCCTTTACTATTTTTAGAACATTTCAACTCCATATCTTTTCTCTGAGAGCATGACTTTTACTGCATCAAAAACAGCATTTACAGCGCCTCTTCCTCTTATCTTTTCCCTTTCCTAGATGTCATAAAGATGACCAACACTGACTGATGCAGTTGCCTGTTTCATCAGTGCCAATTAGAGGTCTCACTAAATTTACAGTACTGTTTTATGAAGTGACAACTACTAAAAAAGAAAATAAGTTCACCTATGTGACCTCCTCAAAACCTTTCAGCTTCAAAAAGAAAGAGAAAAAGACTCCAGTCGGCTGAGTAAGTCTGAAAGAAGGATGTACCAACCTCGCAGCTAATCTGCACATGTACTGTAGCCCCTTTATGACAAAGTCACTCCTATGCTTAAATATTAAAATTGACTTTGTGACAGCAATGTCATTAATGGTGAAACAAACACAATCTTGAAGTAATGCATGAAGGTGGAAATGTTTATTATGGCATGTTCTGCATTATGAGCTGTGAATGATCAATCAAAGAGAGAGCGTATTACTCCAATTTTCTCTGGCCCTTGTAACAACGAAGCTCATAGATAGCAAATCAGTTTCAAGGGAACCCGGGGGCTACAAGTGCAAGACTGCTGTATGAGACATTCATAATTTATGTGCATTTGATGTAGTGATATGTAAAAAACTTCAGAGGAATTTTAATGGGCTGGAGGCTGAGAGGGGAGAGAGAAATCTTTAAGCTGGTTGTTTGGCCATTTTATTAGTGAATCACATCTGCACCAAAGAAAATAAATATACATTTATTTATATATGTATATACTGTGTATATATATATATATTTTTTTTTCTTTTTCTTCAGTCACTGAGCCTGTAATCATTGAGATATAGAGAATTTCATCTTCTTATTTCAACACTATTGATCTGCTGGCTTGGTTCTCATAAGCTCCATTACATGGCCCGAGCAGCGGCTGGCAACATTGTCCAATTCAGTCAACAAAGGACAGCTATTTCCATTGATCAATGCCCTTCTATATGAAACAGATAGAGATTGATAATACACTTCAGCAAAATCCTACACTCAATTAGACCTTGATGAAAAACAGTCCAGTGGAGGGACAACAGAAGGTGTTAATAAGCAAGAGCAAATAAGCTAGAGCATAAATCACCAAAACTAGAAAGTCTTTGCTTTCTCTTTGAATGAAACCATAATTTATCAATCTTTCAGACAGATGGGTTGTGTTTATGTAGGCTATTGATCAACAGTAACCTTTTATTACTGTTTTTTTCCATTAAGAGGTGCAGATTAAAACAGATGAGAGTTGTTTAACTTGCTAACGACCAGTGTAACGGCACACTCATGTGGCTCTGGAATACCAAATGTTTTCACCGACGCTCATGTAGGAGAAATCATTGCAGAGAAGGTTGAGGCTGCACATTAATTTGTCAGCCCATTAGGAAAGCCCTCACTTGACAGTGATCTAATCTAAACGATGGGAGTGTCCATGGCCACTGAGCAGCCTTATTTGAATCAAGTCAGTGCCAGGTCTTATCAAGAGCAGGGAAGCAGGACGCAGGTTAAAAGAAAAAGACAAGCAGAAAGACGAGATGGAGAGGAAATCAAGCAGTCAGCGAGGAGACAGGCTGTGTGATGAGGACACAATATGCAACACAAATTGTGCCATTTTATTTGTGATACAATATATATATATATATATATATATATATATATATTTATATATATTATTCTAAATATGACTAGACTGTTGACAATATTCCGAAAAAAAGACATCTGCAACAAAATTATAAAGCAAATTATTTAATTTTGTTAAACCAAAACCATCAGACAGTATCACATTTAAAATTTCCTGAGTTTTGAAGTAAACAAAGTAGGTGTGATTATAATTGGTGTGATAAGCAGCTGTTGTATCTTAAGATAAGTACACTGGCCTTTTTATTCTACTGTACAGCAGGGCTTGCAAAGTCCCACCAGCAATATCCACAAAAATTGGTCTACAAAGACATGAGGGACTATACTTCAAAAATAGGCCTTGATTGTGCCATGTGGGACAAAAAGCATCACTCAAGCTAACCATTCTTCCATCTTTCACTGATAAAATCCACTTTCCATTCATTACCCTTTATCATAAACACAAGTCTACAGGGAAGCCAGGCTTAGAAGTGGTTAAGCTTGTCCCTGGTTTCTTATTTCTAGGGAGCATTTATCTGATGATATATATTCCTTTTGGTAAGTGAAAGGAGTTATTCTGTTTCCAACAGGAAGGACATTGATAGGGCATTAGGGATTTGTTTATTTCAACTCAAAGCCATAGCATTTATCCAAGTATATATTTTGCTGCGGGCTCAAACCAAATTATGTCTCAAGGCAAGATAAATCACAAGGCACAAGTCAAAATGCCACATGTTTTATGATCCTTCGCAGGGCTCTGGTGGCAGGGTACATGTTCCTGAAAGCTGCACTGTGAATTTTGAGACAACAACCTACGTGCTCCAGCTTGTTTGTGACTAAAAATCTCTGATTAATGTGACAGCTGTCACATGCACATCAGCTGTCTCGGTTTTGGACATTCAACAGAATGATGGGATTTGAAAAGAAGTTCATCTGTCTCCCTAATAAATCTATTGTCGTGTCTGCCTTGAACAGGAGATGCAGTGATGGACACATCCAACAAACAAGCTTAGAGATGTTGTAAATGCACAGAGCTCATTCAGTTTAAAAGAAAGTGAAATGTGAGTTGATGTGTTCAGTAAACAACTCAACATCACTCCAGCAGAAATTGACAGACAGGACAGGGGTGTGAATTTGGAGATATAAATTACTTACAAATGCTCTAAAACAAGTTTAGTGCAGAAAAAACAGGTTTTTTGTTAATATTTCTTTTTCAAAAATCAAGAAAAATGTCCTTAAACAGGTACTGGATTTGTCCAAATGACAGACAAAAAGATATATTCCTGCATGCCGCCACGTAAAGAGTTTTTGTTGCCCGGTGTCTTTCACATGATCTGTCAAGAGACTGTGGCTGATCCCGTTATAAAGGCCTTCTTACGTAAACTCCTGAACTTAGTATCCCGCTGATGTGACCCAGGCAACAATGCCTCCTTATATGCCCAAACAGAAGCTCCTGAACAAAACTCAAGAGCTTGTGTAGAAGGGAGTTGAAGGGTCATGTAAACTTGCAGCGGGCTAGAAAACCTCCAAGTGAAAAGAGGAAGAATCCTCTTTTCAATCTGCACATTGTTTCTGAGGAGGGATTGGTGCCATCACAAACATCGACCCTAAATTTCTTTACAAACAAGGCAAAGAGATGGGACAAAGGGGTCCACAACAACATGATACTGTGTCTGTGTGAGTGTGTCTCTGTGTGTAATGGGTCTGTTTAATGGTACTGAAGTCCAGCTGCCTCAGGCTTACACTGAGGACCCCTGGGGTTTTTGAATACATTTTCTTTTTGATTAAGAGTTGCATCCTCACAGAGGGAAACACAGGTGAATTCCTTCTAATAACCCAATTAATGTATTTGACCCAGATAAGCTTCTGTCATGTGGATAATACATGAAAATCATGGGGCACGTTTTACTCCCCTAAACATCATACAGAGTTAAAAATGATATCACAGTCCAGCTGAAATATTTAGAGTTGAAATTCTCTGTTCTTTTAAAATTAACTTTCATTTAAGGCGGTGCAGATCTGACAAGCAAAACACTTTCCTAAAAGAAAAAAAAATCTCTGTGTTGCTGTATTTATTTAATGCAAAAGGAATACAGCTTAATTCAAATGCTTTGTATTTATAAATCTGATCTTAGCAAAGAAAAAAATATTTATGATATTAGCATATTAACTAAGGTCAAGACAGTCATTTTTTCTCTGGATTGTCACAAAAAAAAAAAAAAGAAAACATTTACAAATTGTAAGTTTGCATCAGGAGGTTCATAAAGTATTTTCATAGTGAGAGTTTTTTCATTAACTAAATAGCATAGGTTACTATGTAAACTCAAGCTAAATAAAGTAATCATATTAGCTACAATAATTGCAAATGAAACACATGGAAGCTCTATGATGTATGATGGAAGCAAGTTTTCTTCATATTTTTAAAATATACCTGATAAAATGTAAAAAAATACCTGAAACTGGACCTTTATACACACTTTAGAAAAGAGATTAAAGTGCCCAATTATGGGAAACATATACTTGTAAGCATAAATTCAATGTGCCAGATGTATGTATGTATTTGGCAGGGACATTGCATTTATACATAGGCACAGTCACAAAAAAGAACATTTGTGGCTAATGCCATGCAAGAAAGAATTTGCACTTCAAGAAGTGTCACTGGTATACAGTTGTGGTTGAAGTGCATAAGAAAATTGATTAGCCTTAAAAAGAAAATTGGTGTTTATTATGACAAAAATAATAATAATTATAATATATTATTCACAAATAATATGTGAATCAATATATTTCAAGCTTTTGTTTGTTTGGATGTTGCTGATTAAGACTTGCAGCTTTAGAAAACCTCAAATTCAAAAACTCAAAAAAATTTGAATAGAAAAGCTCCAGTATTGTAGGTTCAGAGGGTAACATTCTAACACATTCTAATCAGGTAAGTAATCCAAAACACCTCCATAAGTGCCCCAAGCCTTTAAAAAAGTCCCTGTCTTGGTTTAGAAGAATTCACAATCATGGGGAAGACTGCTGATCTGACAGTTGTGCAGAAAACCATCATTGACTCCCTGCACAAGGTAGGAAAGACACAAAAAGTGATAGCAAAAGAAGCTGGATGTTCTCAGAGTGCTGTCTCAAAGCACATTAATGGACCGTTAAGTGAAAGGAAGAAGTGTGGAAGAAAATGGTGTAGAGGCCGGAGGGCTGACAGCAGCCTGGAGAAGATGGTCAGGAAAGGGCCATTCAAAAGTGTGGAGGACTTCATAAGGAATGGACCTATGAGCTTCATTAAGTCCAGCATAAATGCAGCCGTCTACCAGGACATTTTGGATCACTTCATGCTTGCTTCAGTAGACCAGCTGTATGAGGATGCAGACTTCATCTTCAAGCAAGACTTGGCACCTGCCAACATTGCCAAAAGTACAAAATCTTGGTTCAACAACCATGCTTGATTGGCCAGCAAACTCACCTAACCTGAACCCCATTGAAAACATGAGGGGCATTGTCAAGAGAAAGGTGAACGGGAAGAGACCAAACAATAAAGAAGAGCTCAAGGCTGTGATTGAAGCATGTTTTTTCTTCATGAGATATGCCAGAAGCTGGTTGCATCCATGCCACGCAGGGTTAAGGCAGTCATTCAAGCAAAAGAGGCCCAAACCAAGTATTAAGTACAGATGCAAGATTTTACTTTAGGAGGCCCGACTTTTTTGTATTTTAAGTCCTTTTTAAATTGATTTCATGCAATATTCTAATTTTTGAGTTTTAGAATTTGAGGTTTTTTTAAGCTGCAAGTCCAAATCAGCAACATTCAAACAGATAAAAGCTTGAAATATATTGATTTGCATATTATTTGTCTATACAATATGTAAATTGCACCTTTTAAGTTGAATTATAGAAATACATGACCTTTTTCACAATATTCTAATTTTTTTGGGTAGTACCTGCGTGTGTGTATATATATATATATATATATATATATATATATATATACATACATATAATACATACATACATACATACATACATATATATATATATTACAAATGGCACATCTGCATGATTCATGATACAGGGTACAAGCAGATTAAATGGAAGTCTGGAATTTTTATTCATTCTTGCCACATTTTAAACAACTCAAACAACTATTTAAGAAAGCATTTAAGCTGAATGATGTTGCATTCAACCTTCAAGTATATTGTTTGAAGAAATTTTATGTGATTAAGTTTTTCCAAAGTTAAAGCTCTCTGAAACAGATTGAAGTTGTATGAATGACACAGGGTGCATTTTGGTCAAAGTTATACTTGTATTTTCAATTCTCACAAGCATCAGAAATACCCATGGCTATCTTAAATTGTATGGCTTTGCATGACATTATAACCCATGTAAGAGGTCATAAAGACAATGAGGATTGGAGTAACTAAAAAAAAAAAAAAAAAAAACATCCGCCCACTTCTCTCTGCCATATGTTACAAAGTTCGGGTTCTCCTCAGAGAGCCAGACATCTCACTGCTCTGATCACTAACTAGCTAACCAATCAAAGCCTCCCAGCCATGAAGTAATTATCTGCTCTCCATAACATAGGTGGAGAATGTACTAGCAGACCCTGCAGCTCTCTCTCTCTCTGAGCCTGTACACTAAATAACTACAGATGCTTTAAATATTCTTACAACTGTATGTAAAAGAGAGGGCAAAAAAGAATTTATTTTCCTCACAATGAACTGAGATCGCATTACATGCCATGCCAAGTACAAAGCCTGAAACTGCAGGGGTGGATTTTAACCTCTTACTGTTGCATGGCGTGAATTCTTGTCATTATATCAATTTATTTCAGTGTCATTTGTGTGGGCTAGAGTTTGTCTAATTGAATGAAAAGCACTGGGATTCACATTCAATATGACTTTAATGGCCTTTCCAAGCTACTTATTGTAATGATGAAAAGTAGCAGTTTTAAGCTCAGATGGTTTTCTTCACAGATAATCAAAAGGTTGAAATCGCTCGAAAGAGTGAAGAAACAGCTGAGAAAGCCTTCGGCTTCTCGTGTCCTGTTGAGAGGTGCTAAGAAGTATGAGATGGAAAAAAAAAAATTTTCCATTGATGTAGTAAATCTTTTTTATACCTCACTAAAATATGATATGGGGGAAAACTAAAACAAAACAAAACAGACATACTCAGAAATTATGTTAGTTGTATTTTGTATTTGCAATTCTTTATGGGGGAATCCCATCCAAAGAGAGACTCAAACAAATCCGCACTGAATCCAGGAAGCTTTCCAAAACAAACACCATGAATATATATCTTGGTTGTTATTTGGCTGCATCAGGGTTTGTCATCACGTTTGTTATATCGTGCAACTTTGCAGCAGATAATAGGCTACCAAGGGAAATATAAGGACTTCAAAATATCATTTATGTCCAGTCAATGTATTTGGCTAATCCTATTTATCTATTTATTTATTTAGTCAGTTGGGGGGGTTGCCTTTATTGCTGTTATCAGTCAGCTTACATCCACAGCTGTGTGTGCATGGTTTGCAAAAGGTTATGCTGACAAAAATACTCCTATAGATAAGAGTTCAGAAAGATATGTGGTGGATCTGAACTTTAGAAATCTTTCACACTGTCTCTGTGTCTACTGATTTCACCAAACAGAAGGAGATATTTGGAAGGCAAAAGTATTTAACTGACTACAGGGAGTAGGGATGTATATCGTTATGATTTTATCGATACCGATACCAATATCGATACTCCTTATCGATACCGGTATTTATCGATTCTCTTATTGATACTATAACATAATTTAGAGTAAATAATGAAGACATTACAAGATGTTACAAGATCCAGTGGTGGAGAATATTTGTTCAGATGATGTTGAAGAAGCCTGGACATAAAAGTGGGTGAAGGACAGCTGGGAGAATAAGGGAATTGTGTCTGTCTTAGTCCATCATTGTGATTATTTGACTGCGTAATGATAACTTGATGGTTAGGTAGATGTACAAAAAGTATCAATAAGAGTATCGTTAGTCCAGAATCTTAACGGTACCCTGGTATCGTTAAGATTAGGAACCGGTACCAAACGATACCGGTACTCGGTATACATCCCTAACAGGGAGCGCAGAATTATTAGGCAAATGAGTATTTTGACCACATCATCCTCTTTGTGCATGTTGTCTTACTCCAAGCTGTATAGGCCGGAAGCCTACTACCAATTAAGCATATCAGGTGATGTGCATCTCTGCAATGAGAAGGGGTGTGGTCTAATCACAAGTATTACCTTTATTATTTAACAGAAAGATTGCAATGCTATATATTAAAGGCAGGGTAGGGGATCCTGGAAAAACGGTTCGAGCAAGCTACATTTTAAAAAATACCCCCGCCCCGCCGAAACCACGCCCCCGGAACACAGGACTGACACAGGCCGATGGTTGTCGGCGAAGATAACCGAGAACAGCCAAGTGGCTAGCTTGTTAGCTTCCCAGTAAACTTTTCCTAAAAGTGAAGAATTATCTCACCACCAACTTCTTCTGTGGTGTAAAACATCCTCACTGCAAACACCAACACCTCCATGACTTGATCCACATCCGTTTTTTTTTAATGCAAACAGCGGCATAGATAAGAGCAGCGAGCAGCTACGTTTGCCTGCAATATGAGACGCTCACGGTGAGATGCAACGCGCACGTGAGGAGAGTGGGAGGGGGACAAAAGGCAATCGAGTTTGATGGACATAATATTCAATCAACCTCTCAGCACGGGCTGTTAGCAGCCCCATCCAATGAAATTCATTTTATTGGATGGGGTTTTTTTCATTCCTGTCTGTTCTACAGGTGATTAGATGCGGCGAAGATGGAAATTTTAAAAATCTAGGGGGCGCTACAATACTCAGTAATTCATGAAAAACGGTTCACAAAAACAGTTCATCAGATATGTACAAAACTCGCAATGTTTGTTCATATTGTCACTCTGAGTGGATTCCTAGAGGATGGTTATGATTGGACAAAGTGGGCATGGTTTATAAGCGGGCAACACCCCAATATTTATTAAATCATTAAAAATCTGCTGTTTGTCCTAGAGAGCAAAAATTTGATGGAGATATTCCTTGAATCATGCTGAACATTTGAAGCTATCCAATTTTTGCTCCAAAATGATGTTGCATGCCATGTTTGTGCAAAAACATGCAAATTGGCTCAACATGAGGATTTCCATAATGGATTGTTCTATTAACACCAAACTTGCTACAGTGAATCTCAAGATACTCCTTATGAATCCCAAGTATTTTGGTAAAGGTTCCCTAAAGATTCTAACTGAATCAGGTTGTCAATCACTGCATTTACATGCAGACAATAACTCTTTCATAACTTTTTCATAACCGGAATATTAGCAATAACCCGGTTATGCACGGCCATGTAAACACCAACAAAAACCTAAATATTTCGGGTTTTTAATAACCCGAATATAACCCCTGGGTTACTCCTTTTCTAACCGGAATATTTGGTCATGTAAACGCGTATTGGAATATCTCCATTGAAAGGAATATTAAATTGTGTTCTGTGCATGTTCTATTTGCAAGGGTTCTTGGTCTTTTGAGTTAACCACAGGGAATTTGGTACCAGCGATCAGACGGTACTCTGCACAGCTTGCTAGTTTATATCTCACCATGGTAACACGCATCCCAAGTGGAACTGGCATGCAAACAGTTACTTCGCGGGGCTCCATCACTCATCTGGAAAGGTTTGGTAAAGGCGTGACATCGGAAAATTGTCACACCAGCCGGAGTCGGTAAACTTTATCATTACAAGCGTTCCCACCAGTCCTGACTGTACATCTTCATCCTAAGTGTCCGGGGGGCTCTGGTGGAAACAGGAAGCATGGATGTGTATGGCGCTCAGCTTCAGCTCCGAGCTCCATTTCAACCACACATTCTCTTGTATGACCCGCAATAGTGTCAAGTACTGCTGGTGGGTCAGTACCAGCTGCTGTCGGCTCCGGACTGCAGTCCAACCAGCCGCCTCTCACGGATTCTCGGTCAAGCCAACCGGCGTTATTTCAGCTGTAATATTGAAACTTGGCTGGCTTGATCGCAGTGGCTCCGGATGGTTCACTAACCACCATCATCATGACGTTTTCCATGCGTCGAGGTTTGGGTTGGGATATTCCAGTTGATTTCAGTTATCATGCATACAGGAGTAACTCTGTCTGCTCACGCATGTAAACTGGTTATTCCTAATCTTTCAGACACCAGAATATTGACCTTAACCTGAATTTTGATGGCATGTAAACGTAGTCATTGTTTGTATCTGGATGTAAATCAAGTGATTTCAGCCTGGTTCAGCCTGATTTCAGTCTGAATTCATGCTGGTTGTTTAAATATTCATGTGTGAAGTTCACAGCTGCTTATGGAGTGTGTTTGTCTTCATTTTTCATATGGTTATTACATAGATTATTTTACAGTATTTCATCAGTCCTATTGTACCCAACATATCTTCACAGCTAGGCGGTTGTCTGAAAACATTGAGTAACCTCTCTTAAAACAGAAGTCCGTTTGTATTGAGGCTTGTGGTGAAAATCCATATTATGATATTTCTGTCCAGGCATTACCACTCCTACTTTTTACCATATAGTTTGGCAGTGTCCGAATGTTAACAGATTTTGGAATGTTTCAAGTACCCTCTCATATTTAATAGGAAGACCATCCCTCATTGTCAGTGTTTGCTACTACTGACACTTCATCTTTAAAACTAACTATAAAAGAAGAACGTTTGTTGTTGCTGTCCTTACAGCCGCTAAAAGAATGAAAGCTTGCTGTTGAAAACAGCCACATACTATACGCCGTCAAAGAGGGAATGGCTTCTGGTTTACCAGAACATTGCACAGCTGGAGCTCTCTACAACTTGCTTTCATCATGCTAAAACATCCAATAGTAATTGTTGGTCTAAGCTATTAGAAAAAACTTCTAGCATAGTGTAATCTTTTACAGCATATTTCATTATATTTATGTTTTTTGTTTGTTTGTTTTTTCTTCATCTCCGCTTACACTGTCCTGTCTTGAATGTTATGGACATAATTTATGTTATTTATATTCTTATTTTACTTGTACACATATAAATATGTATGTATACTATGTAAACTATTGTCTCTATGGATGTCATTACGATGGAGGGGAGAGCAGTTCTGCCTTTTTGTGATGTTTTTTTTTTTTTTTTTTCCTGGTTTATTGCCTATGCTTGGTCGGTGGACGTAAGGGCAACAGGAAGTTGGATTTGCGAGGGGACTGGGATAAGGCCCCTTGTTTTTGTCCATTTTTTGTTTAATTTCTGTTCTTTGTTTTATTTCGTTTTTGTTTTATTCTGTCTTATTTGCTTGTTTTTTGTTCTAGAAGGAGGGTGACAATGGGAGGGTAACTGACACTAAGTAGAAGGTTGTCTGATATGTTGATGTCAATGCTTATGGTTTCTCCTTAAGATGTAACTGACTACTTTGGATCATGTTGATCGCCTCCATCATGTGTTTCTTTCAAATAAATAAAAAAATCACAAAAAAAGGAGTAGTGTATTTTTTAAGGGATATTGCTCTTACTTTTTGCCTGTTTCCTTGGAAACACAGTGTCCAGGGGCCCTTGGCCGTGCTGGGCCTGATGGGGGGGCTGTGTGAAATCCAAACTGACTGATCCAGGACAGAGCAAGGATTACACCACTTCCCCCTTGAATTCTGTCCTTTCCAACAAAGAGCTTTCTGTAACCACAGTCAAGTGAGCCGTTAGTTAGCCAGTGGAGCCGCAGAGTGGTGGTTCAGGGCCACTGTGGGAAAAGGCAAGGGGCTCTAGCATCATGTTACTATTCCTCGAACATAAGGCCCAAGAGCTCCAACCATCAGCATCACCACCCACCACTTCGCTCCCAGTGCCTGAAGGAGGTGTCAGGTTCTGGCACCTGCTGGAGGCCCTGGCAGGTTCATGCCCTTGGCAGGTTCACATGTCACTCCAACAAAGAGCCTGACAGTGTCTCTGTGGTCAACAGGGATAATGTGCAGTAGTTATTTCAGCCACTGGAGGCTGTTATTTCTAGCAACTTCTTACCTAATTCATAATAGGTTGAGAAAATGATTAGAATTTGTCAGCAAAATGAAGATGGGATAAGAAAAAAGGAATATAGAAAGAAAGAAAAGAGACAGACTGCTGTGATGATTGTTTCCCTTAACATCAACAATAAAGGCATTTTCTTAACTGATGTCTTTCGTGGTTTGGTTTTGGTCTACACCAGGTTTAATTATATCACACAAATCACAGCACAGTGACACCCAGCTCAATACTTCCTTCCACAACAATGCATCCAGCACCACTGACCTAGTCTCCAAGAACACAAACATGTTTCATTTGGCCAGGAATGATGATTAGATACAGAATTTACTGAAACTGCCAATGGTAACGTCAATAGAAGGGCTCTTAGTATCTTTCATCCTACAAATCAATGACAATCTTAAACAATGATTTTTTTAAAACAGACAGCTTCCAAATAAACTACAGGGGAGGAAATTTTAGAGGCATCCAACACAGCTTCACTATCTTTTTTTCATTGTTGTTAACTTGTCTTGTAAAACATTTGATGTATTTGGGGGGAAAAAAGAAAAGGAAAACAGAATTCAAATTCAGCTGGCTTAGGATTCACTGCATGGTCAAGGTGGACTGATGTCAGCTGTAAATATACAATAACCAAAAACATAACCTCCTTGGCAGAGGCAATTATGAGGAGAAAAATACACATTATGATACATTTAATTCTGTTTATTGACACTTATGTGTCAAGCACACAAGTAAAGAACACACTACGGGTGATGTGGGATTCAATATCACAACTCTACATGTAGTATGGACTAGAACAGCTGGAAATCAAGCAGCAACCTTTCAAATTAGGCAACCACTCTACTTCCAGAGGAAAATTGGTTGATTTTTTGGGGGATATTATGTTGACTTGTTACCTTACCAATCCATAACATATCAGAATATTTAAATACTGAAGAAAAAGAAAAAAAAAGCTGCATTCAAAACCAAGTAAATCTCTGGACTTCTCTGAAAATCCGAAATTCTGCTTCAAACTTGATATTATTTGTAGAAACATTAGAACGTATGAAAGTATACCTCTGCAATTGTTTATTAATGTGAATTTTATTTATGCTGAAATGTGAGAATAAATTCCTCAATCAAAACAGCAGCAGCAACAAAACATTGCCGGAGTTCTATAGTATCTATATAATTCATGCATTCTAATAATGAACCCCTATTTCATTTATTAGTGATAAACTCTGGATGATACAGCATAGATAAGAGGTTTTAGCCTTAAATGAAAGACCAAGAAGGTTTTTAATATGATAGATGTAGTCAATAATAGTCAATAATCTCTTATATTATTTTGCTCTAGATTTTGTGATTATCATTTAGAATTTTGTCAATTTCTTTTAGCAGTTACAAAAGAGTATGCATGTTCTCCCCATATACGCATGTACTGTACACTCTCTGGGTACTCCAGCTGTCACCCACAGTCCAAAGACATGGATGTCAAGGCCCATGTGATGGACTGCCAACCTATCCAGGGTGGGCTGGATAAGCTCTAGCCCACAGCAACCATGCGCTGAAATAGGTGGCTATAGATAAAGGTTAAGGTCATGACAGTGATCATAATGAAATAATCAGCATATCACTCTATTATTCAGCCTGCAAGAAATAATCGGTAATCTTTTAAGTTGTAATTGATGTGGTTTCTTTGTGAACGATAATTGTGTCTAGCTGCTTAGAAGGGGAAAATTGGGTTTACTTGTAGTGAAATAAACTCGTTATGTTTCATTTTTAGAGTTTTTGTGGTTAAAATAAAACATTTTTGTCATTTCATTAGGTTTATGAAGATAATATTTTTGATTGTTTGGCATTTTGATGAAAAACAAAAAGTTAATTAATTCAGCCAATATTCATCATAATTATTGATGGATATTAATACAATAATGTATCTTGGTTTTGCTCCATGATCAACCCATCGCTTTCCTTTTACAATTGTGACCCCACCTTGAAAACAAAACATCAAAACAAGGATGTTGTGCAGTTTGTGAACAAAATGTGAAACATGTATTATACTTAGGTCGAGCTAAGGCAGCTCTAGGGCCCATATCTAATTCTATCTCTGACAAATGTAGGGCTGAGGTCAGCAGGTGTTCAACACAGCAGGAACTGAAGGTCAATGACTCAGATCTGGACATAGAAAAATGTACAACTGCTGGTCACATCACAAATGACAAATTAAAACTGCAGTAATGCAATTCTGTAATCTTCCGAGAGGTATAAAGACCAGTTAGTCTTTCTGGAATCTCACAAGGAAAATGAGAGCCACTTATCCAATAACGAGAGCTTAATGAGGGTCCCTTTAACTAGCTACAGTGTCTCTCTTTGCCTTTGGAGAAACATTTGTCTTACAGTACAAATGTGATTCATGCATCATTTCTATTGTGAGAGAGAGTGGTGTAATAACCATATAAATCACAAAGGGCCTAGGTTGGGGTAATGAGACTTAAATCTCTTAAAACAACACCATGAACTCAGCTGAATGATAAAATGATGTGGTGGAGGAAAATACTACCTTCTTCGCGTAAAGCTACACCACTCTCCACACATGGCTTTTGGCAGTGCAGAAGCCCTACTTCATTTAGCTCTGACAGGCAATTTAATACCACAAAATTACTAACCTTAGCTTTGCAATTACTTTTCCAGTTCTGAACATTTTCAACCCCTCTGTAGATGTAATCTTAAGGTTAAGGCCCCTGGATAGGGCAAACCCCAACTTCTGAAGTCACTTTTTAACAAGAGCTCTGATCAGATAAAGCATGGAAAACATAAGAAATGGGAAGAGAGGATAATAGTTTGACTATTTTTGTTGCAACTTAAATGTAAGGTCTTATTTAGGTTCCACTTTCCTTCAGCATAATGCAAAAATGAAAACTGCAGATTATGGAAGGACAAATCAGACTGTAGTCTCATAAAAAAGTGGTTGGAAAATGTGAACTAGCATCCTGCTTTTAATGCTGTGATGGACACAAATTATGGTCATCCAGTTGAGAGAGGGCACGAACTTTTCACATGCAAGCAAAAGCAAACAAAAGTAGAAAGTGACAACACATTAAAAAGTGCATTTTCTTTTCCCTCCTTAAAGAAAAAAAACCTTAATTTATGCAGGTAGTACCATTGAGACACATAGTCTCATTTGCCAGGGAGACCAGTTAAAGGTGCCCTGACAACAAAATTCACTTTTCTGTGGTTTTGGGGCTACAATATGATTGTTGTACACTAATGCCATGTGAATGCTAAGAGCAAATATTGAAGTCCCTGTTCATGGGCTGTCAGCTTTGTGTCTTTGCTCAAAAACGATTGAATCAAACAGCAGTGTTTCATTCTACATAGTCAGCTTTCTACGTATTTCATACTTTCCAATGAGGGTACACCATCAAGTGAACAGCCTCCCCCATCCATTCCCAAACACATGGATTAAAAAAAAAAAAACTTCTGCAGCAACACTGAAGAAGGCAACCATAATGTTGTCATTACCCGTAAGTTTATTTATTTTTTAAGTGCTCTCTTGTCTGATAAAGATACCCATGACAGATAGCCTAGTTAAAAAGTTCAACTACCAAAGGCAAGTTGACCTAGTGTTTCCAAATAAGGTCATAGCCAATCAAAAATAAAGTCAACTTGGTAGCCGGACAGATCATACCAGTACTGTACCCAACCATTTTAGTGAGGTGGAAAATCATGCTAAATACAACCGGGAGGAAAAAAATCATATTAATGCAGGATGTTGCGGCCAAGGTCTGAGAGACGCTCTTCAAGACAACTTGTCATTGTGTTTACCTCTGACCTTGTACATATGAGCACCTCTAGCATTCAAGCCAAAACTGTGCCACACGCATGTGGCACAACACTCCACATCAACGCACGGCACCTAAGTGCCATGGGTGCGTGGGCACCATGTTGCATACAAGGACACAATGCCAGCAGCAAGTATATTCCAGCCCTTAACGGGCCCCAAACCGAATTTGACTTGGGCTCCCGCAGACCACCTCAGCATCACCGGTGCTTAACTTTTACTACAGTAGTACTTCATCATTTCTAACACTTTTAGCTACCATGGAAATTACATGCTTGGCACAAAACCTCATTTAAACAATACAAAATCAAGGTTTTGTGTGAACTGCCATTTTTATCTAATTTATCAAATTAAATATTTGTGTTTTCTTATTTATTCATTTATTTATTTATCTTAAAAAGCATTAAGCTGCCGCTTCGTTCACTCATCCCTTGGGCTGACTCTGAGGGGTGTGTTACCTAGGAGTGTTGAGTAAACCACCTTTAACACCACAAGAAGGATAAACTTCCTATCCTCGATCATATTTTATTCCCTGGCAAACTGCTTCACATTTCAGCCTGTTGTGTCAGCAGGCAGAAAGGGGGAATGATTTGTACTGATCACTCTCTGCTCTCCTTGAGTCCTAACAGCAGCTTCACTGAGCTTTTGACAGATGTGTCCCCTGCTAGATGATTAAAAATGGTCATTTCTCCAGCTCACAATGTGGTGTACTAACTTTTCATTTCTAGGATGATGGCTGTGCAGTGACAGGCGCTCTTCCAATCGTTCATCTTGTCAGTCCACAGCACCACTGACATTCAGATTCGCCGATATGTTTTTATGTTAAAGCAGATGTTAAAGTTGGCAAGCAGTTTAGACATGAACAGCAGGTAGGACAGCACTCAAGGAGCAACAGGAGACGAGGTAAATGTGACAACGTGCAAAATAAGGGCATGTTTTACATCAGTCTCTCCTCTTACCCTTGCTGCAACTCACAATGACCCTCATAGAACATCTGCCTGCTGTGCTGGACAGGTATTTATGCCATCCCCTCTCCATGACCTGTTTCTCATTCTCACAGTCTGTTCTGGTGAGAAAGGAGTGTGGGCTGCATTGTGGAAGCCCTCGTTCATCTATGACGGGCAGAAATACAAACCTCAAACCCCTGTGGTGGGCCAAATCCCCTTCCACACACAAATGAGGATATTCAAATGTCAGGCCTGTTTGCAGGGGTGTAAAGTTGTGGAAGTACTGGTATTAGATAGGATATCAAAGTCAACAAGCCTGTTGCTTTAAGCTGATCCTTCTGTCCCCTGGAAAAATTCAGCTCAGTGAAAGCCCAGAGGAGTCTTCAAATGTTTCCCCAAGAGTAACCTGATCCATAACAGACAGAGTCATGCAGCTCCCTGTGCTATCAACACTCTATGCACAGCAGGGACGCCCTAATACCCGATTCCTGGCAGTCAGGAAACACTTGGAAAATCACACAGTCAACCAACAGAGAGCTATTCCACACCTTTCTTTTTTTTTTTTTTTTTTTTAATGGAACAGTCTTAATTTATCACCACCTGCTAAAAAGAAAAAAAAAAAACTAAATCTGCAGTTCAGAGCAATGTATTTCACTGCTGGCAGCTTAATTATGAATTAACATGCAGATTTCCAGCATCTACTATCCATTTATACATTTTCTAAATATCTATTTAATCTTAATGGGGGTCATGGCTAATTTCTAACTCATCTTTCCCCACATAGTAGGTAAGATAAAAAAAATAATAATAGAAAAAAGAAACATGTCATCCAGTCTGTTTTTAACCAGGCCAATACATTTGAGTTTGTTCTAACTCACAGCTCATTTATGTTTTTACATTTTTAAAACATAGTTTTTGTTCCATATGTGAAAGTTTGCTGGTTTGCTTTAGTGTATCTAAGAAAAATCTAGGTTTGTCTTTTGTTTTTGTCAGAGCTGTATGAATTAACTGCCTTTTCCAACTCAGATGTGCACGTATAAAACTAGCCTACTTTAGTTTCAATTACCATCTCATCAATGTTAGACAATACAATTTCAAGTAGTTTGCCAAATATTTTTATACAGGAAATTAGTGATTAAACCATTTGCACAATGGCTTAATCAACTTAAACAATGAAACTTTGCAAGTTCATAAAAAATTATCGGGAAATTAATCAAATCTACTACAAAGTGTAAGAGGTTGTGATCAAACAGTGCAGTCATTGTGATGGACGCAACGTGTACTTTCAAAATGTAAAAAATTGAGCACCTGTATGTTACTGGTATTTATCAAAATTGCACTAAAATGGGAAATTTAAAATACTTTGTATAATGATGTAAATATGAATGTCTATCACATCAAGGCAAAACATGCTCCATCAGCTTTATCCTATCAGTTCTCAAGGAAATCAGTATGACTTTCATAGAATGCTGTAGCCATCCCTGCTCATGCAATTAGGACTTAGCCCACAAACAATGCTATCATTCATGGCTGAAGACTGAGAGGCATGCAGTGTTGAACTCAGCATTGTAATGAGCATCTTCTTTAGCAAAAATGCGTAATTACAAGTTGGTAAAAACAAAATGGTCGGGAAATGCAATCAGTCACATGCATATAAGGATATGTTCATTAGCCATGTGCTCCAGTTAGTGATGCTCATGATAATTAGCAGCCAATAGGTGCAGCCAAATTAAGGAAAAAGAAAATCCTCTAATAGCAACAATATGCTAAATATTTTACAGTATGTCTTTGTGCTGACAACAGCCTTGCTCCACATTATAGGTGGTGTGTTTTACATAAAGATCATTTTCCACAGCTGTAGAGGGGAGCAATTGAAAAAAAAAAGATATATCATGCATTAAATGTTTGATAATTCAAAAATGAAAAAAATAACAACAGCAATTAAAAAAAAAAACAGTTTTGGACATTCATAAAATAGAAGTGCAACAACATCACTCTATTTCAGCAACAATAATGATGTACAGTAGTTGGTGAAACCTGATGATAACTGTTACTGTTCAGTTCTGTTCCTGAAACCAGCATTTTTTTCAGGAGTATTTTACCACCCGTGCAAACATGGGAGTTGCCATGTTTTGCTATTGTAACATTATAGATGCTTGAACTATCTTATGTTGATACCTGACCTCTTTAATTAATAATCAACATGTAAGCAATTTCATAACATTTCAGAAATACTACAAAATTCAGAAACATGTCGTCTTCCAGAACAGTCCAAATTCTGCACGGTGGTAATTTATTGTTAATAAGTGGAATACTAGCATGTTGCAGTGACTGTAATGCCAGTCAGAAACTTTCCTTTTTCATTGTTTTCCTGCTTTTTGTTTTCTTGGACATGTTTGGACAGGGTTTGAACAGCCACTTCTTTCCCTGATGCTAACTGTCAGTGTGCATATCATCAGTGAAGCTGCTGCTGCTTGTTTGTGACACGTTGTGCATTAATGGCAGGCTTTATTCTTATTGTACAGTGAGGCTTTTTCCTTCCTCTGCCGGTTCCCCCTAAGATGCATTTTATCAGCATGTGTGACAGCGCACTGGACAGCAACCACTGCCTAACACATGTAACAATTTGCATCTTGTTCTGCGTTTGAAGATAACACTCCATTTGAGGTTTTATTTTTGCACTGCTCAGTCATGAGCTGAGTCTCTGTTTGAGTCGAGAAAGCTGCCTTGCTTGTCTATCAAAAGAAATTTCTGTCAATCAAACTCAACAAGGGAGTTGTCACGTCATCTCATCACTGTCCATCAATACAGTCTCAGAACTCTGTTGTGGCTCTTTCAATCATGGTGTCCACATAGGGGGATGCTTTTCCCTCCAGAAACAACCACCAGAGCAAAGTAGGTTGCATCATGTGGAAAAGCTCCTTGGGTGATAAAGGTACTTATAACCCTACATATATTTATGGATACCATTAAAAACAAAACTGCTATAAAGAAAATAGCTGACTGCAGAGCAAAAAGCCCGAAGGACCCAATTTCCTCCTGAAGCACCTGATGGACACTCTGACAGGCAGATTGCTTTCCAGTACCAATTTTTGGAGCATGTGAAAAATGGTCCACACAGCCAGTATGTGGTCTGAGATGAGCCATAAATCTTGTTTTATCTCCTCTGTGGTGGTAGCAGAAAGGGATGAGTTGCTTTTTTTTCCCCATCTCATTCACATGTCTATCTGTCTGTTATCTGTGCCCTTGAGCAAAGATTACTGATGCCCTGTCTTTGATATATGACACATCACACAGAGCAGCTTTTCATCCTGTGAATTAACCCAGAGAGGGAGGGAAGAAGAAATGCAAACCTGACTGCTGTCAGCCAGGGGGGCTGCTCTCTCTCTCTCTCTCTCTCTCTCTCTCTCTCTCTCCCTCTCTCTCTCACTGTTCCTTTGTGTTCCCCTGGCCCCCCTCCCTTACTCACATGATACTTCCTACTTTCCTCCCCTCAGAGCTGTGGATTCCCTCCTTTCTGATATTGAGCAGACGGGAAGCAGAGAGCATCATGGGTACCCAAGTTTGGTGGTAAATTGTTTGTCTGACCTCTGCACGTCTCTGCATTTTATAATCTACCGTGTGTCACCCCTGTCTGATCCCCATAACAAATAGCCCCTGTCAGTTTCTACTTCCTTTATCAGAAGCAAGAGGTAAGAAGAGGACCACTGTAAGTAACAGCACAGGAGGAAATCTACAGAAAAAAAAGGGATTCCAAGTGAGTGATGAGAACAGAGATTCCTACAATGTTGCCTCAAGAGCAGAAAAAGGCAGATAAAAGGTAGAGATTAAAGAAACAAATGGTAGTATATTATGTGTTAACAGCTTATGTATGTCATGAAGGGAGAAAAAGACTGCAATAGGCTTTCAGGAGAACATTACTGTCCCAGGTGAGGAAGATTTTATTATTCAGTAAGCAGGCAGGTAAGCAGAACTGAGTGCAGCTTAATGTATCATCTGCTAATACATTTGAATAATGGTCTTTTAAATGAGTAAGACAAATAGCAGTGACCACTTTGTGCAATCCAAAACAGAATGTAAAATAAAACATTAGGCCTGACGGCCATGGTGGAAGTTAAAAGACTCTGTGTAACAGAGTAATAACCATCTCTCTCCAGACTCTAGACTTCATTAACCCAGAGCTAATCTCCCACTCAAACACACTGATCTTTACATGCCACAGGGAAAAATGTGTTCAGTAAATACTAGTTTTGTATTTGGGTAAGGGCCATAGAGCAGAACACTATCTGCATTTTTTTTCCCTTTTTACCCAAGTAATCCAAAGAGGTCATAAATAAAATATTATGCCACAAGGAAAGTGCAGTAATCCATTACCATAATGGCAATGTTCCTGATCTATTTCATTAACATGCAGTCTTTAACCCAAACAAATGTGTTCCTCACCCCAGCGTACCATACCCATTTACAAGTTACAAATGTGCTTGCGTGTCTTAACCAAGAGAGCTGCAGGTACAGTATGAGTCATCCCCGCAAAACCACTGTAAAGAAGCAACATTGTGCCATCTTGAGCACTGTTTTCCCTGTACATTACGTGAAAATGATATCGCTCAATCCTGCATGAGATGATACTGACAAGTCTATTGTTTACATCATGCCTGCTTTACATGTACAGTACAATACTATATTCTGCCACATGTGAGTGAGGAAATCAAGATAGATGCTGAAATAAAGTTGTATAAGGTGATGGAGAGGGATTTTAGTCATGTGCTGACAATACGTCCAGTGTCAAAGGCACTGTGTTTATTTCTCACATTCACACTGCACCATTTAAAGGATGATGTGGACAGCAGCATCCGTATGTGTGAATGACTGAAACATAAAGCCGAAGGGCACGGAGGCCTTCCTTCTGCCTCCTGTAAGTGTTAATATAACCTTTTCATCTGCTCACCCAATGGCACTCCTGAATCAATTCCCCCTCAGTGTCCCTCAGCGTCTGTACAACTGGCACCTTCACAACTTGTTCCATTTGTTATATTGAGCTCCATCTGGCCTCGGTCATTTGGCTTTTTAATTTAGTTGTCTCCTGCTCTCTAATTTGTCTCACATTTACAAATGGCACAGGCTGCCCGTTCCAAGCTGCTCCTCGTCAGTGGCAGAAATACATTTTCACCAGCCGTCAGGCCGGCAGTAAATCTGTAATGCCGGGTTATTAATAGATAGCAACAGATGTTTACTGGTTGTTGATTACCAGTCGTGTTGACCAGCCAAATCTGTTCATAAATGGAATGGAATTTATAGCACAGCAGAGTAGAAACAATGCCAGCTTTTTGACCAAGGGACAACATAGTGAGCACACTTTGCCTCCAAGAGTATCTTGCAAAGGTCTTTTACAGTTACTTTCTTTCAATTGGTTTGGATTTATGTCTTAGAAATAAATTATTTAATATTGTTTTATGGCATTGAAACCAATTTCCATTTGTGCATTTTACAGGCCATGGCAGGCTACATATATGAAGTTCATTATTTCAATCTAAAGCAATACAAAAATCTAATTATTATAAGAAATATTTATGGTCTTGTCCTTAATTTTCAAAAACAACCTTAGTTCAACATTCCAAAAAAAGTATCTTACAGATTTGACTTTCAATCTTACCACTGTGTGAAATTAGCTTTCACACATTGAAAGGAACTACAGCTACACATTGACTCGCTCTTTCAGTCTTACCCCCATTTTCCTACTCCTGGTTATTGCAGTGCATTAGAAAGTAACAGTTTGGCCACAAACAATTTCCTGACAAACACATAGCTGGAAAGTGACATGACACATTTCACTTGTCACTCTGAAGCAGCCACAGCAGCCTGGTGATCCATCTTTCCATAAGTAGGTGACATGGCTGACTTCAAAAGAGAAACATTACCATAAAGCTATGGTTAAAACTGGTACAAAAAGATAGCAATTAATGACGCATTATCAAGTTTACATATGAATTTAAATGTTCTATTTCTTTTGTTCACTTTGAATCAGATTTTTTTCTAAATAAAAAACATCTTAAGAAACTCATGCATCTCTGAGCCAGTCTGCTTTTTTTTTTTCTCCATTAGCTGAACTTTCCTATGAAGAGTTCCTGATTTCTTTACTTTCCCCCAGAAAAGTCATCATTTCTGTAAACTATTTTCTAATTGCAGACACTGTGCTTAAAAAAAAAGGGAAGCTTCGCACAACAACTTGCAAACTGTGACAAGTTATAAAACTTTAAAGCTGGCAGTAAATAGCGCTGTCACTCTATCCCTGGTGTTATATTACCTGGACACATTTATCTGACGGGTGGTAAATCTCAATTCCCCTTACCCCCCAAAAAAGGCAAGAGGAGACACGCGGAAATAAATTGCAGATGGAGGGACAAAAACATAGGACTAGTTAATCAAATGAACATGATGTTTTGAAAGGGGGCCTCATTAATAATGTCAGCTTGGAGTGACAGCGGTTTGGGGGAATAGAAGCGAAAATCTGCGAAAGATAGACTGAATGATGCCTTCCTGCAGCGGTACACTTATAGCACTCCCTGGAAACATTTTGTATTACCTAATATTTTTTTTCTCCTTTTTATTTTTTTTCACAGTTGCTTCACCTGCCTGATATCCTTCAGCCTTTTCCTTCAAAAGCTGTCAAAGCCGCCAAGTATAATATATGGCCTCTCCAATGAGAACAGCTGTAGCCACTCTCTCTGCTGCAGCTACCCTGCCCTGCATGAAATAATACATCAAGATTAATTGATTTCCCGTCACACTCTTAGAGAAAAGAAAATTAATTTTCATGTATCTTTTCCCTCCAACCCCCAGCATATGAATTTTGTACATGGCATGTAATTTAAATTTTTAATTATTCATGAAGACTAAAAACATGATAAAGTGTTTTAAAGAAGGCCCCAAGGCCGTAGCCAAAAGCTCAACATGTTCTGAGACAACACAGACCTTGATGCCTATATAAATAATAAATGTATTTACGTATAACTTAGTCAAGTGTATGTTAAGCCACAGCCCACCTCTTTGTCTCATGTTCACCAGGGCTAAGAGAAGTAAAGACTGGCTTATAAAAGAATGAGTTTGATGAATCACCAGACAAGATGTTAGGGACCAAATGAATCATCAACAAAAAAAACCGAAAACATCCATGATTATTGTTTTTATGTTGTGATGGATGTCGGTTATAGTTTCTGGCTACATAAGTATTTTATTTTATTTTTTTTTATCCCTGTGGCTTTTATACTGTATTCACTTTAACCCTTTTCTTATCACAGGCTGCATGTAAAAATTGAACAAGTCACAAGGCTTTCATTTTTTCCTTTTATTTATTTACTCTTCTTTTTTTCAGACATAAGTGTTTGGATTTGATTCTAGTCAGAAACAGAGGCATCAGAAAGGTAGTCCTCCAGCAGAGGACAATCTTCCATCAGTCTGACCTAATGCGTACGCTGCTAACCTCTAGTGAAATAAGCTAACGTCATGTTTGATGCAGTGCTGCAAAAAACGGAAGACACTATCAGTAAAAGCAATAATTAGAGAACAATCTGGATATGAAATAATGAGAGAAACAGTGTTGGAAACAATTGGGATTTAACCTTGTAAACGGTACAGTACCACAAGATGTGAATATTGTTCGGCAACGTAATGAAAATCTGCTGTTTCATTGCAAAGACAACAAATGACTCACCTGCTAGGTCGTCATCCAAATGAGGCAGTGAAAGTTCCACATGTTAGAGAAACATTACAAGTTCAACATTATCTTATTGCCTACTATTCAGCAGCAAATCCTCAAGGTATTGAAATGCAGGTCAAATGTAACTGGCTCCACAATATAAAATCTAAAATGACTCATGTGAAAAAATAGACATGCTCTGCGTTTATGACAAGGTTATTTGGACTTGATATCTAAAAATGTTATTAGTTGATTTAACATGTTGAGTGACTTACAGTATTTGCCAATTGGCTTTTATCTATCTTTTCCCCTTTTTTGTGTACATAGAAGTGAATTTAAAGGTCAAAACAATACAATCAAAACAATAATGAAAAAAAATACATCCACAGAATAAAAGTATTAATTCTACCCCAAAAATTTTTATAGTGAAAAAATAATTGTCTTATCAATTTTGACAAGTCAGAGGACAAAGTTGCTTGCTTATTGCTATGTGTAGAAAGAGCATCCTCCTCTTAAATTCAAGCACACAGAATATGGCGCAGGTTGAGGGTGAAGGTAGCAAAGGGGCTCAAAAGCCTTGTGGAGGTTGCCTCTTTCCCGATGGACATGCGAGTAAAACATTTGTTAAGTAAGGGATAATGCCAGATGAGGTTTCCATTATCAGAAATTAATGGACGACGCAGAGGTGTGAACCATGTGATGCGTAGTGGAGGATGGTTGCTTCTGTGAAGACCATTAATTTCTGATAATGGACACATCGAAGGGCATTATCCCACTTATACCATAGTCACTTATGGAGGAAAGAAATATTAAATCAATACTAATACGTTATTGCTCTTGTTTTTACTGTTAAAAGTCTTACATTTTTCACAAGAAGCGGCTGAGCAGATGATTTAACGTCTCTTGTTGCGATGCTGGCAGCCGGCCTTTATCCGGCCTGATCAGTGGAGGGAAGTGAGATGATTTTTGAACATTAGACTTTGATTAGAAAAATCGGGCTATTTGACCGAAATTTCTTTTGAAGGTGTCCTATTTCATTTATTAATGGAGACCCTGCAGTCAATCAGAATCAAGAATTCACCCAAACCATGGTATAATGCTAATTAACGGTTAGTCGATTCTGTAATGTTCTACTGTTAATTGAGTAAGCAAGTGTTACTCCGCCACCTACAGTACTGGCAGGGAAGAATTAGACTTGTAGTTTTCACCTTTAACTAGTAATGCCGTTCCTGCAAGATTTTTTCCTCTTGGATTTAAACAATAATCAGTTGGTGTCATTATCACCATCCTAATTAAGACCTGATGGTGTCTACATTTTAAATGGTCTATACAAATATGAGTAGTCAAATAAGTCTGAAAAAAAAATTACCCATGATGTCTTGTGTTAATTTGAAATAATTTGACATAATTATGCAGTATAAGGTTAGGAAAGACTTGACAAAAGAACTTATCAAAAAACAACCATGTTGCTAAGAGAGCCTGTCCCATCTCAACTGAAACTAAAAAGTGCAGAATTAGTTTTTTTACGGAATCTACTTAAAGGTTGAATATGGAATACGGACAGAACAGCGACATCACGTGTGTCTAGGTTGTAGTTGCAATGGCAGAAAAACAACTCCAGCCGCTGGGATGCCAGGCTCACTGCCGATACGCAAGTGACCAACAGTCTGCAGCATGTCCAACAAGTAACGCAGAGGAGTTTAGAACTGACAGCTAATGTTAGCCACGTTAGCAAACAAGCTAGCTTACCGATCCGGGAGGAAAGTCGCCATTTCCGTGTTTTACTCCGTGGAAAACGTTTATGTGGGTCCATTTAGTGTATTCTTCACCTAAATTTACTCCAGGCTTTGCTCTTCTCAGGTCATTCCTCCTCAGAAACAGATAACAATATCTCCAGGGCTCTGAAGCAGCTGCTTCACTCGTTGTCTCTACGGTTTTTCCCTGTACAAGCCTGACTATGACCAAAGTATTGATTCCACACAGAGATCGTATTTGGCAACCTGCAATGGCGGTGTGTATTGGCTCATAGACGTAAATAAAATGCCATTATCGAACCCGTAAAAAATTATTTTATAATTATTTTTAGGCTAAATATAATTTTTCTGGGAAATGTTGTACTTTCATTCTGTACACCCCCAAACAACCTGTGGAGGTATTATTTTTTTTTTTAAATATAGCTTTTAATAAAAATGTTCCATATTCAACCTTTAAGATATACTAAAAATCCAATGTGCAAACAATATCACTTGGAAGTGATTGGCTTTCTGTGTCCAAACATCATCAATCTATTCTATAGAAAGCTGTACTGAAAACAGGTGCATGAAGTTACAACATACAGTAGTTTATGTTGTAACACAGCTGTGTAAAAGTTGGTATTTTCTAACTTTCCTGTACAAAGAATTTTAATCAAACGACCATCAGAGAATTTATCTCTGCATCCATCTGTGGCCTTTTCAACCCATGATGTTTGATATCATCAATTTTTATCTTGTTGGAAATGATCGGAAAGATAAACTTTTCAAAAGTAAAGAAGATAAACAAGACATGGGAACAGAGAAGCTGCAACTAAATCCAACCCACTAGTCTTTTTGTTCTGCTCTGTGCATTTTAACACCACCTTGTTGCATGTCAGTGGATGTTCTGTGTCAGTGAGTGATTGAAAAGTAAGTCTGCTGTGTGAGGCAGGAGCACCGTCCACAGCTGCTGGCTTTAGGTGCAGGCCACAGAGATGCCATGCCTGTGATTCCATGACAACTTGCAGACGTGAATGGCAGACGGGGCTGCTGAATGATGTGCGTGTTCCGCGATGATCTTTCATAACATGGGAGACAGCAAGTCATGAGCATGAGTCAACTGCATTCATTGTAAATTATAGGTCTCATATGTTTGCCCATATGCATGCAAATACCACAGTTTACAGCGGGAAAACATTCCCATATGGTCCACACCATGTGGCTCTGACGATTGTAGAAGTCCCAACTCCAGCTGGACAAAATCTTTCATGTCCAGCCTAAATCTATCCGAGTTAAACATACTTTAACCCACTTTTGTTATACTGTGTTCTCAATAAAATATCCATTAAGACCACACACACTCATTGTAAAAGCTCACAAGAACAAAGGAACGATTAACGTATTTAAAAAACAGCTCCTGGTAAGCCTGCATTTGTCTCAGCTGATAGTTAGTAAGAATGTAATTATAAGGTGAGATGTTTGTGTATGCATGTGTGATATCACACGTGTCTGTGAAAGTGTGAGAATGTGTATGTGTGCTTTAGTCTCCTCGATGTTCTTTTTTCAGTACGAGTCAAATTAGTGTATCTAGCAAAAGCTTCTAATTATGGCTGTAAAGCCTAATTAGCATTTACTGTACTATAAAACAAGAAATGCTGCAAAAATCACACTAATTCTGCAACAAACAGCCCAAACAACAGCATCAAGCTGCTTGTTTTACAATAAGAACGAATCAGAGTACATTTCTACAGACTGATTCTTCACTCCCTGCTGTGTGAGTAAAATCTTTTTTTCACATCTTCCAGATTGTTTTCATCAACACCTATTCCCAGCAACCCTAATAAGCTCATATCTCCATTAAAACCACAAAGACTAATATTCAGTCTCTAATAATGCTTTGGCTAATTAATGAGGCACTGACGCCATGGATATTGTGTGTGTCTTTTTTCTCCCAAGGGGGCAGAGAAAATTGGATGGATTTTTTGCATGAGAAATGGGAATCCTTGGAAATTTTATATTTCCACAATATTATTGTTCAGATTTTGCAAAACGGTTTAAAAAATCGTTTGATAATGCTTTGATGTATAGAGTTACAAGCCATGTTTTGAAGCAGGCTACAAATGTCTCAATAGACCTATGAGATGGGATTTAGTAGCATCAGTTAAATTAAACAAGAAAAACAAAAGAAAAAAAAAAAAGGAAGGTGATAAAAACAAAAGACTGTGCCAGTCAAATCCAAAGTCAAAGTATGCAAAGCATGCTAGAAGGTTTTCCACCACTTAAATGAGCCTTATAATGAGACTACAAGAGCACTGGTCTAAACATTTAAAAATATATATATATATTATGTAAAAGTAGGGGATCAGCCATATTAATGTACATTTTCATGCAAATATGCAAGATTATAGCCATTGGCTAATTTTCATCTTTGGTCCTGTGGCAGGTAGATGGACTTAAAAACGGTAAAAATAAAATGGCATGACACAATGACAAAATATAGCATAATATAGGGAAAAATGGCAACATAAGACATGAACAACAGCACAAATTTAAATGGTTGTCTATATATTTTAGATAAAAATACTAACCATCAGTGTCATATGTGGATACAGGAGAAAAGACCCTGACAATCCAAGCAATAAAAAGCTTGGATGCTATGTTTTGTTTTTTTAATTCAATTTAAAATGAAAAAAAAATCTAAATATGTCCAAATGGCTACATGACAACTCTTTCCTTACTTGCAATGTGCCAAAATAATCTTTAATATTACACATAGTAGATTCTTGAAAAGCTTTCAGTTGCATCTCTTTGAGAAAAGTTTTGGGTTCATTTGAGAAGTTCAATAAAAAGGAGTATTTGGATCTTTGACTCTTATACAAATTGAGAATCTTTATTCTCATTGTAGTCTCAGAACGACGAAATGCACACTGCTAACGATGCATCAAAAACATTGTGCTTTCACAAAATCGGTTATATGCAACTCCATATACAGCAAGGAAGATAAGCAAAATATATCCAGGATCTGCTCTGAATATTGATCACTATTAGGCAAGAAATGTAAACCTTCCTGGCTTAACTGGAGCAAGATGGCAAACTTCTCTAATTAAATCGTATGTTGAAAGGCAATAAATTCACACTAATAACCAGATTCATTCAACCCATCTGCTCAGAAATGGCAACACACACAGATGTGATCTGAACACCAAAGGAGAATACAGATAATGTTTGTAATGGATGAATGGCTGTATGTACATGAATACAGAAGATGACTGATAGAAGAATGCAGATATTGATAAATGACAAGAAAAAAAAAACTCTTCTTGGTCTTTCAGCATGTAGCATTTATAGCAGCCAAGCGGAATATATTTACTTTGACATCTGGACTTAATGTTCCTTATCTTGGTAACAAAAACAATTTAGAAAGGCAACTTCCACAAGTCAAACTATTTCATTTCCCAGGCTTCTCTTTGCTATCCGTCTCCATTGAAATATCCCCTATTTATTTAGGAAAACTTAAACAACTGCCGTTATGTCTGCCTAGAGCTGGCATAAGACAGAGTAGCAGATTCATCATTATAATACTTAGCACCGAGGGTAAAAATGCAGAGCTGTGCTATATTACAGGGATGATTTAGACCCCACAGATGCCACAGGAATTCTAGCTGTCAGAGTGTGAAGGAAACTCAGTTCCTGTAAATAAATTGGGATGTCCGACACTTGCACATGTTATGTAGTTAAACTGAAGGGAGGATACTTAACTACAGCTGTGTGAGGATGGGTTAAAGAGAGGAAAACAGCAACTGTGTCCATGCTTTTCTTTTTAAACGTAATATAGAGGAACAAAATAATTACCAAGCAAAACAAAACACCTGTCAGGTTCCACATTTGAACATTTTTGAAACAAACTTTCACATCACAGCAAAGACATCTAACTTGTCTAAATACTTTTATGATGAAAAACACTGAAAAAATCTACCTTGTTGCAAGAAAGAAAGAGTGGCTTCCTCTGGGTCATAATGCTCCGGTTTCATAAAATACAATGTTTCGAAACAGAGTTGGCAGACTGTTAACCACCAATATTGACATTGCAAGGACGTTGGGATGAGAAAGCAGTGATGTAGATGGTATTCCAGTTGCTAACATTGCTATAAACTCTTGGTTTTATGATTCATCATCTACAGGAAGTCCAAGGGCTAAAACATAAAACTGTTCAAGTCTGAGAGGTCCGGTAGAGACATTCATAGAGGTTATACTGCAATCTACAAGCTTGGCCGAATCACTGAGCACAAGGTCACAAGACTGATACCACAGTTAATAACAATATTAAAACCAAACACTGTTTTTTTTCTTCTTCCTCAAACTGATGCTGTCCATTTAATCAGCAAGCCCTAAATTATTCTAGATAAAGCAGTGTAATTATTACAGTATGAAAAAAATGGTAATTGTCAACATGCTCGTTTGATTTTCACTCACAAAACCTCTACAGCTCAACAGAGAGATAACACAGCCCACTGCAACTTAAGGATTCATTTCAAATGGTAGCTTGATGGGCACTGAAATTTTACGTTGGGATCCCAAACTTTGCTTACATGGGGAGGTTGTCAAACACTGCATGTCTCATTTTTTTTTTTTTTTTTTTAAAGGACTTAAAGAACCAATCCAATCCTCCTATTAGTTATTGTAAAACGTTCTCAATGGTTTTTAAATTGTGATTATGAAGTTTTTAGCCAAAATCCCCAAACTTGTGCCATTTTCCAGGACTCTGCTTCTGCAGAGCACCAGTAGCTCTAGGACCATTTCATGATTTCCGGGTTTAGTGCATTATCTATTTCCGGCCACAGCATTCCTCCATTATGCAGTCCAAGTGCGAAAGTTTCTGTTGTGCAACCCAGTGAAATAAAAGGGCCATTCTTACATTTTGACAAGTTTTAAAAAAAACAAAGAGCTAAGGAGAAATGGATTAAGGCAAAGATGATATTTCTGTATTCGAAAGGGCAGCGTTTTACTGCCATGCATTATAGTAGAGTGGCAGTGTGCAGCCTTAAGTGCCCCCAGCATGAAATTTGTGTTTTTTTTAGGTTTTTGACCATATATTTTAGTTTCTCCAGCCTGCCTATGTCCCTGAAGGGGTTAAATTATAGATTTGCATTTCCTTTGTCCCTGGGTGTGTCTGCCTACATGGCGAAGTTAGCATTCACAAATGGGCTGATTGGTAGTTCGATCTATTTTACTCCTCGTGTAGCTTGTGACGCCATGACTTCCAGCCAATTACCCCCCTCCCCCAAATTACACTGTCCAAGTCCCTCCCTATGAGACCTACGACAACAAACCAACATCATGGTGTCCAGTTTGCATCAGAACTGCTCTGTACCTGGCGTTCAAAGGACAACACCAATCTCTCCCCACTGAAAAACTTGTGGATGATTTCATTTCTGCAGGAATGTGTCTACTGAACTAACAGAAAATCTCCCTGCAGCTCCGTCTCCTCCTTAGGAGAGCTTAAAACGGCTTTCAGCTACCACGAAGAAACACAAAGTTTCTAACAAACGTTTCTCATCATCTTCGTGTCTTTAACAGGAGCATGTTAACCGTGCCTTTGTGCCTTGAATGAGGATGAATTCATGTTTGGGGCTCAGACACTATAAGAAACCTGCAAAAAGTTCGGCCTCTGTTGCTTCTTCAACACTAGGAGACCCGTTAACTCTAAGGGAAACTGATGTCTGTACCGCTAATGAAGACAGATGAAGACAGATCTAACGTGCAGAACTAGCGTAATATATCTTTAGTATTAGCTTTTTACTGAATTCGGGTCATCGGTGAAGTAAATAATTCAGGGAAACTTGTTGCAGGAATATGATGCCGTTTTCTTCTTAAACTCTATTCATACTCACGCATCAGCGTCTGTGTCAGGCTGGTGAATCTGTCACCGCCGTATGTCCTGTATAGATCCACAGAGACTCAATACGAACTTCTTCAAGTCTGACGTGCAGCCGCGTTCAACAGAACACAGCAACTCGTTTTTCTACCCAAACATGAGTGTGTGGAGAGACGCGTGTCTGCAGTGTACTGCTGAGTGTATGGGCAAATGTCTCCAGGTATCTCTGTATCGCTCCGCCTCCTCTCCACGAGAGCACCATGACAACAGAAGCAAGCGTGCCTTTTGGTCCCGCCCGCCGAACCTCGGTCATTGTATGGCAGTGCTATCAGTAGTGCTAACTAGTAGCGCCCGCTATTCTATGATAAGGATGAGTGACGGCTAACGATCCTTTCAAACAGTATTGAGGTACTTAGAATGTGACTTAAAAGGGACCAAAAGTCGCCGTGGATTTCATGCCACCGGAACTTTAAGAAGAGCATTGTTCCCATCACTTCCTCTGGAATGATTTCCTGACTGTTGTGAGACAATCCTCCATCTACGAGAAGATGACAGTTCGCTAAGGAGCAGATCACCTTGAGAACATGACTATGCAACACTCTTCCCCTCCAGCTAAGTAGAGTCAGAATGTGTTTATTGTTAGCAACTGATGCTCTCTGGTGTTTCCCCCATCTATTTGGCTTGTGTGCTGATCCAAAGCCCACAGAGGTGGGTTTTGGACCGGGCAACCCAGGTTTGAGTCCGTTGTGTGGCACTAATGCCTGCCTCCCACGAGAGCTTTCAGCTGAGCTTAAAGTCATTGGAGGCCATTTGCTCAGCAGATAGCTCGCCGTGTGCACCTGATTTTGAAATCAAATCAAAATAAAAACGCATCTGCAGATCACATGATTTCAGATGGCCATTTTAAAATCATGTGATCTTTGGATGCGTTTTGATTGGTTGCTAGATCTTCTGCCTTCAGCAGGCAGCTCAAGTTGAACACACAGTGAGTTTTTCACCTCGCGAGGCAAAAAATATCGAATGCATTTGATTTTCATTTCAAGGCCTCGTGAGGCAGAAAACTCACCAAAAATCAGGCGCACAAGGCGAGCTATCTGCTGAGCCAATGGCCTTGAATGACTTTTAGCTCTGCAGAAAGCTCTTGTGTGCGGCAGGCATGAGGTGAACCCTGGAGTAAGGTCCGCAACCCCCACCAACTGCTCCTCAGGTGCTGGCACATAGCAGCCCACTGTATATTTGTCTGTTTACACATAACTAAATGTTAAAAATATTTGCTTACTGCATATTCCAATAGAAAACTTTTTTTTCTTTAATTGTAGTTTTAAAAAAATATCTGATTGTATTCGCAAGTGTTATAAAATGTTTACCTTAATTAATCACTCATAAAAACAAGGGTCATATTTTGCATATTTTGAGGATCAGATTTTGGTACATAACCAGTTTGTAGCAAATTTTGGAATCAGTGGTGTGAAACACTCCCAATCTTCCTCTCTGCATTTCTTCCGTCGTCCACGAGGAATTCTGCCAAAAAAGAAACTTTTGGGGGGATCAAGACAGAATTCCTCATTTGTGAGGTGGGAAAGATTAAAGAGGTGCTGTTTGGCAGCTTAAAAACGTGTCAGAGACGTGCACAACAACGCTGCACAGGGGAGGATCATCAGCCTGCCTGTGTTGAACGACCGGCTGAGATATTAATGAAAGTCTCAATCTAGGTTTATTCGTTTAATTAGTTATGAAATGTAATAATAGCCCATATTCGATAGCAACGCCACAATTCTTTAGCCAATGGATCAAGAAAAAGTGGTCCAATATGGAACTCGCCACTAATAGCTGTTTCACCGGCCCCCACCTGTCATAAGTCCAACTGCTGCGCACCAACAGGTGGATGCCGGTCGGATCCGAGCCTGACCCAGACAGGGATAGAAAAAAAGATGACATGCATTAGCAAAGCTAAGGGACAGTGGACTGATTGAGCACCTATACAACTTTAAAGGGACTAGAGGCAGGAATTAAAAAAACAAACAAACATGCACGTCCATTTTTTTTTTAATACTAATGGGTGATGAAGCGCTCAATACCAAAAATAACGTTTCCACCCACGTTTCTCTCTGTTGCCTTAAACAGGCTGTGTGCTGCAAAATGTGCTGCAAATGACGCTACATCCGCAGTTTTGATACAGGAAGAAGATGGTCGCGGTAAATTCAAACACTGTAAGCAATAGTTATGGATTCTTCTGCCATCAGCAAACGATCCAGATCAACTGAAAGACACTAAAAAGTGCAACTACAAAGAAAAAGGTTAGTAAACAACATTATAGTTCCAGTTTGTGCACGCTCCTGTGACAGCTTGGCTTGTGGCTGCAGTTACCTGAAGTGCCAGTCCCGGCAGTCACGACTTTCTTTTCTTAATCTTGCCTCAAGTCCCTTTAAGGTATAGATTACTTATTAGAAATGACAGATCAGCTCCGGTCTCCTCCATATAGCCCAGTTGGGACTGCAGAGCGGCTCCGGGCGCATCAAAACTCTCCATCAGCTGTCCGAGCGATGTGCAGCACTGCACAGGACAGGATTGTATTGTTCAAAAGTGTTTTTTCATTAATCAGTAATCACTCTCATCAACAAACTGAAGTGCTCCTCACCGGACACACCGGAGTTTTCAGCTCAGTTTGAGGTAATGCCTTTGAAAAGTCACCGCGCTGCAGTGGGGAGAAACCAGCGTCTCACTGATGCTGGGTTCACGTGCAGTCGGGCAGATGGCCGTTGGTAACAAACCAGATGTCATTTTAATCAATGAAGCCGAGCAAAGACGGTAAAACATGGGTCAGGGAAAACAATACGACATCGCCATGACAACATATCAGATGTGGACTGATGTCACTGTAACTGACGGACCACGTCTTCACATAGAGGCCGGTGATAGCTTTACATGCATCGGCTGTCGTCGGTCTGCCCGGTTTCACGCGAATGCAGCATGAAAAGTACGAGGGAGCTGCTCCTGATTACACAGTGTCCCTTTAAAGCAGCGTTTCATCCTGTTGGTCCGACACACCTGCCTTCCTGCAGCCCGAAGCAGCGCTCCACCTGGGCACCTGCACGTGTGTGCATACTGATGCCTACCTCCGCTCCTATGTGGCAGTTTTACCAGCGGGCTGAGGAGATGCACGAAGAGTGCAAAGCACTTGTCTCCTAGAACTATATGTTAATGATTTTGATTATTCGTTGAGAAAAATGAAACAATTAAATACAGTTACAGGTTTTTTTTGTCATTTTGAGAATACATTCTACATTCCCTTTTTTTTACCTTTTTCATTTCCTTTGCAAATGGGTTCATTCTTAGTGCTGGATATGTAAATACTTATTAAATGACAGTTTGCGGTTTGGTTCATAAATATTTTCATGTTCTGCTGTGCTGCGCTGCAAACCCTCACTGACTCAAACTTGCGTACACGAACTTAGAGCTGTCGTGAGATTTGATTGTATACTACGCTCACTTCCAAACTGATAAATGCCAAGTCTTGCGTGGAAATGGTCGTACGCACAGATTTTCGTCGTACGATCGTTTGATAAAAGAGGGCCACTGTGTCCAGAGAGGTCTCAGCTGCAGCCTGAGAAAATAAATATGTTGCTTTTTCTTAACAAAACTTGTTAGGACCAAATGCTGCAAGTGAAGTGCCTCCACTGGACTGTTCTGTTTATGTATGCCCCCCACCCCTATGATCTTCTGCTCTAAGAAGAGTTTAATCATAAGATTAGATTCTGTTCTGATACTCCTTGTGGAAAAAAATCTGCTGAGTTCTCTAAATTGTGTTGGAAGGAGATATTGATCTTAGTATTGTATCAAAATTCTAATGATACACATCCCTAGTCAGGATTCCTTACAAAATGGCGCTCTGTTCCCAGCATGCAACACCATGTGGAATACTCCCAAAATCTTTTCAAACTATATTATTCAATCTTATTGCAACCTAAGCTGTAATGCATCTACAATTATTAAAACATCAGCCATTAATTAAAAACTGTAGACTCAAACTTATCAAAACAAGACAGGTGCAAAGAGAGAGAAAAAAAGAGGTAACTGCTTAATTAAATAGAAAATTAGCATAAACAACATCTGAACCCGTGTTTAACATGCGCAAATAAGTAAACCATTTCAAGCAGAAGGAAATAATAAAGTTTTCATTTCCACCATCCATTTCCATCGTCTCAACATAATGATTTACATTGTCTACTATGGAAACATGTTATCTTTTCATTACTCATAGTCAAACAAACAGCTAGTATAGCCTCCCTTTGCTTTGCTTAGGTCCCTTAAAAAAAGCTGATTTGAAAAATGTACGGCTGCAAGCCAGCCTGCTTCTCACTGCTAGCAGACACGGGCATTTATAACCTTAAAAATGACTTCTGGGTACCAGGTATCCAATTATTCCTTACCCAGGAAGCAGTGCTAAATGGAGCACTGCAATGATTTACTCGCAACCTCTCCTTTTATTAAAACACTTTGTCTTATTGTTTTATTGATTTACAATCTGTCCTACTTTTTTGGCATCTGAAAACAATCAAGGCACAGGGCAGCAGAATGTTTGGACATTAATCGTTAAAAGACAGTGTTTTATTCCTGGCCTGGGGTTTGCTGCACCAGCTGCTGTGCATTCTGGTAAGAGGCAGTGATTTATGACCCGGCAGCAATAACGATGAGGCGTGCTCATTAACATATCGACAGGCTCCAAGATGGATCATCAGCATTGATTATTTCATGGCCTGTTGATGCCCATTTGTTAAAAGGGAGAGAGAAAGAGGGAGTGGGAATGTGGGGAAAAGAGGAGGAGGGAGGTGATAGGCTGGTTTAGAAGGTGTAAGGATTTCTCACTTGAATCCTTGCAACACAGGGGAGAAAGACAAAACCCTGACTCCTTCAATCACCATAGCCATCACTCTGCTGTCACAGGAAAAATCAATGATTGACAGCATTTAACCAGTCCTCAGCACTTGGTAGAGCCATACAAGAAGAAAGGTGCTCAGTAGGGGAGGGGGGGCACACAGATCTGTCTTTACGTATGCTGTAAAACATTACATCACTGCAAGGCTTACAATATCAATCAGTCAATGCCATTCTCTATTCAAACCAGGAGGGTGTATGAAGTCTGTCAACTGTATTTAGTATACAGTGATATAGACAAGTCATACTGGGGGAAGTAGAAATACTGACTTATCAGCAAGTTGTGTGTATATATAACAGTACTGTTGACAGGGTAACACAACAGGTTACAACAAGTTTACTGGAGGCTACATTAAGCTCAATTAAAAATTTTGTTTATTGTCAAAACAACTGATGAGATTAGTGAATTTTTTTCCCACAAATAAAGCATATGCAAACTACATTAAACATTATGATCTGAATATATATATATATATATATATATATATATATACACACACACACTGTGCGGCAACTACCACATGAAGAATATTTTTGACATATGGTTTGTCTAGTGTATAATCTTAAACAGTTTGAACAGTCTGGTCCTTAGCAGGTCTTAAAAAATGGCTAAAACTAATTTCAATGCATCATTATATTCAACAAAAAGCTCAGGTCCTCCATTAGAAACTTGGGAACTGGTGAGTTTACACAGCATGTTACCTCTTCTTAGGACTGTGCTCTCCTGGACAGAGATCTTTGATTATGTTCCTGGAATCTGTTGGACTGACTCTCAGTTTGGTAGTCAGGGCCCCAAGTGAGGCTCTAAGCCCCAATTACCAGTGGCAGCACCACTGTCTTAATTTCTCACATCTTCTCAACTTCCACCTTCAGCCTTCAGTATTTTTTGAATTTCTCATGTTCCTTCTTTATGTTTCTGTTTTTCAGAATTGCTACACCAATCACTGTTGCTTCTGTTATTTGTTGACCAACTTGATGTTAAGATTGTTAGCTATGAACAGTGTGAGAGTCTGCATCTGGAAGTCCTTCTGGATCTTAACTTGTCTCCTCTCCATCCCCTTTGGTGACATCTTTCATCTTGAATTCAGGACTGTGTGTGTGCCTTCTGGTTCAGTGTCCCGACAGTGGGAAAGTACCAGTTCTTCTGCAAGCATGGTTAGTGCCTCTGTGCTATCAGACATGCCTTTTCTAACTAAAGGTAAGTCTTTATGAGTTCAGCCACATCCCCAATCAGTTAGTGGTACATATCATGCAGAGGTTTATCCTTTCGTCAGGGTTCCTCCTCTTCTTCCACACTGGGTTTCAGTGGCCCTACGTAAACCTAACAACTAAACGAACTACTGTATGTATATAAAAAATCGTTCCTCATGAGAAAGGAAATAGCATGATCATGTGACTCAGTCCCCAATGATAGGAGCTCAGTGTGGATACAGTATCCTGGCAACCGTGTGTAAAACAAATCATAAGGTTGGAAGATTTCATTCATTCATTCAATGGCCGCGTTTCCCAGATTAGTTAAGACACTCTTAACGCTGAGGTCCTCCTTAAGTCACTTCTTAAAGGTGCCTTGTTTGGACGTTGCGTTTCCCAGATGCGCTCTTAACTTAGTAGCTTCTTTATTTTCAGGAGCGGCCAGACCCACTCTTTCGACCCTTCTTTAACGTTCCCCCCTGCTAAGGGAACAACAGGCCCATCTACTGGTCACTTTTGGAAACGACACTATTTCCCGTGAAAAAAAAAGTAGAAAATGGAAATTATTAAAAATGGACCTATTCACGGATCAGTTGTTGTATTGAGTCATGTTTTCTCACTCATGTCATAATGTCAATCATCTATGATGGAAGAAAACTGTAGTTACCGAGTGAATGACAGAAAATATTGTGGTTAAGTTTAATCATTATGGCAAGATAGGCCTGTGGGTATCAACCACAGAAACAAAAACATTGCGGTAGGAATTGTACGCAATCTATGAGGACTCACGTCATATTTACGCATTTGTCAGCTGTTCATGATGAGATGCACCTGCTTCGCTCAATAAAAGCATGGCCATTTACGCATACCCATATCAGACCCGCATCAGATGTCTGTGCAGAGAACCAAACCAAACCATCCCCTCCAGTCACCAAACCACCCCCTCCGGCCACACTTTGATATTGAACTATAAAACACTTCAGTACCACCCGAACCACCTATTTAGGTCCCCCTGACTACCTTTCTCTGCCAACCTCAGCACAAAGGTCATGTTAAAAATCATAGGTGGCACTGGGCAGTGATTCAAAAATGGCAAACACAACCTCTCAGTGTAGTATGTGGAGCATTCCCATTACTTTGCGTTTACGCAGGCCTTTGAAGAATTGGGCACGAGTGAGTGGCAGAACAAGCCATTCTTTATTAAGTCACGTCAACCATTTGCGGGATTACTGTTTGTTGAATGCACGTGCGTCATCCTGGACGCACACTTTACGCACCAGATACAGTATGTCGCCCATTTACCAAATGCTGCCATGTGGAGCTCATTTAACATAAGATGTGTGTAGGTGATTACATCCTCCAAGATTTCCCCAGACAACAGTAACCCGACAAAAAGTTTTTGAAAGTTTGGTGCATATCGTTTTTGGCTGAAGCTTGTCAGGAGTTCCAGGAGTTGATCTATTTTTTTGCGAACAAGAAAATGTTACCCTTTTTCAGTGTTTCAATCACCTAGCCACCGTTTCCCGATTCTACTACTGAGCATCGATATGACACACACGCACGTTTCAGGAATCCTCTTGGCGGGGTTCCCTTCAGCCATTACGTCAACAAATAGCGTCAGAATGACCATTATTTATAGGGCATCTGTAAATTTCCAATCGCCTACACCTGTTTAGCACAATTTGGCCAATTACACAATATACAATGAGCTTTTCAATGAATATTTGCAATCACTGGTAATCACATGCATATTTTTAACAGTTTGTCTTCTTGCACAAACACATAAACGTATAAATGGGCTCAATATCAGCGTCGGAAAATAACCTCCACACTAAATGAATGGTGTTGATCGATATACCTGACCTCGACTGCTTTTTTTTCAGCACCCCCGGAAGTGGATAGCTTCTGTTAGGACCTTCTAAAGATGTAGCGTAGCCAAGACGTTTCTCAGGAAATAAGAACGCGTGAAAGAAGCAATCTGGGAAACGGGCGTATCTTTGCGATCCTTTGTTGGGAAGAGCTTCCTTGAGGCCTTCTTTAATCCAAAGAAGAATCTTAACTGGGAAACGCGGCCAATATCTGTTGCCATGTGATCTATTTGCAAGATTAACCCCAGATCTTAAACCTTTTAAACTTGACAAACTAATTTGAGATAGCCATGGTTCATATGTTTAAAGTTTGTCCTCTAAGCACAAAGTTGGCATTTCAATTCCCAGCCCTCCATCAGCACCTTGCTTGGCATACTTTGAAATAACTTTTAATTGTGTACCAAATAAAAGTGCCATAATAGCAGACCATTTTAAAATGTTTAAACCCCATGGGATTTATGAAAGATGTTCAACTGCACACAGTTTTGTTTGTATGTTTTGGCAAAGCTTACTCAACAGAAAGAGATAAAGTCTTTAAGCGACATTTAACATCATAATGGTACATGAAAGTCATGGAAACAAAGAATAATGACTTCAAAATTTCACCATGACATGGTTCAACTTTCCCATCACAGCAGATTGACTCCTCCCTGACAGGAACAATGATGAGAGTCTCCCCTGTCTCCTCCAGCCCGAGCAGTTCTGTCATTACAATGATAGAGTTGCCATGGTGACAGGTGCTAATTGATGGGCCTATCATCCATTATTGAATGACAGCCACCCTCGAGCTGCCCCAATTGGCATTCTGTACAACTGTCACATATGGACTAAATGAGCTGTAACCTTACTGTGGGGTGAGTCACAAACACATCATCACACCTGCACATACTCACTGACACACACAGGCATCCACAAAGGAACAAAGGCCAGCATGTAAGGACTTGTGCAGGAGCCCCACAGGCTGTCAAAGCTCACACTGATGTGCACACTTATAGCCTGCAGATACCTAGAAAAAGCCACAAGCATTCATTCACAAGTGCACAAACACGCTACACACTCAATCAGTCTTAAAGCCACGCGGCTGACATATATTGACCATCTAACCTTGGTCTCTAGGGTAGTGAAAACACTTCTCATGCCAACTACTCCTCACTAAAACTTATATGTATATACAAGTATAGACTGAAATGTGTTGGGCTGTGCCTTTTCCAGACACTGAAGCAGCATGCAACTCAAATCTCTGTGCCTCATTCTCTCTTCTTCACAGGTTAAAAGCTGGGAGAAAAGAGAGTCAGTCAATTAAGTCACAAAGGGCCTGGCCTTCAGGTGTCCTTGGAGACCAGAAGAGGGGGCATTGCGGTTGCATTACGGCACATTGATGTGTGTGTGTGTGTATACGGTAGAGCCTCCCTTTGACAGTGGGGGCTTGCCCTGCCTCTTGTACTGTAAAGACTAGGGCTTTAAATTGCTTCCGTCACCGGGCCCTGAGTAATGAGTGTGATTCTAATCGCAGTTCCTGGGGCCATCGGCATTAGTCTTAATCTGAGCAGGGTGCTCCAACACCACTGACAAGTAATGCAGAGCAGGTAGGAGCGTAATGAGAGGACGCACGCACAAGTGCACGAGTGCACATACACAGGTTACCCCACCCAAGATGCAGAGGAAGGCTTTTGTAATAAGAACACAGTTACAAGAACCTCTCTCCCATCTTTCTCCTCCAGGGCTGGTTAGGTAAGCAGGAGCTGTGAAAAATGGCTAAGACCTTCTGCACACAACCAGGATACACAAGTGCTAGGAACTCTGGGTGAGTCTTCAGGCATATACAGATACATGGGTCTCAAATATTAGCTTGATGTTGCAGAATAACAATAACTGAAGTGGAAATGCTGAAGAGGCACTTTATGATATTGTCAAATCATACATGAGGTAGGTTTTGTGGAAAAATACAATCTATTTCGTTGTAATGTATTTTCCGAATCACCAGGTTGAATAAACCAAATTCCTGTTTATTCTTGACAGGAAATTTGTCTGTGAGTATGTGGTGTGTTTTTACTGTATACTTAGGGTGGATGCAGAAGTATACACATTGTTCTTAATGGAGACAAAAATTTCTTCGGTTTCTACTTGTTGTCACAGTTATTCATATGCACCACAATCAAACAAGTAGTGAGGCTGAGAGTCCACTGGCACTGGGTTAGTGGAGGGCTAAATTGCTGTGGGGCTGTGAGTGGCTGCATAACCGAGCAGGTCGTTCCTCTCTGTCTCTCAGTGTTTGCCTGCGTTAAACTCCCTCCTCTGCCCTCATCCATCCTCTCATCCAGTGCCTAGCTCTGTCCATCTATCAATCCCTGCACTTTGTCAGAGCCCACTCCATCCTCGCTGCTGAAATAACAAAGGAGTAAGGGCTAGGGAAAGAGAGTATGTGAAAGTGTATGCAATAAACCATGAGAGAGATTCAGAGGGGACAGATGAGGAAAGAGGCAAGAGTAGCCCAGCCTACAAGTCTCATGGCCAGGGAGCTTTTCACCTCCCATCTGCATCAGTGCTGATCTGCTGACAGAGGCCCTGATGCGTGTCGCCTTCTATTGCACAGGCAAGCAAAAACACTAATGCCCTGCTCCACCCTACCTAGACCACTCACCTCAGCTTAGACAGCCAAGACAGGCAGCTGGCAAAAAGGAGCTGGAAGGAGGCAGGAGCTGAACGGGTGACAGAGGTGACAAGAAGCAGCAAAAAAGAACTTCAGAAGGATGGCAAAAAGGATAAACAGCAGCTGCATGGTAGGACTGCAGAAAGCACAAGTTGGAAAAGCAAGGAACATATGAGAGAAAAGCATTTAAAGACATAAATGAGCAGAAACTAAAAGCAGTTTGATGTTGAAGAGGTCTGTTCACTTCTTCAAGTCCAGTTGCAAAGGGGCTCAGTTTCTTTTTTTCCTCTGTACATCAATAGAAATCAGGGGGAGAAAATGTCTCCTTAATTAAGGCTTTATCAGCAACATGTCAGTGGTGGTTTGGAGGCCAAGCAGAGTTGACCCAAGCACTCCGTCTAACTGAGACACAAATGAGAAGAAATGTCTTACACACCTTTACCGGCACAAACAGAGCAGCTGAAACGAAAAGAGCAAAGGCAGCTGATACGCTGAGACTAAATACTCTGACTAAATATACTTATTCTTAGTTTGATTATTTTTCTCAGCTGTTGTGCACTTAGCCAAGCGTTAGCCAAATTAGAATCAACAAGGCCATGTAAATATGTCTAACAGCTAAATGTGTATTAATTAAGAAAAAACACCCTGTTTCACAACTCCCTTTGATAATTTATCACATTGTGTGCAAGTCTTTACCAAGGAAATCTCACTTTCTGCTTCCTGACCTGCACACCATTCCAGCCGGAAATGGTTCGTTTTCATAATGTTTCCATGCTATTACTGTATGTATGTAAATCAGGAATAAGTGAATTTTATACTGTTTGAATCAGTAAAAATGCAAGTATCACTGAAGATAAAACATTTAAGTCAAACACCAATGCTCAGGCAATACTGAATAAACCACTGTGCAGAATAAGGCAGAAAAAAAAACAAAACAAAGAATTGCTCCAACACATGCAGATTAACACTTATGTTAAAGTTCACTAAAATGTGAGCACCACAGGTCTCCGGCTCCTTACCATGCTGACCTCTGGTTTTTGACTAAGTGTCTTTACTCTAGCTTGGCATTTAGCTTGTAGCTTTTTTCCTATGGGTAACATTGTAACTTTGCATCAATCATGTCTTTATTTCCACTTACTGAGGCAGTGAACCCGGTTTACAACATTTTGATAACTTAGCTCTGCAGCACGCCTTGACACTTTATGGCTGATTATAAGCAATCTTATCACCTCCGCTGGCATGCTTTTCACAGCTGATGCAAGGTTCTGCCCGGCTGTGTCCCCATTTTATCCAATCTACAAGCATCCATTGCTTCTAACAGTGACTTTGTCATATCCAAGATATCCACAAGGCCACCCTCCTGATAGGAAAGACAAAGTCATATTGTGCCCATACCTTTTTACCCAATAAGACAGTAACCTTAAGAGAAAGGCATTAAAACCCAAATGCTGTATCAAACAATTTCATACATTTTCAAAAAAACTGTAACTGCCTTAAATTCATTTTGTAGGTGCAATTATCCGAAGCAAATTAATAGTGAAGAACTCGTTGGGGGCAAATGTGAGCATCAGTATTTTGTCCAAGGACAGAATCTTTGGCAAAGGCTATACTGTATATGCAGCTTACCATAAGGCACCATCCACTGTGTGAATCAAAATATGAATAAATTATATATATATATATATATATATATATATATATATATATATATATATATATATACATACGTATTAAAAAAAACTCTCAATAATCTCAACAAGTTGATAAAATAAACAATAACTAAAATTTTGAGCTCTGACTGGTGTCCTTTCCTCATACTTTGTCTTGAAAATAAAAATGAACTAATACAGAAAAAATAAACAATAACACCCATTTCTCCAGTTATTTATACAGCAGCAGCCAAATATGGTCATGTGTTGGGTTTCAACCCAATCAATTACAACTAGTTACAACAACCCAACTTCACAACAACTGTGTTGCAATATTGACATAACTTACGGCATGTACATTAACATGCAAATTGTGTTTATTTTTTCAAAATAATTATTTCTTGGGGTTTAACGTAAAACAAAGAAAAGTTGGATGAACAGGGTTTGCATTCTTCAGACCAATTAAGGTTGCTACTTTAAATCATCAACTTTTAGTCCTGTGGTGGGTTCGTTTGAATATCTCCCCTCATGCTTTGTGTCTCCCTCTGTTCCATTCTGCACTGTAAGGTAAGTGTATATGTGATCCTTTGAGGTTTTCTCCAGGTTTATGTGCTACTGTACCAATAAAAAAAACTTGTTATATGGATTAAATACCCATTACAGCAGTGATACTGGTAGACAAATAAATCTTGCTGCCAGCAAAACACACCTGATTTTACCGATATGTTACTTATACCCCAAAATGCAAAAAATTGGATAAGTTAAAATATGCTATTATGCATTTATTGAGATCAAATCTGATGAAAATAATGAGAATGATTTAAGTAAAACCATGAAGACCCATATCAGATGATTGAACAAGAGCAACAGTTGAAGTCTTGATTAGCAGAAAGCTTATTCATACATCAATATTTGATTTAGTTTGATGTTGGATGAATTCAAACCAAATTGGTTCTCCTTACTTAAATAAAACATTTCAATTCCACAAAAAAGAACTAACTGATCTGACATAATTACAGTAAATTCAGTCAACAAATGCCAAATGTGTTCATTTGACAATCAAAGTACGTGGAAATATGTATCATGATTGAATTGTGTTCAGCCAGCAAATATCTTTCTTTCTTAGTGTGATAGCAAGAAAAAAAATGTGACTTTAGCCAACAAACGGATCCCAATTTTCTTTTAAATGCACACCACAGTCTTGCCTTGGGCACCAAAGTGGCTACCAGCTCTACTCAAGGACAGTCCAGCACATACCGTAGACTTGAAGCTGGAGATCAAACCAGCAACCTTCCAACAACAAATTTTCTTTCCCTCCTGAGCAAGAGGTTCCCTCATTATTTCCCACTTAAATAAGTACAAATTTCAAGTTAAGACTATTTTATAGCATAAATCTCTGCTTCCCATTAAGTTAATGATTTTGCCTTTTGGCTCATGTATGTTATAAACGGTGTCATCATATTTTTCTCTGAAGTCCTTAACAGCATTTTTATATACATATATATATATACATATATATATACTGTATATACAGAGTGGATCTTAATGGGACATTGTGTAAGAATTGTATATTGCAGCAGTTCGCTTGTATTTTTCATGCTGCATTCACGTGAAACCGGGCAGACGGACAGCTGCTGCATGTAAAGGCATAAACAAGCCTCTATGTGAAGACGTGGTCTGTCAGTTACAGTGACTTCAATCTACATCTCTGATATGTTGTCATGGCGATGTTGTATTGTTTTCCCTGACCCATGTTTTACCGTCTTTTTCTCGGCCTCTGTGATTAAAATGACATCTGGTTTGTTACTGACAGCCGTCTGCCCGACTGCATGTGAACGCAGCATCAACGTAACGCTCGGTTCCTCCTCACTGCACCCGTGGTGACTTTTCAAAAGCATTACCTCGAAATGAGCCGACAACTCTGGTGTCTCTGGTGAGTTTCTGTAGTTTCCTACTGTGACTCTTTGACTGAACGTAAAAACATGGCGACACAACATGGTAGCCACCACCGAGCAGACCTGTTCGATGTATACAGTATATGAATGATACGAACGGCAAATTCAGAGCTTACAGGAGCACGTCAGTTTGTTGATGGGGAGTGAAAACTGATTAAAGGAAAAACACTAGGGCTGTGTTAAACGATTATTTTTTAAACGATTAATCTATCGATTATTTTTTCGATGCATCGATTAATCTAACGATTCACTTTTTTTAGCTCGATTTGACTCGATTCGATTCGATTATCGATTATCTCCTCATAAATTGACAGACAGCAATTTATATATGCTGATAAAGATATCTAAAATGTAAAAAAGAGCATGAATAAAAAGGCAGTGGGAGCCAGCAGCCTGTCATGGACTTTTCCATGAACCAACAGAATGTAAAATTTATGTTGAAAACACAGCGGACTGAAAAACAGGCTTTTAATTCTTTCATTTACATGAAAATAATAATAAAAAAAAGTCATTATTGAAATAATATGATCATGTAAACTTGGAGGATTTAAGCTACAGTAAGACAGATGTTATTTTCCAACAAAAGATAATGAAGATAAGTAAACATTCAGAGTTGAACATCTATATTGAACATGGGTCTAGCTTCCAAAAAGTGCATCTTCATCTTCATTCTGTTAATGCTAAATACGGGTGCCAATTACTTGGAAATGAAATTAAAAATGCTTTACTTATTCCAGAAGTGACTACACAATACTATTACCAACAGATGAAACACGAACATGAGGTTGAGAACGTGACTTTAATTACTGTATATACAGTCAGAGACGAGACAGCCCCTGGCATCAGCTGCAGTACCACCCACGGCCAGCAGATGGAGCTCGTGCTTCATGCTGACCGTCTCAAACAGGCCTGACGTGTCTGAAGACATGGCGTCCATCTCACGGAAGTTGTCTCATGTCTCATTAGGCTTCGGATTCGCCATCCCTAATATCCCTATATCTTCGATAAACGAGTGTGGGCCTTCACTGCCTTACACTTTGGAAACTTGGAAGAGCCACTCGCGGAGATCGCGCCGCCATCTTTGTTTTAGTCTGAAGTCGTATGGCGCCGCCATCTTTGTTTTGGTCTGACAACGCATCGGTACGCATATTTTGCGTCAACGTATTTTTTGCGTCGACGTAATCGGTTACGTCGACGAATCGTCGACGCCCTAAAAAACACTTTTGAACAAAATAATCAATTTTTGTGAATAGATAGAACTTACACAATATCCCTTTAAAGTATCATCTACCAGCTACCAGTATCAGCTACCAGCTATGATAAAGCTATTCATTGAAAGGTTTGTATGACAACAACACAGGAAAACAGTTATCGGTGGTTGTGGTGGTATGAAATTCCTGTTTCCCAAAGAACATTTTCCTGTGTGTAGATTAAGATTCCACCCATACAGCAAAGTCAGTATGTGTGGTTCTAATTTCCACAAGCATCTAAGCTTAATTTAGGTGGGCAGCTTGTTAGTATTAATAAAAACAGCATCGTTAAAGATGAACCAGTGGGAGAAACTGTCTGCTTCGAGTGTGGGCCTCCTAATAGGGAGAATCTTATGAGGCTGATGACATTATAATGACTGATCAAAGGGGGATCACAGTGCAAATTTATACTTGGTTATACTTTATAAATAACACACAGATAAGAGAGTATGTTAAATGTATACAAGACACTGAGTGCATGTGTAAAAATATATACAAAAGAAACAAAAAGGCCAAGTATAAGTTCACATTGCCAGTGATTGGTAACGTGCTTACTGCACCAGCCTTTGTCTCTTTGCATCCTGTGTTCTAAAATAAAGCAAGTCCCCTCACTTCTGATGCAGTTTCCAATCAGGCAACACTAATTAGACAGCAATAAACTTTTATTAATCGGCTGGTCAGCAAACAACGAGCTAAATATAAATGGTAGCTGCCAGAGCTTTATTCAGGGACCAAATGAGTATTCCCAATTCACTGGCTGTGTGAGGCATCACCATCTATGTCCTCTAACAAATGCTCACTATTCACCACTCATGCACACACATGTACACACACGCACACCTCATGTCTGTAATGTACTATCTCTGTAATGTCATTGTGAGTCGGATGTCCGGAGCCTTTCAGAGGATACAAAAAGGGAAACCATATCTCAGCTTGAAACAGGTCCTAACATCAATCAGCTAACAAAAATAACTGCCTTATAACTATCCTTGTTCTGCCTCTGTCTGTGGGCTAGGCATCTTCTCTAAAACCTCTCCCAGTCCAGTGTGCAGATAAAGGCTATAATAAATGAGAGGCCTATTTACAAAGTCAGCTCCACTTTAGCCAATCTGTGCATGGAGAGCGCAGTTAGGGCTGGAAAATGAAAATGTGTATCGACAGAGAGAAGTGGGACAAGCTCCTCTAAGGCAGCCAAGACAATCTATTAAAGCCCTGTTTTTCCAACATCTTGATTTCCACCAGTTTATCAGGTCTGCAAATAGCCTCACAAGAGAGGCATTTATGATGGAATGTGATTGGATTACACTGAGCGCTAACCAGGCGTGATTGGTTTAGCTGAAAAATATTAAATTCCTGTCTAAATGGACTGGGGGTAGATATTATGTCTTCTGCTCTGGAAGAAAGGGTAAGGCAGGAGGGGGGTGAAGTCAGAGGATTTGATATTTCATCACTCATTTCATGCTTTCGTGCAGCATGGAGACTGACACTAATGCATTGGAAGGACGTGGTGCTGACAGCACACCAACATATTCATGTCCAATCACCCCTGGCTCAAGAATCCTCCGGACTGAAAATAATCCATTCTGAAAAGTTGAAATGGAAGTGGGTGTGTTCAGCTGTTCTTCTCATAAGCGGTTTTGGGAAGAAAAATGAAGTCATGGCCAAAAGGATCGGAAATGACAATGAAACCGGAGGAGGACGGGAAAAACTGCACGGCCGTGGGATTTTTTAACTGTTAAAGACTTCATATTCAGAAAATCCCTGAATGTGGAAAACAAAACAACACCTAATGTGGAACGGGGGAAGATAAAGCAAGGGGGGGAGAGGACGGAGAAAAATCCATGAATAAATTCAAACTTTGTGTCCTGTGAAGAGCAAATATGAAAAAAGGCTTAGGAGTAATGAAAGATTGTTTATGTATTCTGGCATGAAATGGGGCAGTGTTGTGAGGGCGACAGGCGCGAGGAGACGGATGGACGGGAGTGACAGGCCGGTATTCATCCTGCACGCCCCAGCGGCCGGACTGCTACTGGCGCTCGACAGAGCAATAAATCACCAGCTCTCCACTCTGTACCTACAGCTTATTACATCCAAGATGACAAATAAATAATAATCCCTGTCATGCCAGGCCTTTGCTCAAGGATTGAGCCAGAAACCTTTTGCTCATCACTCCTGATCTTAAGTGAAAACACTAGAACAAGGGAATTGAAGGCCATGCTTTACTGAGCTTATGAAAGTTGGAGTGAAAGAGAGAGGGGAAATAAGAGAAGGGAGACAAAAATGAAGGGAGAGAAAGTATAGCTGGGAGAGTGATGCGACCGCTACAGAGCCTCTCTGGGTGTGAAGGGAAATGATCCAGCAAAGAAAGGGAGAGAGTGTAGTAGGAAGAGGGGGGCAGGAGAGAATTGCCCTTGTGCTCTGCAGGATGAGTGTCGCTCAGTCAGTTGAATGGGCCCCTGGAGAATAGAACAAATCAAAAGCCTTCATCACTAAACAGGACCAGTGAAGTGGCTGCAAACAGCTTTTGCCATTTAAGGTTGGGGCAACCCAGCATTACACTTCTATGGTGTAAATTAAATGAGAATTTAATTAAAAAGTACATGCTGCCAATAATGAAAACAATAGTTTAAGGAAAAGACAGGTACAAACGGGTAAGTACATGCCCTTTCTACAAAAAAAGAATAAACAATGGCATGAGGAAATTTTCCAATAGGTTCAAATTTAAATGATGTGTTTCAGGCTTAAGTGATTATTTGACATTTCTATATATGTTTTGTAATATTTAATCTGAAGGATGTGTTTCATCATCCAACCCCTAACTATCAAAAAATGAGTGCAAACTAAATAAAGTGAAAGGATTATGGAAAATGTGTGGTCGGGTCTTGTGGTGTGGTTGAGGTGAGTCCAGTGCACATGAACTTAATAAACTCTGGCAAGGAGGTCAGGAGAGTGGCATTATCCTCCACTTCTCTTCCCTTTAAGTGACCAAATTACAAGGAGATGTCATGAAAAAGACAAGAAACACACATTTATTTGAACAGGATGATGTACTTTTAGATTTATTGAGGCTTTACAGTTGAATTTAAACTGCATCATGAAGTAACGTGTCTGTGATGTAGTGAGGTGGTAATATACAAGCTTAAAGTCATCTAAGAAGCTTGCATCTTCTAAGAGATCTAATTGGTACATCAGACTTTAGGAACAGCTGCATTTGCTCCGAAAAGATACCAAAGGCAGAGAATAGTTAGAATAAAGTGGCTTGGTTGTTCAGTCTGACCCCTCCCCACCACCTTTTAAAGAGCAAGCCTCATCTTTTAAACAAGACATAATTTACTTAGTGCTGCCCCACCATAAAAATTAAAAGCCTTCAACAACAACAAATGAAAAAGCAGCAGTGCGTAGTAAATCAGATACGTCACTTTCACTGGCTCACCCAGCCTGTGTATTTCATGGACCTTGATGTTCGTTTCTGTGCAAGTGTGTGTGTTGCTCTACAAAGGAAATACAGGCCCCTGATTAAAGAGTGCACTGTCATAAAGGTTACTGAATTGCAAATGGTCCTCTCCATCTTCCCTGTAATGGAGACTGGTTATAAGAAGGAGGGAAGAGTGCAAGTGCGTATGTGTGTGTGAGAGGCCGAGAGAGGGGAAAGGGAGAGGTGCAGCCATGATTGGAATACAAACAGCGAGGCTCAGCCAGTCCCAGTCTAAGTCCCAGTCCCTTCGCAAGCACCACAAGAGACATTAATCACTGGATCACCAAGGCATGCTTAATTGTGAGTTGTATATCACGGTGCACACAGTGGCTAAAGGGGGAAGGAAACTCATTATTTCGGTTTGCTGGATGCAGAGCTGGGTGCGCCTCATCTGGACTCCACCAGCTCTCCCTCTCTGTCATAGCACACCTGGGACCAAGCTCAATGTGACAAAGAAAAATGGAGTATGTAGTCACCTCCTAATTAATATAGCTCTCCCACCACTGTTGTACAACCAAATATATTCACAAGTGATCATAAACCCACTCAAACAATTACACATGCACATCAGAAAGGGCCAAGACGGAACGTAACAGATATATGAGGAAACACCCCATCAGTCATGCATGTGACATTAGCATCATCACCTATGATGTTGCTGATGTTGTTATGGTGACAACAAGAAGCCTGGCTCAGAAGTGGCAGCTTTTGCACTGTGAAAGGACCACACTTTAGTCAAGGTCGCAAAGGCTTCTGAGAGAGTTTTTCGGCTAAAAGAAAAATGGAGCCAGCTCCCAATCGGCCACTTTTATTTAGATTTCTGCAAACGCTTCTGTAGGCAATATGCTAATGAGGGGGACTTGATAAATGACTCATAATATTTCCCAGACATTTTGCTTTTCCTCAGAAGTTTGCCAATCTGATCCAGCTAGAAGATAATAAGGCACACTCCGTCATTATATCAATTTTTGTTACCCAGATATTTCAGCCCATGTTAGTAATGACGAACAAAAAGCAAACGAACCAAGGGCAGAGCCTGGCACCATTGATCAAACACTGTCATTTAGTGCAAGATGCACACAGAGAGGGACACACACATGCACACAAAAAAACACCCTCTTTTCATAGAAAACCACACTGTCTCATGCATACATTACATGTGCGCACATGAACGAATGCACTGAAACGCGTCCATAAATGCACATGTTACACTGAAAGAAACACGTAGGCAAAGAAACTAAACTTAATGGGGTGTGATTATGGAAAATTGCACTCACTGTGTACACTGGACTGAATAAAGACATTTCAATATTTACCAGGAAGATAAAAGTTGTTTATATGCTTCCTTAGCAAACAAAATACACAGTATCTCATTCTAATGACTTTCAATGTCATTAAGACTGTCGAGATCTAATTAATAGTTTATAAATAGGCTATTATTCAAGACTGTAAAATAATTGGTCTCATATATAACATGTTCCTCTTTGTTTGCTGTTTATAGTTTTCAGGCTATGTTTTGGACTTTAATGAATGCATGCCCCCCTTTTTAATAGATAGTTTGCAGTTGGTTCTGACAATTTTTTAGCTTCACGAATATGATTTTATGCTAGTTCCTTGTTACCCTTTTAGTTCAGCAGTCTGTCAAATACAACACAGCAAAGTAGAAAAAAATAGTACCACTTTCTCTAAGCTCTTTACTTGTTTACGTTGTCATCAATACGATTTAGAAATGGTCAAGAAAATCCTCAGACATTGCATTTGGTTGCAGTCACATGATGAGGACTTCCTGACAAGAAGAACTTTGCCTGACTGCTTCTCACATTTAGCCGTTTGCTCCAGGTTGTAAAACTTCATGACCTGGGAGGCAGGAGGACTCTACAGGGACAGCTAAAAAGGTCAAGCTACTGCTTCGTGGTTAGACAAGAGGTGAGGGGAAGATTCTGTTCAGACTTTAAAAAAGAAAGAACAAAATGCCTGAGAAGTAGTCACTGAGGGGTCAAAGTGCACACAGAGTTCACAGGGCCAGCAAAGGGCACAGAGGGGAGGAGTGCAACAACAAAGGAGAAACAACAAAGAAAGCTAAAACTGACATGCAGGGCTTCCTTCACCTTGGTTTTCCTCCAATTAGGGATGCTGGGGTGGAAGGAGGAGGGAATAAGATGAAAACGAATGAGGTGGAAGTTGTTGCCCCCCATCGCCACCATCATACATGCTCTTTGATCTGCATGGAGAAACATCCTGTTTCTGAGACCACGGTGTCCATTGCTAACTATATGTGGACAAAGCAAAGCCCAAGCCCAGGCAACACAGCTTCAGTTGAAAGCAAAGAGCATGTCTCTCCAGAAATCCAACAAGACCAAAACAACCTTCCAACATTTGTCAAACAAAATTGACTAAAGGGAACCTCATATGCATAGCCAGAAATCAAGACAGCACTTGAAGAAAGTTGGATAAAGAAACTATAATCCCAGGAAGCTACAGTACACAAGGCCAGTGACCAATTGCGATGTTTTTCTGACATTGTAAAAGAAACAGCCAAGTGTGACACAACAGCAGACCAGGTGGAAAGCGGAAGAATAACAGAGGTACTTTCTGCAAGAGTTTTTTTTTTTTTTCCAGGAGGTATGCAACAATTAAGGGAGCACATTTTCTTGTGGTTGCTTTTCTGTATAACAGCCAATGAACATGAAAAATAAGATTAATAAAAAAACTGGAGAATCATTGGAATCTTTGGATGAAAACTAAAAGAAATGAAGCACCAACTCTTTCACAACATTAAGGTATTAACATCACACCAACCATCATAACATAAGAATAAAAACACTGCAGAAGACGGTCTAAATCCACCATGAAACAATGCTTCATATAGAAAAGCATGCTGTACCAACACTAACAATGATATATAAAGACAATGATATTCAAAGGCTTTAGTTGATTACAATGTCAAGTCTTTTAAGTCATTTTCATAGATTTAGATCCTTGCTAATTTTAATAGAAGTGATGAATCATAATCTCCCTTTATTAAAAAAAAGCACATAACAAGCCAAGTATATCCCTAGGAACAGTAAACAGCAAATGGGATATGCTTTCAGCACATTATTAAAAGAAATGCATCAACAGAGCAGGAGCACAATGGGCAATTGACAAACCTCCAAGAAGCCATAAATCCTGTGTTAACAAACAAATGCTGTCACACGGAGCCATGGTTGCAAGCAAGGCCGAAATTCCTCACCAGTCAGCCAAGCTTATTTTATTAACATGACTATATGTTAGGAGAGTTAAAGTAAATGTAAACATCATTTTATGAGATCTCTGAACTGTCACTTGCAGGAGAGATCGCCCTCTCTGATTAGAACTAAAGCAATACCGGCTTAGCTGAACTAATATTTGTATGGCCACACAATAAATCACTCAAGCTTTGTTTTACCACATGCTAGTCACTCAATGGTAATAGACAGAGCAATGCCTCTCTGTCTGCCAAGTCTAATGCCTTTTTTGACAAAGAGTACCACAAGAACACAGTAATGAGCGTAGACACCAGAGCAAATTAACCAGACATGTTGAAGGGAATAACCACAAAATATACAGTAAGGACAAAGTAATGAATTTTCAAATAAAGCCATTCATCAAGAGGTTTCATCTACAGCATTCTGCTACTTTTAGATTCCTCCTGCTTTTTTACAGGTTTTTCTTATGGCAAATCCATCAAAGTGACAAAAAAATAAGACTTAAAAATTCACAGTGATGAAAGCAGCTCTCTGCAAGCCCGCTCTGCTGCTGCAGAGCTGATGTTGTATTACAAGACACTCACAAACTTTGGCAGGTAGTAAATCAGTCAACAGTAAATGCCATCTTTTATCAGATCATAAAATCTGCTTGTAGGCATTTAATTTTCCCCCCTCTTGCTTTAACAGGGAAACAGGCAGCCTAGAGAAACCATGTTTTGTTTTTATAGAGGTTACAGGAAAAGAAGAGTGTGTGTGTAAACAGGGCTGAGCCGAGCGCTTCTCATGCATTTGCTTTTGCCTGCGAGCGATAATAATTTTGGGAACTGCCGCTCTTGTGAAAGCAGGTGTGAGTGTTGTACATATTTTATGTGACAGGTGAATAAGGTAAGATTGAAAACAATTGTTTGTTTTCATACCGTTACTATGCTAATGCTTGAAGGCGATATCTTTACTCCCATCCAGATGAAATCTACAGACTTCAAATTAAGCTTGGAGAATTGTCACAGTGTTAAATCAAACCACAGAATGCAGCCTTGTGTTTTAGACGCCTTAATGTGCGTGACTCGCTGACGGCAATCTGACGTCAAAGTGCCTGATTTCATCTGACGCCAGAGCCAGTATTTGCCTTCAGGGGCAGTATCTACTTAGCAGGCTTTTATTAAAGGTCGCTGTGTCTGGTTAAAGTTGGTCGAGGAGTGGATCCCATCACCCTACTCTTTACTAAACCCTTTGGCCTGAACGGCAGCTCTTATAAACACTTTTCACTGTGCTCCTTTTTACACTAGGTGAGGTCAGAAGTTCAGACCCCAGGTTTTAACAGTTAAGGCCGAGCTGTGAACTTGTGACCTCCTGGGGTGAGGAGGAAAGGGGAGAGAACTAGAGGGAAGAAAAGATGAGGGAGGGAGGAGGGGGGGGGTCATCTCTCTTCAATGCAGAATGGCTGGATTTACAGCTGCATGCTGACTGCATTGCAAGCGCAGCAGAAAACACCTGATAGCATCTCCTTGGGGGAGGAACCACCCGACCCCTTTGTTGTCTCACTAACAGTCACCCTGGTACCATAAATCATGTTAATTACTTGACTGATGGAATAAATCTTATAAAAAGTCAGTCTGTAGGCTTGGAACAGGAGGTTCCCGCACTGCAGTTGTGCTTGCTCTGCGTTATCTGTCATCCCATAGTCACTGTGTAATCTGTCCATTTGTTGTTGCTTGAGCAGGATTTCTGAAGATGTGGACAGGCTGAGGGAGGGCTGGGTGTTTGTGACACACATATCTCTAAGTAATCCATCTTCCTATGGGTGGTCTCTCAGGGTGTTTTTCATAAGGCAAAGCTAATGGGAAACTCATGATCAGCAGCATGATGTGTTGAAATGCAAATGGTCTTTAACTTAAAAGATCCAGAAAACATAGTAAACCATTAAAAACTACAACAGGACACACTCCTGGCATGAAAAGGTGGATTCACTTACTTTTTTTTTTAATCAGCAATTTCCTGAAATCATCCTTAAATGACATAGTTATTTCCTACTTCTATATGCTTCCAGACTGCACAAGTCTAACTCCGTGCCACAGAGCAGCATGCCAAAGACATGAAAGGTCACTCACACACAATAACAATCCCTCTAAGAGTGCACTCATAGGCTTTTGGGTAATTACAGTTCTTTCACTCGAGTGTTTTGTGTTTCGCTTTGCTTGTTCTGTTTCAAAAGCTAACAACCACTCATTATTCACGGTTTGAGTTGGGTCTTTTTTTTTTCTTCTTTTTCTTCAGAAGGGCAAATTACACACAAGAGTGACAGCTCTCAGGGAAAGAGAGGACCAACAGCCTTGCTGGGTTCGAGTAAGAGTAGGCTTAAATCAAAGGGGCTGGGACGCTGACTACAGCCCTGCAGTCTGTTGACTTTGTGGCAAGGGCAGCTAAGAGCTGGCTACATGGATATACTGTACTCTCACAGAGCCCACTCTAATAAAGCACCTTCCGTAGAAGCCATAAAGTCTCAACACAATTCTGAGGTACTTGTCTAGTATCTTAAAGGCAGTGTAGTCTACTGACTGCAGCCTCTGCTTCAGCCATACAGAAGGTATTCTGTATAGGGAGTTGATTCAGGACATTTAGACACAGAGGCTAACAAAGACAACCAGACCTACCTCACAAATGTAAATATACACACACAGAACCACACACACCCAAAAATACCTGCTTTGCTAGTTTGGGGAATGTTCCTCTTTTGGAGGGATTTATGATGGCAAACGGAGGGTAATGAAACCCAGGGAGATATTTACTGTCAATGTCAGGGCTTATTATCCCAGAGAGGAAAATGGGGTCAACTGGAAATACTTGCTGAAAACTGGGTGTTGTCTCTAGCCTGAAAGGAAAAAAACAGTCTTCCCTCTGTGTTACCAGAGCTCTGAGATCTCAAACAGTGAGGTCAGTGTTGAAAGATCAAAGATCAATAAGGTAGGAATAAATGGGCAATTCAGTGCAAACTTCCGATGTTCTGATTATTTTACCGCAGCATTTTGCACATGGTGCAGTGTTTAATTACTTTGCTATGGTCCATAACTTTCAAAGTGCAGCTGATGTGGCATTGCCTTCTATTTAAAGTCTACACAAGACCACCATGTGAACATCAGGGTGATTTAAACTCCCCACAGAAAAAAAGGGGACTTTGTCTGATGCACATGTCACTTTTCTGGCATCACATTAAACAACAGAACAAAGTACAGCCAAGTCATAGCTAAGGCACTGCTTTAATTTGACTTAAAACATATGAGAACCCTATACTTGCAATTTCTCATGTAACAAAAAAGAAGGAATGTGTGTTTTGTGTTTGTTTTGTGTGCTTTAGTTACTTTTATGAGATGTTTCCTCCTTAGTACTAAGAATGATTTCTTCTTCAGTCTTTCTTGCCATTTTCACATAAAGGGATTATTGTGATAATGCAAGCCAATACCACAGAATTGATCACTGCATTTACCTTGACTGCTAAAGAAAGGCTTGCCAATACAATCAAGTAAAAAGGAATGAGCTGTCCAAACAAGCTCCTCTGCAGACAATTAATACATCCAGAGGATCATAAAAGAACAAAACTAGTCCTGTGCCGCTCAGTGTGAAGAGGAATATAGAGGTCTAATATTAACACCAGATGAGTGTTGATGCATTCCCATTTACACATGACTCCACTGAACCACAGCCCATAAGCACTTTCAATTATTCTTCTTCTGAGCCATTACAGGGAGAGTAGGTGGTATTATCCTCACCTAATGGCAGATAATACACAATTTCCAGTGAGTTCAGTGTACTGAGCATTTCCACAAGCCTTCGTAAAGTCCCTTACTTAATCGTCCATCTGGTACTATGGGGAGTAGGTGGGAAAAACCAGAGGCAACATTTCTGTTGGTACTGAAGCCGAACTACAGCAGACGTGCACATGTTCATCAGAGGAGCAGGGAAACGTGTCTGTTGTAAGATTAAAACTGAGCAAATATTCTTAGTTTTGTCTGGGATCATGCATTCAGGCAATATTCCCCCAACAGTAAAAGCTGAAAAAGGAGAATTAGTTAAGAATAAGTTAGGAACACCACACAATGTAATCATAAACTCCAAAGACTACAGCTGACCTAAGTTAGGCGAGCCGCCTCATGAATATCAAACAGCTCCTGTAAAACTTGTATCTCTAATTCTGCACCATCATTTCCTCTGGGATACAAACTTAAATAGATCACACTGTTTGAGATCCATTATCCATCACAGCATCCCCATTCATCTCAAATGCATAATTTCTATGGGTGATGTGTTGCAGTTCCCAATGCATCAACATTATTTATGGTTTGACATTATAAAAGTAAGTGCATAATTTATGGAGCTAAATTAATGCACTACCTTCCATGTGCTGTCTGTTTTTCAGTGATTCAAAGCCAGATTGCCGCATGCCAAAACTATGGAGCAATCCCATTTACAGCCGAGAGCCCACAGCAGCCTTGATTTATGGCAGTAAATTAAAAAGAATGAAAAATTTATGACAGCAATTTGTGGGCAGTCATAAAACTATTATAGAACTTTGAAGTGGCGTTTTTGTCCTTTTGCGTGTAAGTGATGCAAGATGACCCAGCGTTACAGAAATATCATAACTCCTCTCATTGGAAAAAGATCACTGCTCGATCACCAGTTGGGCTGGCAGTGAGTGTCAACGGAGGGAAGGTAAAAGACAGGATGTTATAAAACTCGACTGAATACGACATTCTTTTGAAGATCAATTCAGCCTTACAAGCCTACTAACTTCTCTTCTGCATGAAATCGAAGCCCCAGCTGGCATTTGACTGGATGCCAAGCCATGATTGAATGAAAGCCCATCCTTGACTGACAAATGATATATTAAGCTTTCAGTCTGCAGGGGGTGAGCCAGGCATGTCAGTTACCTGCTACAGCCCAAACTCCACTTGTCAATCTGCCATTGGCAGGGCTAAACAAGATCTGAAATGCTAAAAGCCCTGCACACTGTAGTTTTTCACTCCCCTGTGCGTCCCAGGCACTTAGACATATCAGCAATGTGATGGTTATGAATCAGCGTCTGCCACAAATGTCAGAGCATCACATTTATAAGTGAAATACCATTTGTTTGGCCAGTAGGCATGCTCCTCTGGTTTCAAGCAAGAAATGAAAGAACATTCAAATGACAGACAATTGACTCCTGAATATTTATAGAAAAGTGACCTTCAGAAGGAAGAATATATCATTGGGAATTTTGTCATTAGTCTTTTCACGCAGGCAGATTACACCCATTTAAGCGGCAATGTTGATGTTATTTGTGTATTCCATGTGTGGGCCATTAATAAAGATCTGAGTGTACATGTGACGGAGGTCTGTGGGCAGTGTTGGGCAGCTTTGAGTGGCCCTCTCCTTGACTCTGACGGTGTTGATTATGGATGATTAATGGGGTATAAGGAGAGAGAAAGAAAGGTCATCTCCTGGGTTCTACAGGGAGCAGCTACACTGGGAGTAATTAAGACACTTGTGTAAGCATGATTAATACGCACACACCGATGCTGCTGAGCACAATAAACACGGCAGACGGATGGTTGAGCTATGTAGGCCTACAAAAATTTCCATTTGTGTGAGTGCAGAAAGATATGACAGCAATTCCATTTAATTCAAATTAAAAATTCCCTGCTTACCTTTTTTTGTTGATGCAATCAGCATAGGACAAATCCAGCAATGATGGCAGACATGAAAAGAAAAGAAAGAATATTATCAAAATACGTAGTGGCATGTTGTATGCAGTTTAAGGTTATCTAAGGTTTGTCTGCATTATATGACCAAAGCGTAACATTTGAAAAGGAAGATGTGCTGACCTAAGTTGACTCATTGCCACAGAAAATCAATCAACATCAATATGTTCTCACCACAGTCTCCTCCGAGAGAGAAAGACAGAATACATCAGCACTTCCTGTGGCCAGCTTTTACTTATATTACACCAGCAGCCAAGTATCATGTAGCCTGTCCACACAGGGTTGCATCAGGTGTTAACATGTAGCACAGAGATAGCAACATCAAATAAAACTATAAAAACATATATTGTTTTAATCATAAAAAAAATATTTCTTTTGATAATTTTCCCTCCTGCCATGTGTCAGATTTCTACAGAAAGATTAACCCAGAGCTGCACTTGAGTTGGAGCACTCTGGGAAACAGGTGTCATTTAACACACCAAGCAACTTATTCTGCTTATTTGACTGTCTCGTGTCTCATCTGCAAGTCCCCGGCTTGTAGGACACTGAATTGCTGTGGGGTTTTGAGGTTTGCCACGCAGACAATAACACAATTGTGTGTGATCTTGGGTTTAGCTTACCAGCACAGAACAAAGACATATTCTTTTACAAACCAACATGCCACTGACAATCACACTGCACGCAGTGATGTTTAAAAAAATGTATACTGCACTGGTAACACGTTGCATATGAAGACTGATGAAGATAATGGTCACCGGGACTTATACTAAAAGTGTTATTGAAATAATAGCTGACAAAGGTCTTCAGCTTTAGTCGTAGTTTAACAATCGGTGACAGTGGAATAGTACAGCTATAATCACTCTGACTAAACTCATTATGAAGTCACGGGGGCTTGGGGGCTGCAGTTGTTGAAGTTGGAGCGGTGAGAGGGGAAGCAGGGACACTGAGGAGAAGCAGAGCCATGTGGAGGGAAGCGTTGATATATGTCCAATGAGACAGTGAGCAGCTGGAAGACACCACCATTCGCTTTACTTACACTGCCTTCGTCTACCACTTCCTGTTACTCATCTGTGTTTGCTCTCACATCCCTGGATTCATTTTTGAGGTTTATGCATTCTTGTAAAATTAGGTCAACATCCATAAAATGTCTATTTTTTGTTGTTTTTTTTAAAGGCAGGGCATAATAATTATTTACAATATATGGTTAACACACAGCTGTCTCCTCCCGATACTTGTTGAGACAGACGGCCCTGTGTCAGTGCCTTCTCATGTTAATTGTTAGTGAGTTCTAACATCAGGCCTACAGTATGCTGCATGGCTTCACATGTCAACCAACAGAAGACTACCAGGGCTGACAGTCACCAAGCAGCTCTACACACTAACCCAGCCTCTACCAGAGGCCCTTGGATGAGATAGCTTCACAGAAGACAAAGGGATGGGCTCCATATGGCCACGAATCACAGCCTTCAAAAAGCAAAAGAATGGAACCGTGAAGAGAATCTGTATGACAGCGCCAAGAAGCAAGTGGCATGTTACTGGGATCCCAGCCAACAGGAGGAGGAATGGGCGCTTAAGCTGTTTTTAATTCTAAAAACCAGGAGAGATTGAACTGCATTGAATTCACTTTTATATTTCAGGGCAATGACATTCTAAACATTTTTCACATTTGTAGATTTTTTTCTCTTTTTTTTTTTCTTCTGTTGTTATACTTTTTAAGTTAAAGGTTTTTTCAGGTTTCCACTGTCACTGTGAGGTCTGAATACATGCAGGAACAGTTTTAACCACACATTCATCAAACGCGGTGGATGCTTGGAAAATCTGGGAAACTCGTATTCCTGTGTAAGATAGAAAGCAGGACTTTTCACATCCGAACACCAAGTGCACACAAATTTGGCAGCATACTTCCTGTTGGGACCCCATGTCTCCTTTGTCCCATCCAAGTTTGTTAAACCGCTGTCATTTCAATTGTTCTGCCATAGAAAAATTATAATCCACCTGTCAACAATGACAGGGTGTTGGAAAACTGGGATAATGGATACTTTAGGGCTCTGAAATTCCAAACAGGGCACTTACTGCCAACTATAACCATCACAGACTCACAATTCTTTTTCAGTTTATTTGAAAATTGCACTGAATCACCACTGCCTCCCTGACCATCAAACCACAATCAATTTCCACAGCCAAGCCCAGATATGAAAGAAAGAGGAAAATGAAATATTGACTTGTTTAGTGAAGGATTTTATCTTCTTCTATTGTTGACAACGCCATGAAATTCCATTGAGCGCACTTAACTATTCCAGCACAGTGCTGATAGCGGTGCATGACTTTATGATAGCAGTCATACAGTTGGGGTCACGTTGACACTGAATTAATAAATTGATTCATGAGTCCATTCCCAGCTATTTCCATAGGTAATCAACCCTAAAAGGGAAACAGTAACATCCACAATTAGAGATTAATGCCGTCTTTGGCCAACTCGCTCACTGGCGTCATCAAGGTAATTAGGGAAAGATAAATTTCCACAGTTTAACATAACAATGAAAGTCATGTAAAAGACTTCCAAAGGATCCAGCTTATCCACAACTACATTTTTTAGCAAAAAAATAAAATAAAAAAGGAAAAAGCAGTTATTCCTCTCATAACCTTTACACAAGTAATGCACCGTACGTTCAGCAATATTGTGCAGGATTAGTTTTGTTCACACTCAAAGCCCATAACACCAACAGCCTACTGACAAAAGCTGAAAGGGATCACTTTGATCTCAGTGCCTCACTAAATCAACACCAGACAAAGTTCATGCAAAGGCCAGTAAAGTCATCTGATCATCACATTCCAAAACCAAGTATTGCATGACAGCCATGCACTGGTACAGGTTAAATGTCACCAAAAGTTCAGGCATAACGACGGAAGATGGACAAATTTAATATGCCCCAAACGGAAAAGGAGGCAAGGAGCAGTCAAAGGAGGCAGAATTATGGTTTTACCCCCAGGGGTTAGTGAATTTAAAGCTGCAAGCTTGACATTTGTGATTACCTAAGTAAATTTTGTTCAGGTTTTGCTTTTTTTTCTTTTCAAAAAAGGTAATGAGTAAAATATAGTGTAGTTGCACTACACTATATAGAAAGTGTTAAGAAAGTGTCTTCTGTACATATAAACAAAAGTTAGCCTAAAATGGGGCTAGGTTTACATGACTTCACACCATTTTAACATATTGTATACACATTTTCACAGCTTTGATACTGAACAGAGACAAGGATAGCAACAGTTACACAGTCCATGTTCAGATCACACAAACACAGCGGCACCCCGTACTATACAGTCATTTATGCAGGGGTCACTAGTCTTCACAGGAGACCAAACCTATCATAACACAGCTGTGAGCACAGACCTCCTTTGTATTCTGAGAAAAGAAAGGGGGGCAAAAAGATGATCCAATTAAAGTTGTATATCATTCTGCTCTCCTCTGTCAGTGCATATTCCTCTGGCTCTATTAGAAGCTAGCTCCTCCCAGGCAGGGCAGTGTAGCTCTGTAATTACACCTCTTCCTCTGACAACCTGCATGATTGTTTTCCTAACACTGTATTACTTCGTTAGTACTTTCCAGAGTGCGTTATTTTTAAACTGTCAGTCTGGCTCGGCTCATCCCCCCAATCTGCACTCGTCTGTTTATCATAACAATCATTAATAACTGTCACTTGCCAACATCCATAGAACAAACTCATTGCCTCATTACCATGTTGGAGCGTTTGTTCCGGCGCAACGCCTGTGTATCGCTCACAACAGGGCCAAGCCAATTACTTTGCTGAAATGGAATCACATTAATCAAAACTTAACAAGGTGGCAAAATTAAAGATATCACATTGCAAAAGACAGCATAACTAATATGTCACTGTCATGGTTGCTGTGGAGGTATGCAGCAGGCAGGGGACTAAATATACTGCTTTCCAGGGTCCATATGAATTCTGACATTTCATATGATCTTAGAAGAAGTATTATAAGCTGAATTAACTTCACAGAAATCAGCTGTGAAGTTGCTTCTGAGGATGTTTGAATCTCTTCAGTATCAGACCAAGAGGACAGCAAAGGGCTGTGAGAGGGTGAAAGAAAAAGATATGTAACAGAAGAGGAATGAGCCAAAAAAGTTAGTTCAATAGACCTGAATAAAACCAGGAGGACGGGACCAGAAATCATGAGGGAAATGTGAAAACAGGAAGAGAACGTGAGAGGACGAAAGTGGGAGGGACACAGAAGAAGAGAAGACAGAGGGGAGGTGCTTAAAGACTCAGAAATGGTAAAGAAGAAAAGAGGGCAAAGATAAAGAAGCATAAAAGGAGAGAAGGACAGAGGGATGGACAGGGGGAGCAGTGAAGTAGAAACAGGGCGAGTGAGAGTGAAAAGAAAGAGGGAGGAGGGAGCTCTGAGCATGTCTCTGAGAGCACCAGCAGGCGGCAGTTCATCATGTCTCCCTTCACAGAGACGTTTTCTTTTACACTTTAAATGATGATACTCATCAATCACAGGCTGACAGCTGCATCAAGCCAGCTGCAAACATGCAAAGGCCAGCAGTGTGAAACCTGCTGACGCCACCCATCGCTGCATACAGGAGGAATCAGTCAGCCACTCGGCCTCCACCCAGGATTTATCTGCTCTCACGACACACCAGCTTGCTTTTCTCTCCAGCAAACCAAGAGTAAATAAAATCCGTTTCAACAGAACTACATTGCAAGGCTTTGAGAAATTACACCTAGGTTTGTTTTCTCCAAGCACACAATTTGTACCAATTTGTTTAATATCAGAATTACAGCTTTTATCTTACTATGACTAGTAGGAATGAGTAGGCCTTGTAGCCATGAGTTATCTTACATACATGGGAGTATTCCATACTGATAAACTCTGCAGGACTTTGCCAGTAAGACTCGAGTCAGCTTATATTTGACTGACTTGATAAAGCACAATTCTGTACTGCAGCTTACTGTCTAGACCAGAGGTAGGTAAATTCTTCAAGTTTTAGATGCTTCAATGCACAAGATTTACACGAATGAGTCACTAAGCGTAACTTAATAAGTTGTTGGATCCATTTCACTTGAGCTCCTGAATGTCTTTTCTAATTGAGGCATGTATTGACAGATGCAGTAATAAACACACATGCAAACATCACAATGGGATATTAAACTTTACAACAAATGAAGCCAAGAAAAGCTAATTTTAAAAGGGACATTTTTTTTTTTTAAATTTCAACTTTTTTTCTGTTCTTGAGAGCACTTCGGCATCTAAAGCGACTACACAGTCATTTTATTTTTTTGCCCATTCTAGATCTAAAGATATATAATTCAATGAGACATTGAGATGTCTACAATGAAGTTAAGTCACTTTACAAAACTATCCAGCCTCTATTATCATCTCTGTTTAGCCTGAACTTCAAATGATCCACCATTAACTTGTTTAAAAGTGGGGAACTGTAACTCTTTTGATCTCGCCTTTTGGTTTGCAATAGGCAATATGCACAACTCCACTACTTCCTGAACTTAAGCCAGCTCCTTTGTTTCCTGTCTTTCATTACTGGACAAACTAATTATTCCAGGCGTGTCTGGCCATTGTTGTGGTTACTGAGGTCATGCTCACCTTGATTAATCCATTTGTCGAATAATGACAGACAGGAAACAAAGGAGCTGGCCAAAATTCAGGAAGTAGTGGCGTTACACATATAGCATTAAATCTCATAATTACTGACATGGTTCTCTTAACTGGGGAAACAAATTAGCCAATGACACTCTACTAGCACTTTGTTAAATTTTCGACATACTGGCAAAAAAAAATATGACATGCAACTGGTACACTAATTTTTTTACCAGATTTGATGTTAGAAATACTGAAAGTCCATTTGTTGCTGAATGCACCTTCAGTACAGCTCTGCTGCTAAACTGGTGGAATATTGGCCATGGACACGAAAAAATTTGCAATGTTAGCCACAAAAACAACTTAAAACAGAGAGAAATGAAGTCACAGTGAATTCCAGAGTTTATTGCGCTGATATGTGATGGAGGAATTATGATGTGACTTCTCAATGGTGTTATTAGCAGCCAGCAGCCGTTAAGTTCTGTGGTGCATGCTTTAACAACTTGGGCCAGTTTGATATATAATTCGCAACACGATTGTGGCTAAAACAGAGATTAGTAGCCAGCCAGCTATATGAGGCTACATAGCAAACAAGGGACATGAAAGTACTTGAGAATAAAATAGCCAGTTAAGTATTTTAGGTCCAGTTTGCTGATTGGTGTATGCTCCCAGGTTAAATACTGTGCAACAAGGGTTAATATGTACTACAGCACAGCTCTCAAAAGAGGTGGGCCCTGAGGAAAAAGAAGGGCAGTGCAGAGTCAAGGGTGACTCCACACCCTTAAAATGATCTGCCAGAACAGACATGCATATTCATGGATGAAGAAGGGGTACTGCCCGTCTTTGCTGTTTTAATCAAAGCATGCCACAGATATTTTATAACGACCTCTGGAAATTTCTGTCCACTTGTAAAAGATCATTTATAAAGCATGTCTCCTTTCAAAATGAGTTTTGTTATCCAACTTATTTTCTCATGACTGATAAGGTTTAGAAGGATGGTGACTGTGTATCTGCAACATATCTACATTGTGAATCTATTTTTCACCAACTCAAAATGCAATCCTTGCCAGAGGTTATCCACACACAGCTCCACACTACTGGTCTTCGATTACTCCCCTCAGCCATCCTTCAATTTCTCCTCCTCTTCCTCCCTTTTATTTAGCGTTCTTAGTGACTGCTTATTTCTAGCACTCAGACAGAGGGGGCTGAGCTGAACATAGCCAAGCAGATGGATGCGAATTCAAAGTTTCCTGATCTTTAGCAGAAGTTATGGAGGGTTATCTTTGGCTGTATATCTGGGCACTGGCAGCTCTCCCCTGGTGATGAAGGATTAAGCAGCACAGCTGTCTCTTCCCAGAATGATGCAGTGCAGTGCTCCCCAACACGACAGCATCACTTAATCTTAATGTCCGCTCCTCCAGCGCAGACGCACAGGACAAAGCCAATCAGCATCACATGCCACGGGGATGGACCCTGCTGCCTGGCCCGGGAGTCTCTCACCCTCACAGGCCGATTAATCAACTTCAGACAGCCCAGTTCAATCCCAACCACAGCTCCCCCTGCACTGATCTGCTCACTCTCTCTCACTCACAAATATACACACTCTCTCCAACTGTTGTGATGTATAGAGCAGGGAGGGCTACCGTGAAGGAACACTTATCAGATTGCAGTCCACATTATGCATGTCTTTGTGTTACACTGAGAGAAAAAGGTAGTGAGCAAAGAAGGAGGGAGTGCAGAGCAGAGTACGGGGGTGGGTTATTGAATGCTTACACCTCATTTCTGTCACAGGCCACCTATTTGTTGTGAGATCTATTAGCTCTGGTAAGGGCTTAAAGAATAATGACTAATGCTCATTTGGACAAATGACTCTCTGGGAGGTCCTGTGAAAGGATTTAAACCCGATATGATACTCAAACCTTTAGGAGAAAAGTTGCTTGAAATGAAGTTGTAACTTTTCATTTCTGCCAAACTAAACTCAACACAAACAGAAATTCTGGACCATGTTGAGACAATAATCTTCACAACGATCATCAAAACACCAACTGAGGGAATATCTTTTGGAAGGATGGTGATTTATCCCTTGCAGCAAGACATGTAGTGGCCTAACACCTTCTTGGCATGTTAGCAGATGTGGAAAATTCTGCTTCAGTATATTTAAAGAAAGCAACAGAGTTTGCAGCTGACACAAAGTATAGTCTAGTATCTTTGATTGCAAATTGTCCAACATCAGTGGAACAATAAAGGTGCACATTTCAATAAATAGCGCACATATTGTCCCCATCTGTGCTGGATTCAAGTACTGTTACAGTAGCTACCTTAACATAATCAATAAGCAGACAACACAACAAAAACCTACTATAATCTACATACAACCACCCAACCACATAGTAGAAACCACAAATATATTGCACAATGCCTTTTTGCTTTTGAATAACTCTTTTGCTTTGAGTTACTATTGGAATGCTCTGAAAAAATAACTGGGATACTTTGAGAAAAGGGAGGCAAAATGATTAAAAAAACAAGCATTTTAAAAGTGGACATCTAAGCAAATTTCGAAACATTTACAAACAAGAACTAGATGGGACACACAGTGTGGAAACTTAAAGGTTGAATATGGAACATTTTCATTAAAAGCTATATTTTTTTAAAAAAATAATACCTCCACAGGTCGTTTAGGGGTGTACAGAATGAAAGTACAACATTTCCCAGAAAAATTATATTTAGCCTGAAAATAATTATAAAATAAATTCTTATGGGTTCGATAATGGCATTTTATTTACGTCTATAAGCCAATACATGCCGCCATTGCAGGTTGCCAAATACGATCTCTGTGTGGAAACAATATTTTGGTCATAGTCAGGCTGGTACAGGGGAAAACCGTGGAGACGACGAGTGAAGCAGCTGCTTCAGAGCCCTGGAGATATTGTTATCTGTTTCTGAGGAGGAGTGACCTGAGAAGAGCAAAACCTGGAGTAAATTTAGGTGAAGACTTCACTAGATGGACCCACATAAACGTTTTCCATGGAGTCAAAACACGGAAATGGCGACTTTCCTCCTGGATCGGTAAGCTAGCTTGTTTGCTAACATGGCTAACGTTAGCTGTCGGTTATAAACTCCTCTGTGTTACTTGTTGGACATGCTTCAGACTGCTGGTCACTTGCGTATCGGCAGCGAGCCTGGCATCCCAGCGGCTGGAGTTGTTTTTCTGCAGTTGCAACTACAACCTAGACACACGTGATGTCGCTGTTCTGTCCGTATTCCATATTCAACCTTTAATGCAACAACAACTATACACTGAAAAATAGAGGTACCAATTTGTACTTAAAAGGGTTAAAAGCTTGTCGCTGGGGGTGTTCCTTTTTGAAAGACATTTCTTTACCCTTCGGTCCTGGTCCATTTTTGTACCTTATCAAGCTGTATCAGTTAATAAAGTGCAATTAAACCAATTAAAAATGATGAATAAAAGTCAATAAAATAGAGATTATGACAACAATCAAAGATTTTAATAATAAATGAATTATTTTTACATAAATATTAGGCCAAACACATAAATAACTATACATATAATCATTACTTTGATAACTATAATTATTATTAAAATGATATTATAATAACTATAATTATACTACTGTTTCGAAGGACTGCTATTTATAGTTATTGTACAAGCTATGCACATTTTGCAAGGCTGAAGGTACCCTTAGGGTTGAAATGGTACAAATTTGTACTTTATATTACTTTGGACCCTTTTTCATAGTATTTTGGCCTCATAAAGACCAATATTGTACTTTTGAGAGAACATTTGTAAAAAAATGTACCCACAGGTACAGAAAAGTTCCTGTCTCATACCTCTATTTTTGAGTGTGTACTGGGAAAATAACCATCCTGACTAATCAACAAATAATTGGGATGTAATTAAGATTAACACCTCTTCTTTAAAGGAGCCCTATCATGAAAAATGGACTTTTAAGAGCTTTTCAGCATTTCAGTGTGTTATTTCCTCATCAAGAAATGATTTAAATCGTTATTTTTCTTCATTCATGCATATTTGAGTAATCTACATGAATATTTAAACCAAGCGCTACCTCCCTGCAAACGGCTGACTACCCACCCCGTTACGTATGAACGTGGCACCAATCACGAAAGTCCAAATGCGCACGCTCAGTATCGTAGCAAGACGCCCTCTGTTGAACAGAAACTCAGAGAATCCTATACACACTCTCTGAGGAAGAAACTAACACCTGCAGGAAGATTTCCTCAGAGACAAGCAGCCATCAGCTAACAGACGTTTGCTCAAGAGTTCAGGAGAATTTTCTTCCTTTTTTTTTCTTTTTTTTAAGCTCTAGAGGACAGCAAGTTGGGGAAAATGCAGTTACGTTCAGCGTGGTTATGTTCAGTGTGGGAGTTTATTTGTTGTACTGGATGAATCGACTTGCCAGAAGTGGTTGGATTATAACTTCAGGAGCAGGGAAAAAAAAACTTCAACTTTGTGTGTGAACTTCACTCCTGAAAACTTCATGAATCTCGGGCAGTAAAGTGTTTTTTTCTCTGGGATTACTTCTGAAACCTGACGCAGTTCCTACTATAACAACGCGCATGGACAGATAACAACACTGGTGAGTCAACACATCTCTCAGCTCAATGCTAACTGTTAGCCTATGATTTGTTCGCTAATTTACTTACTTGTCAGGGGTCTCTGTGGTACATCTGTGGTACTGCGTGTACTTCAAACTCCATATCAGACTCTGGGTCGAGCGCATACAGCTCCATAACAGGCTCCTCCGTTTGATCTCGTCGATCGGAGTCCGATTATCCATCAATGTTTACAAGATCCATGTGAGTGCTGCTTAGCTCAGCGCTAACTGTTAGCCTATGATTTGTTCGCTAAATTACTTGCTTGTCAGGGGTCTCTGTGGTACTTCTGTGGTACTGCGTATACTTCAAACTCCATATCAGACTCTGGGTCGAGCGCATACAGCTCCATAACAGGCTGGTCTGTTTTATCCCGTCGATCGGAGTAATTATCCATCAATGTTTACACTAACATCCACATGAGAGCTGCCGGTGCCGGTGCTACAGACAATTCTGTGATCCTTCAGAATAAGTGTCTCTTCCGGGGCGACGTCATGAAATGGGCGTAAAACATGCTGCAATTGGTCGAGAGCTCCGCGGTTCAGGACAGTCAGCCATCTTACTTCCGTGTTGGAAATTAGATGCATCGAAAAACTAATATTTAACACCAAATTAGTTTCTATAGTAACGATGGGAACATATCTAGCTTATAAATGCCTATATTTGACTTTTGGAACATTTGAAAAGCATGATACAGCTCCTTTAAACTTCTATGTTAAAAGTAGTATAGAAGATGTTGGTGGCAATTCAGAAAGCAGAGACTGTTGGTGAGTTTTTGAATAAAGCGCATGCGCTAGACCAACCTGGAAGATTCACAGCTCCCTCCGTGGCCATGGCTTTAAGACAATGTGCATCAGCCAAGTCCAGACACCAGCGTCTAGCAGATGGCAGGTACAGATTGTCCCATCACAAACACAAGTAAGACAGAGGTTATTGTCTGAACATTGCTAACTGCTAGCAGAATGCTATCTGCTATAAACATCGGACGAGAGTGCGCTACTTCGGGCTCTCGCCACTCAATCACTGTCGTCAATCACTCTTGCCTATTACTCATTGATTATTGCCCATCAATCCCTCTTACTAACATAGTAGGAGTGATTGATGGCAATAGACAAAAAAAAAAACACGGGATGAGAGCAGAAATGATTGGTGAATGTTTTTTAAGTCCCATTACTTTCACAGCTGATGTGAAATATATTTAAAGCTTTTAATTAATCATACCTTATGGGGCAGTGAACCCAATTTCATGGAATAGTCCAAAAATTAGAAAATGAAACATCTTCTATATCACCTTTAATGCAGATCAGAAAGTTCCATAAATGAACATTACTCACATATCACTCTCCCAAAGAAGCCAAAGAAGGGACACCCAAAGAGAATCTGTTCCGTTATATCAAATACAGTTCATCAATGCACCAAGCAATTACAACACAACCATGAAGACAGACAGGGAAATAATATTCATGGCAGAATGATGTTTGGAAAACACCCAAGTGTGTGTTTATAACATGCTGTAGAGTCCTGGTTATGTGCAAATATTAAATATTAGCTTCATAAGTTACTCGCAATTGCAGTCAGTCTCATTACCCGCAGGCATTTTCCTGGTCCATGAAAGGATGAAGAGCGTTTCTACTTCAAGTTGAATGGTGGGATGTATACAGCATTAACACATGCAGGACTCTCAGGTGGCCCATCTGAAAGGCTGATATGATTTAAGAGAGCTAATTTAGAGCAATAAGCATTGAACAACATGAAAGTGTCTATGCCTACTAGTATACAGTATGACCTTGCATATGAAGTAAACCAATATAATATGGTTTTTTATCTGAAGAATACAGCAATCTTTCTCTCACAATGTGGCAGAGAATCTAATATATGTGTGTGTGTATATTGTGCTTTAATAAAACGCATAAAAAGGGAGATGTTTTCATTATTGTATCTGTCTCACCACAGAACTGCAATTCAAAACAGGAAAAAAATTACAATAAAGACTGTTTTTTATTGCCGTACAGTTCATGCTTAAAGACAAAAGAAGTTCATCTTATTTTTCATGTTATGTTGCAACCTTTGGTCAGACATACCGTGCAGTCTGGGCTTGACTTCTCTATCTGTCATTTCCAATCTCTTCACAATACAGCTTCTTAATCTAATAAGTTTTTTTCAGGACATATGATATTCACAAAGCAGCAGTGGTCATTTACACACAGTTATGTTATTTCTACCAGGGTAATTACTGCTGGCAACAACACAGCATACCGCTTGGGCAGTTTATGATGGCGTCTAAGAGTGATTTAACAATGTTATCGTCCTGGATAAGGGGATCACTCTGGCCGAAGTGAGCCGAGCTTCTGGCAGAATCCAAACACAGCTTTTCCATGAAGACCTCACTGGTTGGGACGGAGCCAGACGGGGCAAAATGTTGTAAAATAAATCTTTTCAACAATTGGACACGCCTGTTTTTACTCAGGCACGGGCAATTTCTTTGTGCTCAGTTGCAATTTCATAATGATGTATTTATAAATGGCAGAAAAGAGAGAGAATAGATAGCAACAACATGACAAAGGTCGATGTGGTCTTCAACGCAAAGCTTAGGTAATCGATCTAAACTTGGTCTGTAGATGATGGAAAATACTCATCCAGTTCCACAATTTTCTTATGAAGCATCCTTTGTGCATTTTTTTTTTTTTTTCAGATTTGCTGTTTTCTCTGATGTTTATGATGCATTTAAAGCTTGAAAACAGTTGCCACTTGGCTTCAACTGAGTCAGCTTCAACTGAAACCTCAAAACTAATTTGCTCTCTAGAAAATGTTCCACATTTTTGCTTATTTTTAAGTCAAGTCCATAATGTGAGCAGATAAAGGTAATTAAAAAATCATTGTTGGATAATCTGGCAATACAATTCCCCCAACAAACACTCTCATAAACACATTCAGTAGTCATGCTTACATGCCTGGAAAAACACAGCGACAAGTCTCAGCTTAGACAATTTAATAATTCCAGCTCACTTGAATTTGAGTGCTCACACAGAATATGAATCACAAATGCCAACTGTGATATAGTGCAGATAATATAAGCGCCTTCCTAAATATTACTGCACCATTACACCGTTATAGATTTCTACCTGTAGTGTGAAACCATCAATGGTCTTCTAATGATATGATGATAGAGCTAGGGCATAGTTCCATTAATTCATCATTCTATATTCTCTTCCACAGCTTCCAGAGACCCTGCTAATGCAGACATCATCTCCTGTCCCACACACATAATAAAGGCCTGTCAGATCCACAGCGTTATTAATTAGCACTTCTCTGAGGTGAAATTCAATCAATTGCAGGCCCCCGGATAGCTTTTTAGCATGTTATGCAAATCAAATGTGACCACTGTCGCCACCACGTTGGCCACTATGAGGCAAACTGTGCTGCACAGTCACTCCTCTTCCTCCTCTTCCTCCTCCTCCTCCTCCACTTTCTCTTGCTCCCTGTCACAGTGCTAACACATTCATTACTTTAACATCTGAGCTCTCCTAGCTCTGATGGCACAAGGGAAAGTGAGAAAGAGAAAGGGTGGGTGAGTGGGGTAGGGTCTTAATGTTCATTTAATTAGAATTAGACATATGGCGTATGGAGCAGAGAGGTGACAGGCCTTGCAATGACTCACCTGAGGAGAACAGAGAGACAGCACTCAGACATCATGAGATCATAGGAGTATAATAATGGGTTGAAGATGGCTGAATGATCTGAAAACATGCTTTGAGTTGGTATGAATTTCTGCATACTAACAGGCTACAAGTGAATTTAATATTAATGAAAAGTCATGGCACATTACTGCTAAGAATCTAGCATTCAGGTAGGTTGATTTCTACAGTTATCTAAAAAATAATACTATTAATTTAATCAGGAATGTCCGCCCTTTAATTCTGTCTCTGTAAACATGTACAACATGATATAATGATCAAGATAAAATGATAAAAAAAAAAGCTAGAGGGGGAAAAGTGCTTTAGCTTTGGCTACTGTGCTACCATAAATCACTGCAAATGCAGACTCGCAAAAATGTGAGGATGGGGAAAGCTAATGGCTCCAAAATCTCTCCTTAAAACCTTTGCATTTTTCATTTCACCATAAAAAGGACTGTCTGTGGCAGAGCAAACGGCGTCCGACGCTAATTGATCTGCGCCTTTAATGTGTGTGAAACAAGGCAGCACCCAGCAACGCTGCAAAACTGTCATCTCAGCCCTTTTCCCTCTAATGCAGCCATAAATCCTATAGCCGTCGCCCCCTCAGTCAGATGTTTTCATTACTACCATATCAGTTTTATTGAAATTACTGACATCTGCATGTTTCAATAACTGTAGGTCCTCCAAAGCTGTTGTAGCAATTTTAAAGGGGGAGCCCTGCTCTGCATTCTGGATCAATTTTCTGCTCTCAAGGGACAGGAGAGGGAATGTCGTATCGGAAAAGGCACGGAGGCCCTGATAGATTGTGTGGTTACCCCGTGACGGAGACAAACAGTTTAATCCGGTGTAAATCGGCAGGCGCAGTGTGAGATTGTTTTATACAGAGATGTAAATTGTATTGTCAAAATCAGTCATCTTCCAGGTATGGGGCTTAACAGGAGCCACTTTAGAACAGGAAAGACAAACGCTTATCTCGCTCTGCAAACCCTGGGGGGAGGCACGGAGCCACCTGGAGCTAACTCCCTCTTTGTGTGGACATAACACCGTCAAATGAGAGGAAGCACAAATACCTGCTGAATAAGGTGTTTGGGATTTATCAAAGCTGAAAACTATGACACAAATTTGTACATGTTGCCGGCTGAGGTGTAGGTTCTTATCATTTCACTGTAATGGGATCCCAATGCAGCACAAAACAAACAACACCACAACCTAATATAATAGACGGCATGAGACCAGAGGGTTACAGAACCACAGTAATGCATGTGTTCCTCCCATTTGAATTATCTATGGTCTATCTATGCATAATGCATACTGGGATGGGTCCCATTATTATGGCGTAGCCAGGCAAATGAAATATCCCTGGAGTTTTCCTGGAGACACAGCCCACTAAATCAATGCAGCACTTTGATAAAGCTGTGTGTCTAGATAATAAGTCAGCAATAACTACTTGCAATCATTTCATTAGGTACAGTATGGATGATACAGTTAGGGAAATGAGAAAAAGAGGGTTGAGTATCTAATGTGGAAAGTGCTGGCTCGGTGCCTGTGTGCGCGTGTGTCTTGGTATGCAAGATGGTGGATACGTGGACTGTGACTGCACCAGGTCTATACCACTTTGAGTTTAGCTGTGTATGTGTTCTATGACGCACAAGTATGTGTGCTATGTATGTGTGTTTGGTGTGACTGGGACCAGACTGATGAGGCTTTAGTATATCTGTCAGGCACAGTTTGGGGATTGGAGGTGTAGGCGTCCGGGAGCCAGTGGCCATACATCTCTATTACACTAGATGGTCACCACAGTGGCCAGCTGTTTATTCTCATTAGCTCACACGCTACCCGCCCAAACCAAGTCTCACACCCACACCACAAAGCCAAATCCATTGTGGTCCAGTTCAAACTGGTCCAAAACAGATGTCAGAGTTGAAGTATGCTGCATCTTTTATTGTTTAGTCAATGCGTATTTTCACAGTATATTGGAGAAACTTGCACTGCAAAGGCACAAAGAGCAGAAAAGAGAGGGTATTATCGGCAAAAATCAATATTGATGATCAATTCTACTTTACAGCCACTCAATAATTCCCCTCATATTTCACTGTACCGGCTAGTGAAGAATGGCGGCTTTTGGAAATAATATCTGTCTTCTACATAACAATAGTTGTCTGTTGTGCTGTGGAAATGCAGGCGTGTGACAGTGAGGCAGAAGTATTAGCAGGCTCTCTTGGTGTGGGATACGAGAGAAAAGGCTGCTTTTTCATAGCAGCGCACAGACAAGGCTGCAGTGAGAAAAGCTAATGGCTATGATTAATGACAAAGGGCCAGAGGAGAGCCGGGACACAGACGCTACATATATCATCCTCTCCCATCAGTCTGTGCACCTCCCAGGACCCACTCGGCAGAAGGGAATGGAAGGGGGGGAGGAGGAGGAGGAGAAGGTGGAAGGGAGAGAGACGGAAAAGGGAGAAGGAGAAGGGAGAGAGTTATCTACTCCCAGCCCTTTACACACAGGAATTGCTTCTCTCTTCTTGGGGGAAAGTGAAGGAAAAAAACAAGTGACAAAGAGGTGATAAGGTGAACAAGAAAATGGCGTGTAAAATAACTAGGAGATATTCTGTGAGAGAGGAATAGAGAGGGGGAAAGGAAGCGAGCAGTCCGTGATCTTTCCTGATTTCAAGCAACTTGACTCTTCACATGCCGACGCCACGTTTCCAAGGTCTTATCTGCCATATGGTCTGCCCTGTTTAGATGATTTATTAGGTGAGGAAAAGCGCACTGATAAATTTTACTATGTTCCCCTGCATAGGCAACCCACAGTGTCAATAACAAAACTCAGGCGTCTTTAATGAAAACTTTTAGTACCTAAAGGGGTAACCATCTATTTATGAGTCTCTATAATATAACATCGGCAAAAAGAAATTATCTGTGCTTCTCACGCACTCTACAGAAAAGGCCTGAATTGGAACGGGGGGAGAGAGCAGATCATATCCATATGTCAGCAGCTCCCAAGCACCCTGCATTTAACATGGCGCGGGTGTATTTCTGCTTAATTGAAGCATTCAGCTGTTTACAGCTCACACAAAAACAGCAAGGGTTTATTTATGGCCAATTATAGAGTAGTGTTTTGAGTGAAGGAGGCCCATTATGGATTCCAGCCCTTTTGATTCTAATTAGTCACTGTGTTCAGGTTTTTGGTTTACATGCCTGATTTACTGGGGGAGAAGCGGTGGGGGTGAGAATTAATTTCCTATTAAACAACATATGCCCATTGCTAAATCAGACAAAAGCTTGCTGAGAAACAAGATGTGAAAACAATAACTGAAGAACAAATGCTGCAGCATTTATTCCACAACTTCTCTTTTTTATGAGCAGAAATTAGAAAGTAAAAATATAAAAGTATAAGAAAGAAGAAAAATGTGGGGATTTTTTTTATGTTATCTTTTCGTTTTCACTCTGATCTGACAAAGTTTCAAGTGAAATTGCAATATTTTTATATTTTTAAGGAATTTTTTGGCTTCGGCAATACATTTCACTGCTTATTCAACTTTGAGTCATAAGATTTGGCCATTGTTATACATCAAAGAAGTCAAATACATTTAAAAAAAAAAAGAGTGTTATCCAATTGCAAGCTTGTGACTGCAAGCTTGCTGCTTTCTTTTAACTCCGCTTGCCTTGTAAACTGATGACATGTGTAAGCTATTCATTACATGAAAACGGTTTGCCAAACAAGTGCCAACAGCTTCCCAACAATGAACTGTTAATTTGCAACTAAATGGGAGTCCAATGCACATTCAAGGTTTCATTTGCAAACCAAAGCTAGCCCTTTGAAGTACAAATATCCGACATCTAACAAGGAAGAGTAACAAAGTTCACAGAGGACAAAGGGACTTGCTCACAGAATGGATGTAAATATGTTACTTAAATTCACAGACGGCCAGCAGTTTTCATTGTAAAACAAAAATGTGCAGCAAGGAAATGAAATATGAGGGCACAGAACAAATATAAAACCGTATCTACAAATCAAAGTGCTAAGAAAATAGCATTATGAAAATAATTGATGCATGAGCTTTAATGTTGTTCTGTTTTATGATCAATGGATAACCAGTGCTGTTCTACTTTGTTCCTCTCTTAAAGCCTTTTGACTTATTTATGGTGACTGTGTAGCAATTAATATTGCACAAGCTGCATTGTCATTTTTCAAGCCATTTCCCAGGAAATGTTCTACACCCCGTAATGGCCCCTCTAACGCTGTAGCTGTCATGTCCTGGACAGCTGCATTTTTACAAGACAAACTCCGCCACGTCACACTCATCTCTCTGTGGACTGACTTCCTGCTCATTGCCACACAATAAACACACACAGAGCCACACAGAGGCCACGGCCAGCAGCTGTTAATAGCTGCATGGAAAACTTTGATTAATATTTCCCCCCTTGTGGCAGGGCTGCTGAGCGAGTGTCACCTTCCAAACAATGTCCCACGAAACCTTTTCTTTTAGGGACCTCACATTGCCAGGTGGAGATGATAAATCTTCTAGGAGGATCCCCCAAAAACCTCATCAAGCTAATTACAGTGTAGTCATGCAGCTCTGATGTATGCCTACACCCGAGCCTGTGTTCACACATGTTTAGCTGGAGGTTTGGATTAAAGCCAGGTGAGCTGTGTTGAGCACTGCAAGTTATGAAAAGAAATTGAGACCTCAGGTTTCAAATTAAACAGCCCTCAAGCAGAATTCAAATCGGCTCCCTCATGTTCATTCTCAGGCTCAACGTGATTACACAAACCACAAGCTTTGGTCAGAGTCAGCAGGCCATACTTGGTCCATCTCAGGGGAGCGAGTTTGGCTGCGATACATAACAAACACAGGCATGAAGGGTGTGAAAACAAACTTGGCTTGAACACCTGGATGTAAACTGTCCTGTTCCATTGAGATTTTTTTTTTTTTTCCACGCTGTTGTTGTCATTAGATTGGAGAGGAAAGGTGACAAAAAACCTTGAATAACAACATCATGCACTGTTTCACAACTTCAGCACTGACAACAAATGTGACAGCATCATTAAGTCAAAGCCCAGCCTGTGCATACAATGTCACCATTTGGTGAGAATGAAAAAAGAAAGATGTTTACACACATCGGGAGTGTGTTTCACATTAAATCAGCCAAATAAAAAAAATGACACAAGTGATTAACTTAGATTATGAAAAATATATTTTAAAAAATGTTTTATTTTGGGGGGCCAGCTGGCACAGATGAATACAGAGAAAATTGGTTCAATCTATACTTTTTGTTTAAAGTCTCATATTTTAATTCTGCAACTTTGTGGATAAACACACACACACAAAAAAAACATGGATGAGAGACAGCGTGCTAATAATGTGTTATCAATAATAACATGCTTGCCTCCATCTGCGCCTGCAAACTGAGCCAATAATAACAGAAAGACATGTGTACAGGAGAAATATGAGCATATTTGTGTCATCCCACACCTTGATGTGTACACTGCCGCATGGCGCAGCTTCTCTGTCAGCTGTTGTCTTCCGTTTCCACACACTTCACACTGGTTGCAGCACCTGTCTTTGCCACTCCTCTGTACAAGGATAGAGGATGGAGAAGGTGTGTGTCACCTGGGGTCCTCTGACTGAGAGAGGCTGTCATGCCCATCACTGCCCCAGCAGGCCCGCCAATCACACGCAGGCGGGCCCACGCACAAAAACAAGCAACCAAGACATCAATCGGCAGCAATCCTTGCCGCTCTCCTTTGAGGGAGTTTCATTTCAGCTACTTAAGCAGCACATGAAAACTCAGCAGACAATCTCTAAACACAACTCTGGTGTTCTCCCTCCTCAGAGAGATTAGAGATTTCGAGCCATTTAGCAGAGAATGAGCTGCATCTGCAGACTGAGGGGATTGGTGCAGCACACGATGGCGTGTTGCAGCCTGACTGGGTTCAGCTCAGTGTGCCATGTCATTTTTTTGGGCACGCTGTTGCTCAACATCAAGAGAAATCGATGGCGTCTCCACAGGGGCAGGGAGGCCTGAGGAATAGAGGAGCTTCTCAGGTCTGTTTGAACTCATTTTCTTTTCTGGGCGGTTGCCCCCTCGCTCAGCCCCCTAAGGCATCTCCCTCACAGCAGGCCCTGACAGCTTGACACATTGACAGCTGCTGCTGAATGACAACTGATTTGTACAAATTTCAAGCCTTATAAATCTACCTGTCACAACAAGAGCATAAAAGAGCTTGGACCCAGCAGGTAATTCGGAAGTGGTGGGGGAAGAAGAAAAAAGACCTGCTTCCTCCTCCTCTTCCTCACTGCTGACAGGCCCAGTCTGAGAGGGAGGGAAAAAAAAAAAAAAACATAGGAGACAGAAAGTAAAGAAAATGTCCCTCTCTTTTCCCCCCAGCCAGTACCATCATATTCTCCTCAGGTCCGCTTTAAGTCAAAACTGGGGAAACCATTTTCTTGCCGTCAGGTGATCAATTGTCTCATTTAAAGATTATAAAGAATGTGAAAATAAAAAAAAAGGGCAATTTTGTTTTACACCAACATTAAAGGCAGCCACCTGCTACTCACAGGATTATCACACCAGTCTGTTTTTCAAAGCTCTCACTGGGTAAATGAGCAGGCTCTTTTTACGGTATTTAAACACTAGCCAATGCTGCACTGCTGTTATGCCCCTCCCATTCCACCCCCGCTTTTCTTCCCTTGGTAATGGTAGACCTGCCGGGCAAGGCCTATAGCTGCAATAAATCCTCCACAGGAGTATATCTCAGAGCTAGATATAAACTATGAGAGACGGGGGCAGGAGAAAATCAATAGCAGTGACAAACAGAGAAAATGGTTTATAATTCTAAATGAGTTGTCTTTCTTATTTTAAAGGGATAATCATTTGTCTGTCATTGCAAATAAGGGCAATTGACTAACTATATACAAACATAACTTCGATGGTGATCAAGAAAACTCACCTGCTTCGCTCTTAATCTTCTCATTTAACAAAAAAAAGTGTCATGTGTATGATTTATGGCTCCGTGTTTTCTGTAAACTAACCATTAAAAACATGTCGATCAGAGACTATAGATAAACACTCCTCTCAATGCAACTCTGTTTGCCTTCACTAAAAGGAACAATGAGATTTTGATCACAATGAGAAAGAAGAGATCCAGTTTTTAGGTTGCAACTTGTCCACGCTGGGCTCAGTCTGCTCCCAGTGTTAACCGTAACCGCAATGTGTCACCTGTAGAGAGGATTGTTGTGAAACATCACTGTATGCATGCAATCTGAAAATGACTAATACTGATTGCTGCACTTCTCAGAAAGTTAGCTGAGATAAATGCACATTGTGTTTGGCAACCTGGATCATGGACAGGACTTAAAGTGGGTGTATAACCTCAGATTCTGTGAAGAAAATAGGATCTCCCCGTTTTTCTAAGTTCCATTCGGATACTCTTTCAGTATGGTAGAACTACCCACTAAACCTCTCCCATTTGCAAGTAGGCAAAACACTCTAATCCTCTATTTGTGTGTATTCATCCCTGTCCTAAATGTGCCCTTCTGCACTCTAACCCTCAAAGACCCTTCGCTACATGCAGCCAGCGACCCTGCTGTTTGATTAAGACCTAGCCCACTGCTTTATCCCTGGACAGGACCCCGGCTGGGCCAAAAAGCACAAGTTAAGCAGAAGGATTATGACTGCCACTCCCATCGAGGCAGTCAAACTGTCACACAAGATCAAAGTACTTCCAAGCTAGCCTCAGTCATTTAAGGCAGGTGCCCTCTTATATTCCAATGCTGGAACAAGTGTACAGCCTCAGCTGTTGATGAAGGTACTTTGGGATTGCCTTCTGACTATAATCAGTCACTGCCTTGCTCCATTTGAGGATTTGTCTCTAGTAAGCCATGCTGAGAGAAGTGCAATGTGTAAAAGTACAGAGGATTGTCATTTATCCCTCATTAAATGTTTGTACATTCAACAACTGGGCATAAAATCTACGTCTGGCTTCAGCTGGTTTATTTTTGTATGTCATTCTACGTCTATAAAACAGGTCACTCTAAATACGTCACTATTTACTATCTAAAAAGGTTTCCTGGATGAAATGTTTAATGCTGTTATTTAATTTCTTTTCATTGCAGGAATAAGGGACAGTTTTTGCGCGCAACAGCATTCTTTATCTATTTATTTACAAGATGTTAATGACTTCCATGAATTTCATGTTATCATTGTGCTTTGTTTATGTCTCCAGGATTAAACAAAAACTACCAAGCTGAATTTCATTAAACTTGGTGGGAAAATGGACCACAAAGAAAGAGAGAAGTCTTCAAAATTGTCAGCACTATAGTGCAGCCATGGGTTGTTTTGTGTCTGCAAGTTTTTAAACACAGCCTGATTTTTACATGAGGCACCGTTTATTTCATTCGATCAATCCCAGTTCAAAACACTCTTTGACATCAGCTTTCACCACCTTAAGTTTTCAACTAGACTGATGGTTAAAATGCTGTCCACAAGCCTCGAGCTTCACCAAAATGATCTTCACACAAAGCTGAAAATGATTTATAATGCTCATATCTTTATTTCTAAAGCAGAGCCCATTACAGCTCATTAAAACTGGTGAAGAAGCTGCCAAACATGAAGTGAGACGATATTTTAGGAACAGTTAGAAACCAAACTTGGTCCAACTGTCTCCAACATCACTTACCATACAAATGGACCAAAGACTCTGGTCAAAATCTATTCTTGAAAGGAACCTCTTCGATTTAATCTTACATTTAATTACAAACAAATCAACCAGCTGAATATAATTCACTTTGAAATACAATGGAAAACTTGTAAAATTATGTTTTTGGCAGTTGTTATTTACCCCCAAAACAATACAGCAACAAGGAAATAGTCAGATGTTTTTAATGAGTTGTTGACAAGAGTCCTGTTATGTCTTGATAATTTGGGAACACAGGAATGACAAGCATCTGTGCTGTAAATAAGTGAACACAGACTCTGGTATGACACCACTCCAGCAGCAAGACAGTCTAAACTCCAAATGTCTCTCAAGACCTCCCAAATAACACAGACACAAATTCACATCCCTAACCACCCCCTCAAAGAAAAGAAAAACTTTGAATAAAACTAAGCTAAAAGAAGCAAGAGAGAGAGAAAAAAGATATTAAGACCAGAGTTGGATCAGGACTGATGAAAAAATATACAACCAGAGAGATTGAAAGAGAGGGCGATGGAGGGGCCGGCCCAATGGTCACACAATCATTAAAGGCACTGAATGGTTCGTATTATGGCATCTGAAGCCCAGCTGGCCATGGATCTAGCAGGTCGGCTGTAGTTCAGCTGAGGGTCTTGTGATCTGGGGTGTGGGGTGAGAGTAGGGGAGGGATTTGGCTCAAGCAGGAGGAGCAGGGACTGAGGGGCTTGGTCGGGCAAAGGGATGACGGATGGGCCTAAGGGTGAATGCCAAAACCATAAATCCAACCTCAGCCTGACCCCGAGTTCCAATAAAGTTTATTTACATTTTCACATTGCGTCCACCTCTAAAACGTCTATGTTTAGACATTTCAAAGCAGCATGACGCACCCATCTATCTTGATAGCAAGCTCTCACAGAGGACAGGAAGCTGGGACCAGTTTATCCCACCCTGACCTGACAAACTTTCTTCTCATAGCCTCTCCTGTTTAGGGACTGTTCAGAGGATATTTCATTAATTGTGGGTTTTAAAAAGGAGCTTCTATTTTTATTATTCAGCAGCCGCCTCTGCAGCTCGCCTGCTGAGCTGAGTATGCTTTAAAGCATTTAGGGACTTTTAACTTTATTCATATTATGTTTGATATTTTTCCCACATGGTATTCCCAGACTCATTTACAAATGTTTATTTGCATTGATTTAATCCTTTATTTAAAGATTAAATTAAATCAACTTGCAGACATTGGCAGGAAAGCTCCTAACCACAGTATCCCATTTCCTACGGCATAGTGTCATGGGGATCGTGTCTATTTACACTTCCATTCCTTTAATGATTTTCATTCAGAAATCAGTTTAGTGTTTACTCTCATCGTCCTGCTTCAAATTATTCCTGGCAACTACCAACACAAAACTTCTCAACAGTAATTAGCAGTAGCAACAATTCTCTGTTTTACTGCCAAAACACAAAACGCATACACACACAAAAATTAGGGTGCCAAAAGAGCCCAAACGCTTTAAATGCTTTTATTCTTTTGTTATATAAAAACAAATAAATTTTAAAAAGGGAAAAAAAAAAAAACTAAGGGAAACATCATGCCGTTTCACTTTCCTGCAGCAGCCGTGCACTGTTCTTTTTGATGCGGGCGCCTGTTGAGAAACCTTGTTTGGACAGCCATGGGGTGGAGCTGCCAGGCTTATAAGTCTGCCACAGAACACAGGCACACACAGGGCAGCCCGCAGGGGTCCTCTCATCAGCAGAGGGAGGGGATTCTACCACCTTAGCGGGTGAGAAAGGCACAGTATTATTACACCCCATCAAGGAAACTCCAGCTGACAATAAATCCCTGAGTGCTTTACAGTGCAGACAGTGAGCATGGAAGAGTGCCACTGAGCAGGAGAGGAGGAGGGAGAGGAGACAAGGAGATGAAGGGAGGGAAGGGGGGGAAGAGGACCATCCCTCAAAAGGCCATAAAGCCTTCAGGCTGTCATTCAAGGGAGGAGGCACAGCTACAGTGTTTGGATTTTTTTCTTTTTTTTTTACTATTTAAAAAAAGGCAGAACTCTGCCACACAGCTGATCTGTAACAGTCTTTACTTCCTTTAAAGTTTAATAAATGTCTGATTTTGCAATAACAAAAATCTGTTATATCCATTTGTTTCTCACAAGCTTCACTGCACACATTCTATCTCACAAATGTGAGTCAACATGTGCGCAGGATTTTTTTTCAAACAATAATTTCAAGATATTACAATGGAAAACAATACGCAGGGCTGTTGGCTACAGGCAAAACCATTACTCGAAGAGTGTCCTGTCAAAAAAATCTGCCAAGAGCTAAAAGAAAAATGCACATATAAAATAATCACTGATGATTCTGGGCTAGTTTTGTGGTGGAGACAGCGCTGTACGGCCTTGTGTGAGAAAACAGGGAACATGCCTAAGTTATTACTGCAGGAAGGCAATCTGTCAAAGCCAGGCTGTTCTGGCATAGCCAATACCACTGGTGAGATCAGAGAGTCAGATTCTGCTTGCAATTACTGCTAAAGGACCTTGGATGCAGGCAGCCTGCTATCAATTATTTCCCTGGCCCTAGACACTTGGAGCTGTCAAAGCCCTACTGTCTTCTGTTTTGTAACAGTGGGCCCTCGGAGGAAGCTTATCCTCTCTCCGTCAGCAAGGGAAGATAGTTTGTGTCATTAAGTGGCGCTATTATGGATTCACACACACTTCAGAGAGCGTTTTTCTCCTGCTTTCCTTGCTCTTTCCAATCTGTTATTGTATTACACCACGGCATTTCTGCCTGTATCTGTTTCTCACTCACCCCATGATGAGTGGATTAAAACTAAAAAGAGAAGGCAGACCACGAAGTGTTCTAGCTGACAGCTCTGACCTGTGTATTTATGGTGGGGCTCTCAGCTCTGATATTCACTCTGGGTACTTTATGTGTACTGCATACCACCCCTAAAAGGGTACATAGATCCCATGAGTCTAGCTCAATGTAAACTGGTACTCTGACCAAATTGTTGCAAAAAAGAACTGCAACGCATAAAATGAGGCTTATTTCACATCGTTTTATTAACCTAAATATGTTTATTTGATTAGTTTCTGTTTTCTGTTACCCCTAAATTAGAATGATGAGGCAATTTAGCAAAACCCTAATGTGATATAATGAAATTTACATATGCTTCATTGTGCCACTTATCCGACTGCATTTGGCTGCACATTTCTCCTTCCTCGTGGAATAAAGGATAGACGAGGATAGATTAATCATTTTTCCACAGCATGACATTACTTTGGCCCACTCGGCCCTGAGCTGTCCCCCAGGGCAAGCCCTTGGATCATCCAGGACGAGAGGTTTGGCACCAAATGACAGATCCCCCCTGCAGCCCCTGCCAAGTTCCAGGACCTTATCACTGAAAATTACATTCTTATGGTAAGCAAATGTGCTTTAAAGCAATACCATAGTTGCCAGTTGCATGAAACTGTCAGGAAAGGGGGGAAAGGTCACTTGCTGTGTGTATCTCAGGGAGCAAAATGTGCCACGTACAGTGCTTGTGTGTGTGTTGGTGTGTAAGTGTATACATGTGCACCTAGCTGGGATAACTGGGGTTCAAGGGATGAGAGCAAGGTTATTATAATCTAAGCTTCTCAAGGTCAGCTACCATCATCAGTAAAAGTATTATCTCTTAATGCAGATGCACTGCAGCTTTATCCTTGAAAGGAAAAGTAGCCATGAATGAATTTAGACTGAAGACTTTTAGATTTACCATCAGACCAAAAAAAAGTACCAAGACACACCCCACTTCACTTTACCCAAGTCTTCAGGCTTTCCTACTTTCAAGAGCAACTTTATGTATTAGCGCTCAGAAGTAAAATAAGCTGAATCAAGTATTTCTCGAATATATCCAAACAAATCTTTTGTCATGTGTATCATCCGCTTGGAATAAGATGCCAAAAACCCTAACAATACTGACAATTGTTGACAAAGTCTGAGAGGATTGGTAGTCAAACGCAGGTAGCTATTTAAATTATCCAGGGGGAATTTTGACAAACAAACATGGAACAGGTGAGAGGATTTAATTTCACCTCACTGATTGATAACAGATACTGGTTTTCACAGTGAAATTAAACCTCTGCCTAAAACCCAGCTGATTTCCTTCATCTCCCAATTCTTTAGTAGGTTTAGTCATGCACGGAGAAGGTGCTCAGAACTTCCCAATTACACTTAGAGGGATTGGGGAGGAACTTGCTCTGTCAGAACCTTTTGTGAAGGGTTTACAGCTTAAACCCATTGCCCTATACACCGGTGACCCCCTTTCCCCTCTAACTCAAGAGTTTCTCCAAACATCAAACTCTGGATTATCTTTTGATTTCCTTTTAGGTGAAAAGAGTGCTTAAGTCCACAGCTGTTGGGACTGACAGACAAAAGGGGGAGGAGAGACAGTGAAGTCACCATATTTATCATGACGGGGTTACCTCTCCTGTCAGAACCTTTTTTCTTCCACATGCTAATTGGCAATATCTTCCACACTCTTTCAAACTTACATGTTCCCCCCATCCGCCCGGCAACATGGGCCTTCTTAAATCCCCCCTCTCTTCCCTCTCCCCCTGCTTTTTCCCTGCTAACCCTCCTACAGAACCCCTCTCTCTGGCTCGAGGCTGGCCCTCTCCAGGGGGTAAGCAAGGTCTGTCAAATCAAGTCAAAAGCCTATTAGCATGCTAATCCACAATAACGGTTCAAGATACTGTGAGCTATATTTGTCACATCCCTTAGGTCCAATCATAAAGGGTTGTTTAAGACCAAATGAACTGTTTGCTTTAATGTTCTTTGAATAAACTCGGTGTCATCAGACACACAACAAATAATTTTTAAAAAACGCTTAAAAAAAAGTGATGTGTTTGGAAAAGTAAACTCTTCAAAAGCTCAGAAAAATAAATAAGTAATACATTGCCTGTGCCAGTTAAAAGAGTAGTTGCTGCAAATTCAGTGGCAGTTACAGCAGGCCTCTAGACAGCGCGAGGGGTCAAATAGAGGCAAAAGGAGACACCATAATTCTTATGTAGACGTAGAGCTCAGAGGGGTTCTTTATTGACAGCACCAGGCTTGCATCTATGCTGAAGGTCATAACTACATCCACATCTGTAGCACCATAAAAGCTAAAAAAAGCTTGCATTACTGGCATCAGGATCTGTGGAAAAAAGCAGTTGGACAGAGAAGTTTTCAAAGAGACTGTTGCTTTCAGCAGAAACGTATAATGTACAAAGCAAACCTACATGCATTCTAGGCTAGATCGACTGTAAATTGTTCGGTTTACTTTTAAGGATCGTGACTTAACAATAAAAAGCCTCCCAAATACTTAGTTCCTCTTTATATACCAACTGATTTATGAGTACAATTTAAGTCAATCATCAGATTTTCATGACTGCATCAATAGGTCCCCTCTTCGAACTCAAATTATTTCATGCACCTCAATTCATCATCTATTTTTTGAAACACCGACACAGATATGATGAGAAATATAATGCAATGTGTCTGGCAGTGGCATTAACTTTTAAAAAAAACTTCTCCTGTTTCTCTGCGAGCGCCAAGCGTGGCTTGCACATCAGGAGATCAGAGAACATGGCCGCTGTGGTTCGCCTGCTACCATCAATCAGACCCCAAATGGCTTCCTTGACACCACTGCTACTCATTTTCCAGTGTGCCTTATGCGACCACCATCTTGAAAAGAGAAGTAGGGGAAAATTGAGGAGGAAGGGTGCTAGACGTCGGCTAGAATCACTGCCAAACGTCGAACAATAGGCTTCCAAACACATCATCTGGAGTGGTGCAGCTGTAGATGTAGTCCAGGTGCACACCAGCAGCGAGTGAGTGAGTTCACTTGTCAATACTGTATGTTTGAAATTTTTGACACACGCTCGCCCCTACCTTACCCCTCCCTCGTTAATGCCATCCTCTCTCGTCACACTCCTCTCCATATCTTTACTCGTCTCTCATTTCTCCCCCCTCTGAACCCCTCCTCTCCCTTCCGTGTGCAGAGGCCAGAGTCAAATTTACAACAACTGTCAAAGTCAGGGATGACAGATAAATTAATCTTCTCTTCATGAGTTTACATCCCAGGCATCTGGGCTGCTGATCTGGCCCCTAACAAGCGCGGGGTCTCAGCGAGCTGTCTTTTAAAGCTGATGTTTTCATGGCCAGAGATGAATTACCCTGTCACGAGAATCTATTTATACAGCAGTTAGAAGGTGGGGCTCTGGATGCAGGACAGCGTGATTTCATGGGTTAAGGTCCCCTTGAAGCATCTGTTAAATCTGCTTTTGTCAGACACACGTCAGCACCAGGTCCATTTTTAGAGAAGTTTTTGCTATAGTTATTTCGTAATGCATGCAGATTTACTGTTTTTTAAATTAAATTTGATCAAATATCTGCAGTTTCTGGCTCACTTGACTTTTAAACATTCCTCACAACACAGATCCAAAAGTTAACTTTTCTTTGATAGTGACGCCATTAGCTAAATTGACTTTTAACATTCCTCACAACACAGATCCAAAGGTAAAGTTTTCTTTGATAGTGGCTCCATTAGTGAAATTACATTACTGTGTGTAATGTAGAGTGTAAAACCATAGAGAGTAAATGCAAATTCATATTCATGATCCTAAAGTCAGAGAGAAGACGGAGAACGGGGGATGGAGTTAGCCTTGTAGATCATGGTGCCATTATCTTACTCAAACAAATCTAGTGGCTGTAAAAATCTCCCACAGGTCCCACAGGTAGTAAATGAGCCTTAACTGACAGACAGATATATTTAGACAAGGCCTCACTGTGGTTTTTACCATGGCTGGTTATATATTCCTAGGCCCTCTTTTTGTTAAAGCATTACTGGTCAAACCATGTAATGCTTTATCTGTGCTGCTTTTTCTGTAAGTATAAACACAATATATTTACTTTTTTTTTCTTATTAAGTGGCAAGCAAAATGCTCAAAGCAATGGTTTTGGCCAAAAAGAGAGGTACAATTTTCTAAATAAGTCAATGAATAAATAAACATCAAGGAGAGAAAACTAAGTGTGGAAAATAAAGCTAAAAAAAAAATCAATCTGAGTTAAATTAGATTCAAGACAATAAAATTAATCAAAGTTTTATATTTTCATTATTGCAAAAAATAGGAAGATATAGGACGTTTTTTTTTAGCTCTTGTCCAACAACAAAAAAAACTGCAATGCTGTTATTGCTTTACATATTTCAAGTTTCTGTGTTATAGTCACGACTACTTTCAAGCAATCCACTTTACTTAGCAGTTTCAACTCGCAGAATTGAGGAGCCCACTGATCTCCATCCAAGCTAAAGTGAATAATTGAGCTTGAATGATAGGAGGTGTGAGCTAGAATAAAAACACAAGCATTTTTGTGAAATATTTACTACATGCTTTTGCTGATAACAGAAGAGCACATACAATTTACAATGCAAAAGAAACCAAAACAGTTTAGATCAGTTCACAGTTAGCAAAAGCATCATCCATACTGTGACTGATCTCCCTAGAAGTGAAAGAGTAGTCGCTACATTGACTAACAGCATAAAGATGACAATGCTACATTGCATACCAACATGAAACACTCATCCCAATGATGAGGTGCTATGATGGAAGCCAAGTTGGCCTGTAAGAGCTGTTACAGTTGCCAGTTTCCTTTGGCATATCTGGCACTTGACATTTTGGGGGTCCTCTAGTTGCTGACATCATTCCAGACCATACACTGTGTGCAGTAACTTAAGATCTCTCTATTGTTGTTGAATACTGAAACGCTGTTATATAATCACGTACCTCAATTCCATGACCCGAAACATTAGACAAAATATTAAATGTCCTTGTCAGACAATAAAAGATGATAAATCATGTTGATACATTATGAATAACGATGGATCAGCATTCATTTCATGAGTTGTGTGGGATTTTTGTCCAAATATTGCATCATGTTTTGGTGTCACTGTGCTGCTTTGGGCTTGGACATTTTGCCGTCATTGTGGAAAAAATTACTTCCCAGGATTATTGTATATCTTGCAGGATTGTAGAACTCTACAAACCAAAGCTTGCCAAGAGAGGTTGCCAAATCAAGGACAGTATCTTAATCATAAAACTAAGCCATACTAACTTAACTTTGGTACTATAATGACAACAACAGTGGGTAGACTCCAAAATTGGGCAATATGGCAAAAAAAAAAAAAAAAAAAAAAAAAAAAATTAATCACCTAATCCAATTTACATTCAGTGTTGTTTTTATTATGTTTATGCTAAGTTTTTGTAATAAGTTTAATACGTTAAATATGTTTTAAGTAAGAGAATGAAAAGATATAGATATCTAAATTTGATTTGGAATGAAAAAACAATCTTAGATTTAATTTGTGGCCATATCACCCGGCCCTGGAATCTACCCATTGTTTTTGTAGTTGTAGTACCAAAGTTAACCGCTAGGAAAACTGACAGATAATGTAGCTTTTATTCACTGTAATTCAGCTCAGTGTCACTGATCCTCTACAGCAGGTTTAGCATTAAATGATGACTGACTCTGCAAACAATTACATGAAGCTTGAAATTTTAGGAAAAACAGAATGGATTAACTGCAGGACTCGGGCTGCAAAGACTGACAATCCACATTGCATCACAGGCCGCTGTGATGCTGTGGCATGAGAGCAAGCGATCATGGAGTTGCAAATACAGAACTCGTTCCAGAAAGTGCTGATGACTTTCCTGTTTCAGTCTCTCTGCCTCTACTGCTAGCACATTCATCTTAAAATGGATTGCTCTGTCACCTGGACTAACACTTCACTGAGAGCAGCCATCAATACTTTTTGTCAAAAACTGCAGGCTGTGCCAGACAAGTCATCAATCACCATTTACATAAAACAAAGAGCTTTCTATGACTGGCAGTCAGAGGCAGCACTGCTCTGACTTTACTGAAGATAAAAACGATCTGTTTCATAGGTCCAAAGAGACACTGACTGCACCGCTGGCCTGCATGTGTTGTCAATCTCAAACTGATTGCTGCTTGCTTGAAAACAGCGAGCAATAAATCAATGAACTATGGCTTTCTGATCTCATTAAGACTGCAACCATTAAAACCCGATATAACATAATGAATATACTGGTTTCTACGCTTAAAGAACTCCTCAGCTCTCAGGTGATTATATCGTCAGTAAAAAACACACACAAGACAAAGGGTTAAAGACCAAATGATATGTTGATTGCTTCACCAGCATCTGTGGCATGTCAACGTCCACCTGCATTTTGACAAGTTCATAAGTCAAGAGATTTGGACTGCATCCTTTTCCCCACCTTCACTCCCAGTAGACGAAAATAAGCCAGCTTTGATATGAAACACTCATAGGGCTGTTTCATACATTCACCACTTCTGACACCCAGAGGAGAGCAAGATTTCAAATCATTTATTTAACAGAAGAAATATGGTAATCATCCTTGTAATTGCTCCCACCCCATTCCATATATTCCAGATAAACATGATCCCAAAAGTTCTGAGATAATCTGTTCAGCCGATGTGGTTTGTTATTTTGGAAATAATGGATTGCATAAACACTAAAAACTAATTCAGGAGAAACTAACAAGATTTCTTTTGTTTTCTCCAACACCTAAGATTTAGGCAAGACGCACACATGTAAGCCATGTGAATGTGCATGCATACGTACACACACGCACACATAAAGAATTCAATTTGGAAACCATCATTGGAGCGCAGAGGAGAACTGGAAAGTCATATTGCTATAATGCGCAGATTATCAATCATCCTGACATTTTATTGGCTTTATCACTGTACATACCATTAAAATGATGTCTGGCCCAGATTGTCAGGGGGCAAACATTAAACAGGCCACGATTAAAATGCAGATCCCAAACACCTTTCCCTCTGCTGCTGAAATTGCACAGGACTAAGAAGCTGACTTTGGATGTGCTGTCAGAGGAGACATCACATCAACACTGAGCAAAGCTGACGAATAGATAGATAGTGTCACACTCAGGAAATGCAGAGGCTTCCCCCATTTGTCACACGCTGTAGTCAGTCAAAGCACTAAAAGAGTGATAACAAACGAGGAGAAGAAACATATATTAATCTCCTCTTGCACTCCTAATCACACATCATTGGCAAACTCCTTTGCACGAGAATGGCATGCAGCTAGCCTTCTGCTCATAGAGGAACATTAATACCAACACTTGTGCTATTAAAAGTAATTTTGGTGGCTCTGAAGCAGCGAGGAAAGCAAATATCCATATTTCAAAAGATCTTGACAGTTAAAAGGTTGTTAATGGGCATTTAAATGCTAGTGCTGCTGCCAAGCTGGCAAAGAGACCCATAAAGCAGAAAAAATGTCTCCTCGCTCTCACAACCTTTAATCAAAGCCATGTAAGGCAAATATGCAACTCTGCAGGCATCTGTGAACAGGAAGAACTTTTTCCAAAATGTCTTTTTTTTACTTCCACTTTACTTTATGTAGTCATAAAATATGAATGTTTATCCATGCTCTCTTTTTTTAACTTGGGATATTTACCAAAGGTGAAAACTACATAGTTGGTCATAAGAAAATTAAAGTGGAAGATGTGTTCCTGAAGGTCACTTTAAAGATCTGTGGAGATGCTTGGAAAATTGAGCGGTCATGTGAGCTGACTGATTTATCACCTTTTTTTTTTTACATGAATTGCAAGTTTCCCTCGCAAACATGTCTGACCACATGGTTAGGAATTAAAACTACAACAGGTTTGCAGTATGGAACTGAAAGAAACAGTGAGTGTTATGCTGGTTACTTCCATCTAAGCAGCCAGTGCACTTTTAGCTTTTACAATCACCCATCTTTTTAATGAAAGAAAATAGGGAGCTTTACTTGCTGCTTGTATTTCAAACGAAACATGACCAGACAATTGAGACAAAATCAAACTTGCCTGCATAAATTTCATAGGCTAAGTTAACACATCTTGAAGGTGGAGATGCACTGATCAAGTTTTTTTCCGATCCAATCCAATACGATACTGGGCTGAGTGTATCGGCTGATAGCTTATACTGATCTGATACAACTGTTGAATGAATGAACCCTATACCCTAACATGTGAGTGGAGGAGGCTTGACATAAACATTTAGATATGTTAAAAAAGATAAATTAACACAGATATAAATGCACTTAAAGGGACTAGAGGCAGGAATAAAAAAAAAAAACAAACATGCATGTCCATTTTTTATAATACTAATGGGTGATGAAGCGCTAAATACCAAAAATAACGTTTCCACCCATGTTTCTCTCCGTTGCCTTGAACAGGCTGTGTGCTGCAAAATGCGCTGCAATTTGGTGTCCGAATTTCCCGCGCTGCCCTGCGGACGTGACGTCAAATGATCTACATCCGCAGTTTTGATACAGGAAGAAGACTGTTGCGTTAAAATTCAAACACTGTAAGCGATAGTTATGGATTCTTCTGCCATCAGCAAATGATCCAGATTGACTGAAAGACCATAATAAATATATTCACAATATCATACAAATATGTAAGTGGAGTGAGCAGTTCATAAAAGTCTGAGTGATAAACATGACTGATGATGAATGCTACACAGTGCTTTAGACAAGAGGTGAAAGCAGACAGTCAAAACTGCTGGTCTCATGACAAGAAACGAGATTTGCTTCGGATGTAATTTCCTTGTTAGTGGCAACCCCACCCGAGCTACAGTGAGTCCACAAAGCTTTCGCTTCATGAAAACCAGCTCACAGTAAGCAACACTTAGGCTATATGTTGTAAATGGTTGAAGCAATTTCCTAATGAGTAAACACCCACAATGAAATCAGCTAAAAGACCTGTTATTGGCAGCATAGCTTAAGTTTACTTCCTGTGTAAATGAACAAAGAAACATTAAATAAACTTGGTAACATATGTTAAGAATAATTGTGTTATATAGTTTCGATTATGTGCTTACCCCCTAACCAACTACCTCTGTGTAAACAGAAATGAGAACACTACAGACTTACAAGACCTCCTGTAGACTTTGAAGCCTGTCACAAAAAGCTTGAAACAGCACTGTTCTTCTCATTAATATCCCAACAGAAGAAATGAATCAGCTGACTGGGCTAGACATCTTTTTGTTCTCTCATGAAGAGAAACACAGAGGAGCTTGGAATGAAGCTCCACACATTATGAAAGCTATTATCTTCAGCTGCCAGTCTCAGTGACGGAGAGAGAAAGCTGGGAAGCCTAAACTAATAGGCAGAATGAGAGGTGCAAAAAAGTAGGGGACTGGGTCAGATCATCTCTCGCTCTCTATCCTCCAATTACTGACAGACAGTTGAGAATATGAAATCAGACTGAGGAATGAGAAATATTCATATCTTCTCTGAATGGTATTAAACACTGACAGGGTAAAAGAAAATGAATGGTGGTTTCAATTTCTACCATGTATCAAATCTGACAAGATATTAAACTGATCTCAAATCACAGACTGTCCATATCATTGCCAAGGCAAGATAGGATGTTCTCATTTTGGGTCATAAGATAAGATTTATTACTGAAAAGACACAAATTGACATTTTCAAAATGACTGCTCCAATCCCTCCCTTTCATCAAATTATGAGGTAAACTGCATACCCTGATGTTTACAGACAGACTCAACTGGCACCAGTCCTCAGCCAACATGGCAGTGAAAATGGCAAGCCTGACATAACTCAAACTACTTGGTCACAAATGAAATCCCTTCAAATCCTTAATGAATGCAGGGCACTCATGCACCACACACATCTATCATCAGAGATCGCAGCAAGGTCATTGTTACAGGGATACAGTATCTTGTGGTGGTGGTTTATTTTAAAAAAAATACACAACAGTCACGAGATCTTTGTGTTATGCCTGTTAATATCACTATTATATGTAAGGAATGAAGTAATAAAAAAAGCTTACAATCCATATTTGTGACAGTATGTGTTCTCTTTATCTCATCATGCTTTCATTTAAAATAATTCCTAAAAACAAACGCACGCACACACACTCGAGCATCCCATGAGAAACAGACAGGCTTTTCTATTGCTTCCGGATATTCTTTTCTATTCTGGCCACCTCGAGCATCCAGCACTGGCTCAACCACTTCAAAAAACACACCTCATGAAAAAATCAGGAGGCCTGTCTGACATGTGTCCCCGTGCCCTGATGGCATGCCTACACCAAAGACCAACATTGATTTTCTGTAACGTGAGGTCGGATTAGCTCTCTGCAGGGATTAGCTGCCTGTGCAAGGCCTCAGGGTTCGCTATAAAACTAATAATTAATTTAAACAGTCGGGCCCGTGGAAGGATATACTCACTACATGTTCCCAGTATGAGGAGGTGAGTATGAATGACAGGCTGTCTGGCATTGTGAGGAAGGAACAGCTGTGTGTATAAATAGGATGTATTGTATGTCTAACTTGATTCTTATTATTGCCTCAAAGTGACACACAGTGTAGTCTACAAAGGTGAAAACAGTTTCTGCAACAAATTAATATGACTTAATTTGATGACTGAATCTGTCATAAAGCCTCAGAAGTAGCCTATTTAGCTGATTAACTCAAGCTGAAAGGATTTCATGCTGATTCAGTCATATCACTCTAAAATAATTTTAAAAAATCAATATGCATAAATTTCAGAATAGCTTTCCTTTTTTTTTATTTACATATAGTATGGTGCAATAGGAAGTCACTTTAAGAACATTTTAAGTTTTCTATTATCTATTTAACATTATGTCCTATTTGTTTGCATGGAGGTAAAGGCTGATCTAGCCAGGACAGCGCTGGCATTATACAGGACTTATACGTTTGCACATAAAAGTAGTTATTTCCTCACTTCACTGAGAAAATTCAAAATCAGCACACAACAGAATAAGATGTGGAACACACTACGAACACTCAAACGACAGACACCTAACACCTACAGTATGTCACCTGTTTTTGTCTAGACCTGATAGGAACTGGAGTTGGTTGGACAACAACGAGATCTAACAGATGTTCATTGAGGAATGGCCGGAGATTTTTTTGTATCAAGACATCACTGTTGCATTTGATTGAGATACTTCACCTGTACATTAAAGAGCAGAAAACCGCCATGAGCTTACCTGCCAGTCTTGTCAGAAAAGTTGGATGTACACTGTGTGCATCTTCATATCAGACAGATGATTTATTTTCTTATAAACTTGCTGTGTAGGTGTGATTCTTTTTTGGGAATGAAGGCAGGAAAAAACCCCTGTTGTCCAGCTGACCAGGCTCCCTGGCTTACTTAAGCTCTGTCAAAGGTACCACAGGTGCTGCATGTCAAGTCAATCTGCATTTGCTGCAAGAGCATTAAAGGTTGCCACTACCCTTGAGTTATGTTCTTCACTTTACACATGGTTCCACTTGAGTAAATGCCACTTCCATTGCAGTGAATATTAATATTTTTCAAGTACAATTACCACTAAAGTAAGTAGTAGAATAATAGAACATCTGACATATTAAATGGGAGTAGGAAAGCAGAAAGAGAAAAGTCCTTTCAGAAAGCTAGCTAACCTAAAAAATGTCATAATAAATTATAATTTTTTTCTTTTTTGGGTGAGCAAGCTGAAACCATCATCTAAAAGCTGCACCTTACCTTTGTGCCTACCTTTTTCCTTTAAAGAGGAACTTCTGTAATGTAAAAGTCTATTGCCCCACATTTGTCTAATACAAGGTCTTAAAGGTTGAATATGTAACATTTTTATTAAAAGCTATATTTTTTAAAACATAATTCCTCCACAGGTCGTTTGGATGGCATTTTATTTACGTCTCTAAGCCAATACACGCCGCCATTGCAGGTTGCCAAATACAATCTCTGTGTGGAAACAATATTTTGGTCATAGTCAGGCTTGTACAGGGGAAAACCGTAGAGATGACGAGTGAAGCAGCTGCTTCAGAGCCCTGGAGATATTGTTATCTGTTTCTGAGGAGGAGTGACCTGAGAAGAGTAAAACCTGGAGTAAATTTAGGTGAAGACTGCACTAAATGGACCCACATAAACGTTTTCCAAAACACAGAAATGGCGACTTTCCTCCTGGATCGGTAAGCTAGCTTGTTTGCTAACATGGCTAACGTTAGCTGTCGGTTATAAACTCCTCTGCGTTACTTGTTGGACATGCTGCAGACTGGTGGTCACTTGCATATCGGCAATGAGTCTGGCATCCCAGCGGCTGGAGTTGTTTTTCTGCCGTTGCAACTACAACCTAGACACACGTGATGTCGCTGTTCTGTCCGTATTCCATATTCAACCTTTAATAAAAACACACACTGCAAGTCACTTTAGTGATATATCGTTTCCCATACTCAAGACCAAAGTCTGTGAACCTCTTGCTTTCACTTGAAGAATTCACATTTCTACCTGTTTTTATTCACCATAGCAGCATCATTTCCTGTGTTCCCTTTGACAAAAAATAGGAATGCTTTACGGTTAACCAACAAACCTTTTCCACAAAAAGCGATGAGGACAGCTTTCCGATAATAAACCATAAATCGCTCCATTTTGCTCTGCTAGAAGCTCCTGTCTTTATTCAAGACACAACATAACAATATCCTTGTGGAAAATATAAAGCAACAGCAGTTTTGTGCGAGATTCAGAAGTTGACACCACTGGTTGTAGCCTCAGTAGTTACTTTATTCAAGAATCAAACATCTTAGCTGATCAATATGGTTGTAAAATCTTGACAATAAAATTCTGCATGTGCAGCCTGAAACTGTATGAATAGTGATGTCTTAGGAAGGATTTGTGTTCAATGTGAAGTGAAACAAAAACAATGAAACCCAACACAAGTCGAAGCATTTTAGTGCAGCCCTCTGTTATAATCCCCCCACCCCACCCCCCTTCACCTAGCTGCCAATAAAGGTTTCCATAGTCAGAGAAGGTAAAGGGATTTCTCCTGCTCTTCCACAGACTTTGATCTGACTGACACACAAACGGCCCTCAGATCATGAGTCTACAGACCCTGTTGGGCCTCTCTGCCTGGTCTGCTTGTACATGTACACTTCATCCCTATGAGGATTTCTCACCCTCCTCCCATTTCCCTTCGTCTCTCCTTTATCCCCTCTTCTTCCTCCTCCTCCTCTTCTTCCTCTGCTGTTTGGTGTTTTGAAACATCTGAGTACAGACATGTTCTGAGCTTTAGAAGACCCAGGGGCCTGGGATCCAGACAGAGGGAGAAAAATAAAGAAACTCTACAGTGCCCCCAGTACAAAAGCTATCTCGCCATTACCACTGGGGATAAATTCTTAAGCATCACCAAACGTCTGGACAGACAGAGAAGATCAGACAACTATTTGGTCTGCTGTGCACATAATCATACTGTTAGCTAATAGTGCAGTTAGCAGCTTGCAGAAGAACCAGTACGATGGGAGTCAGTGCATTTATCTTAATGGATAAACAGTGTTTTAAAAGGGGAAAAAGAGAATGGGAATACTGTGCTACGCAGCCTTCTGAGCCTGAAATGGGAAGGGTTGTTCCTTTTAGTTTTACAGCATAGACATGTCAGCAGAATGGACATGAAACATGCCATCACTGTTTCTTATCTCAATATGTCCCTGGGTGGAAAAGTGAGGCAACAGCGCACTGATGTCTTGCAGCCTGCCTGACCATTAAAACATATTTCCATGCTGATGGATGTCAGATGTAGCCTCAAAAGAGCCATAGCTTGCCCTTGATTTTTGAGCTCATTCTCAACTACAGTTTTCTAAACTTATTCTTCAAGCTTCACAAATGCAACAAGCAAATGTAGACAATACACAAGATGGGGAGGGAAAGAGCGCCGAGCAGAGGCGCAGTTATCTCAGACAAACCTTCCTGTCTGACCAGTATCAGCTTCTCCAAATGGCAGTTTGGAAGGACAGGCAGTGGTTTTTACAAGTGAAAGCTGTGAAAGATGTGAGTAAGCTTATCTAAAATGGAAACAGGAAATGAGTTACAGCTGTGCTGAGAATGTGGCACAGCTGTCCAGGGCCAGAGATGGTTAAGCCATTCGACAGAAGTGTATTAAAATACGAGGAATCGCCCATGAAAACTGTTACGGGCATGAAATTGCAGAACAAGCCAAAGCGATGGGCTGTATGGACTGTAGTTTATCGCATCCAGAGTGTTACAGTATGATTAAACTTGACTAAAATCATAGACGTTAAAATATTATACTAGTTTCGCATCTTTACAAATATATAAAAGTGACGTTTTAGAAATAGCGAGGCCTTCAAAGGCTGTTCTCTAACAGCAGCTTCCAACTGCATTTTATGGTCGTAGGATTTATTTGTACACTGACAGAATTTATCATGCAGCCCCTCTTAAAAAAAATCATCCCCTAAAATTCAAAACACAGCAAAAGCTGCAATCATCCTCTAAAAACTTGGCATGAATACACCCATGTATCTGTCTTCACTTTTCACCCCTGGGCCCTCTAGGAAAGGCTGTGGAAGATTGAAAGCCATGAAGCGACCAAAACTGCTCAGACCATACCAAAGGAAGCTCCTTTGTTCGTTGGCCAAAACGGACTCCAAACCTTTTTTTCTCCCTCCTCTGTTTTCCCACCTGGGATTCAGCCAAGGGAAGTAGAAGTATGGCTGCCCTTCTCCATGCTCTGTTCTAATATGTTCCATGCCTTCCAGTTGCTTACATCATCAATCAAGGAGATGGCTAAATGTGATGGGATGAACATAAACAGTGCTTGAATTATAGGCTTGAAGAGACAGGTTGTCTCAGGCATTAGCTAGTGCCCTTTTTTTCACTTTTTTAAATGTGAAAAATGAGCACATTGGCATGTAGCCTAAATGACTTGTACATGTGTTATACACTTTAAAATCATTGTCACAGATGGAAAGGGTTTAAAAAAAAGCATTATCAAAATTCCCCAATAATATCAATGTTAAGGCAGCAAGCTCATAATTGACAGCCAAGTGTCAGTCCTAATCATCTCCACTTTAATGTTCGCTTAAAAATGCACACCCTCATGTCAAAACCTGAGTTCACATTAACTCTCCCCAAATGGTCTACTTACTAAACATGTCACTAATGAATTATACATCTGACTTTTTCCCCTCTCTCATATTTACATGGTGTTTCGGCAGAATTTGTGTAGTAGTTGTAAAGCATTTAATAAATGTTTAAACATGTACCAGAGTCAAGATCTTAGCCAGTGCATGCACTGTGCAGTGGATGTTTACACAAAATCAAAAGAATCTGGTCTGCCTATCAAAATTACTAAGATGTATGAACAGTTTGTTTTTCACTTGCCAAAATAGAAAAAGGGAGTATGTCCACTTGGGCCCCATCAGTTCAAATCATAAAGATCCATCACTGGCTTTGCACTCTGCTAAAACACCAAGGAAACATATTGTAGATTTTAAGACCCTTTTTATTCAGCCAGACTGTGTACTAAAACTAATTGGATTTCTGTCAATGGAAAAAAAATATATCCCGGGGACAGCTTTGAACTCAATAGCTCTGACTATCCAATTGTGCATGAGGGAGTGGGACCTTGCCACATGCCAAGCACCAGGGAGGAAAATTAAATCAGTGGTCAACATAAAATATTAAAATAGCATGGTATCGAATTTTTGAAAAATGATGTCAGGGTGGCTCATTATGGCCAGTAAGGCAGTGAATTAAGCTATATTTAGTGGGTGATAATTGAAATCATAGCTGTAGTCATTACCACTGACAAGTTTCTAAATAATACCCAATAAATCCCCCCTTTTTAGCAAGGTTCCCATGACAGCTGGCAATGCTGAAAAATATAAAGTACAGAAACAGAATCTCTTTTCCTTTCTTCCTTTGCTCCCTTTCTCCCTGCCCCCAAACCCCAAACTCTCTCCTCTCTCTCTCTCTTAGAGCCAATAAAATGTCAGCTTTTATTCTCCTCCTCCAAAGTGTTGGCTAGATGTCAGCAGGCCCTTCTAAAGCTCAGCCACTGCAAGCTGAAGGCCTGTAAATCTCTGTGTCAGTGGCACGCCATCCATCTTGGGATATACAATAAAAAATGTGACGCAGTCATAAAAGGAATGGCATCACTGACTAGTATATATAATGTGAACAAAAAGAACATAAAGATGTTCTCTTCCATTCAGAATCCTAAGCTGTAAGATGGTCCTGATTGAACAGGAGAGTTGGTGTGGAATGCACGAGAAGGCTCAGGGCAGCTTCTGACAATGATGGTTCTGCAGCCTTTGTTGTGTTCAACAGTGACATAAAGATTTATACTATCCAAGTTATACCTAAAACAAAGGGAATTGTGCAGCTGAGGCTGATAGACTACTTGACAGTGTGAACCTGCCTTAAAAAACACCGTGTGAGCAGCACATTAGATGAGCACCAGCATTAGAGTTCAGCTCTGCCCCTCAAGTTCTTGAATGTAAAGGAGAGCCGAAGCTAAATCTGTACCACAACTCAATATACATGAAGCCACTTTCAGCGCACCTTTCAATTCAGCTTTATTTGTGCAGTGCTCATTTCCAGTAAAGTCATCCAAAAAAACTTAATGGACATAATCAGTTCAAGCCAATTCATTGGGATCACCAAACTGAAACAAATCCACATTAAGCTTGCTTCATACCTCCGGATACGAACAAAATTGGCCCGTCCGTACCAAACGTTGTCTTCGTTACTGGCCTACATACCTCCGTCCGGTTTCAGTGTTGTTATGAATGTTGCTCCGTAGACCCTCTAGGGGGCAGTGTTGCATTGAAATTTACAATCACGAACATGGCATCATGACAATCAGTAACATGGCGTTGGTAGAGGAGGAAGTTTTGCTGCGTCTACTTCAGAAAAGGCAGAAAAAAGGTAAGTGTACGCAGCAGTGGCCACTTAAAAGTGGTCAAATTCAAACTTTTGATATTTTTAAATGCACGCTTCCTACTCTTCTTCTTCGATTTTCACCAAAGGGTAAACGGTAAACTCTGACTCTATATTGCCGCAACGGTTTCAGGTGGTATTGCTCCGTTTGGTCCGGAGCACTCCGGATTTGTAAGCGCTCTCATAACAGACATACCGACGCACAAAACGACCTCCAGATACGGATGAAAGCGTCCATGCACCTTTAAGAGCAGAGGTGCACGTTTCCTACTATGACTGCGGTGGCAGAGTGGAGCACTGTTGTGTAAGGACCAAGCTTCTGGAGGGAGGAGCTGCAGGAGCACCCTGCTGTTAAAAAAAGAGAGAACATGCTTTCTCGACAGTCTCCAAAACCACCAGGAAAAGCTGCTAGTCACTCTTTAGAAAAAAAAAAAAAGTCGCTAGAGGGGTCTGAAAAAGCTTGCTAGACATAGCGACAAAGTTACTAAGTTGGCAACACTGAAAGAAAATTCTCCAAGAAGGTAAATTCACGTCTCTTTTCTTCCTCTTGCTGATACAGCACCACCACATGGGCCCAATGCTGTAATTGCAGTTAAAATTACATCCATCTATCACAATGCTTGTCAGAAAATTACAGTTTTCCTGATGTCAGAGTTTTGAAGACTGGAGGTGGCACGAAATTAGGCAGAGGTGGCCACCTCTTAATTTCATTAAAACCCTGAAGAGATTTCAATCATTAGTCCTCTTCCCAAAGCTATACACTTAAAATGCTTCTATGTGCTCTGCTGCATTAATGGGATAAATGTCTAATCTGAATTTATGCACAAGTAACTTAAAAAAGATCTGCTAATAGTTGTTACAATTAAGACTGTCCAAAATATTGTATAGATACATTTAAATGATCTAAACTATCCGATATTGTGCATATAATTGTGATTAAATATATTTCTTATTGCTTCCCTGCATTGACTCTGGCTCTCTGCGCTGTTTCAACCATCCACAACAGATAGAAAAGTAGTTGCAACAATTGCATAAAAGAAAATTCTGATATAACCTCAAATTGGAAAGATGGAAGAACAAGACAAGCAATCCATTAAGCATAACATTCTCAGCTCTATGTCATCTTTCCACTTTCCCAGGGGAAGTACATAATTTAAAGAAAAAAAAAAAACATCCCAGTGAAAATTAAAAAGGTAGTTTTATCCAGTACCACTGAATGATACAAAATATTACTGTCCTTCATATGAATAAGTTATTTCCTGCCAGACCGTGTCCCTTTCATCTATCTGGTTTAAATCTCTTAGGGCTGGGAGAGCTCTGCATACTCCTTAATTTATGAGACACAGATCAGGTTATCCTAGAATATCTGCCTAAACAGGCCTGATAGATAGGATATGGAATACATTTCCTCAGAAGAACAGAGTACGCCACCACTATTACCAGATGTACACACTCTGCACTCCCAGTTAAATGATTTGAGGACTTCATACATGCCAATGCTTCATATCCTCTCCTCCTAACTGACACTTTATCTGCATACCAGCATCTCTGCAGATTGAACACTTAGGCAAGACAATGACAGGCTCTCTTCCTGTTGTCACTTCTCATTCTAGGGCCAGTCTAATACTGCTCACAGTGCTTCTGCCAATAGGAGATACCCCCTCCTCCCCTCACCATCAAACAACCATGACTCTACCTAGCATAGATAGAAAAGGAACACTTGATGTGTGTGACACTCATTTGTCAATTAGCAGGCCCCTTCCAGTGTTGACACACAGAAACTTGAAAGACAGAGCACTGTCTGTGACGAATTAAAAGAGACAGATGAGTGAGGCCTGAGCGGCGGAGTAATACTATAATGTTCCTTAGATATGAATATAAAACGACACAGTTGACAGGCCATACAAGGTTTTATTTCATTTCTCAGTGTACCAGGCCTCCCTACTTTGTCTTCTTTGTTCTCTTTTCATCAGACTGCTTACATCTCATTTTGACAGCCGGGTGACATTTAGAGCACTTTCATTTTAAAATGCAAGTTAGCATACTTGATTTGTCATTAAAATGCAAAACGCCTGCCATCACCAACATGGCCTGGGTGAACACAAACCCCCTCCGACACACACAGACACAGACGTACTCATGCACACTCTATCTGTATGTGTGTACATCTACTGTATACTTAATTCTGTCAAATTTACAAGAAAGGAATGTCAGTGAATACAAGCCAGTTCGGTTAAAAACTAAATATAAGATCAATGTGACCAAAAAGGCTCCACTCTTGAATCAGTTTAACAAAAAGCTAACCATCTCCGGAGTAATAAATGTATTTTTAGGTCATTAACAGCACTTGGGGAAAAGACATTACAGAATAATAAACTGATTCAGAATTGCCAGTATACAGTATGTAGCCTATTCACATTATTATCGAGATGTGTAATATTTGTCCCTCTGGACAGTAAACAGAACACAACCTTTGGCATTTTCACTCCCTGAAGGCAACAACACACTGGGGATTTCCAGAGAGCTGTATCCTTTCAGGGATTATTTTCCCTCCTGTCTAAATTTCCACTGTTCACAATGCTAAAGTGAAATTATAGTCAGCCAGTAGTTATTAGTAGAGACAAATTCAGGTTTTTATTCATCTGTTGCATGTTGGTGAAAAATGCCCAGGGCTTCACAATTGGTCCATTATTCTGTTTTTGTTCCATTCCTTAAGGCTAACTTTAGAGCTGTTTTTTAGCTGACCAGCATTTTGCCACTGTTTACACTGAATTTTAGGTTTTGTTTTGCCCATTTATCTTTTATTTATTCATTTATTTTTGTTCTTTTTGTCAATGGTGCTAGATTTGTGTGTTTGATCTATGGACACTCAAAGGAAGGACCAGTTACCAAACAGATTCATCAGTAAGGGTCAAACCTCTTGATGATCAAAAGATGTGGGATTATATTGACTGATGGCAATTCTCAAAAGAGCATGAACCACAATTACTGATAATTGGCAACAAATAACAATATAATGCTGTTATCAAGTTATTCTATTTGTTTGCTTTTACATTACAAGGATAGAGTTTCATAACTGGCAGGATTAATAAAGCAAATAGTGGAACGAAACTCCAGTAACTGTGTCTGTACTCTAACCCATTTTCTTCCTTATTTGGCCTGTTTTAAATAAAGGAAGTGCATCAAGAAAATAAATTATGTCAGGAAGCTTTTTTCCTTCGAGAGTTCGAGTGACTGGCGTCTGCTCCAATCATGAGCTTATTCCCACACAGCATCATGCCCTTAGCTCTGTCATTGGCTGGTAATATAAACAAAAATCTCCACCCAGAAACGTCCCGACCAGAACGTAATGAAGCGAAAGAGCGAATTACAGCCAGGGGAAGAGGCAGTTGCATTCAAACTCATCACTGCACGCGAGTAGAGGCCCAAAGGTGCAGTTTGAGACGGATTTAACTTTCACAAGTCTAATGTTTATTTTCGGGGGGGGAAACTTCAGACTCTACCTTAAAAAAATAGTTTGAAAAAAACAGATGGTTTCGTTGACAAGAGTAGGGTACAATGCAGCATTTGTGCGAAGGAGTTCAGCTTCCATCAGACTTTACTGTACATCTGACACAGGGTTCTCAAGTCTCACACGCATTTGAAAGACCTCACACGCGCCACACGTAATTTCTTATTCTGATTATTAATTTCAACACGTTTCTATGAACGAGCCTACCAGGCTCACTTGGATTGACTGCGTCTGTCTGGTGGCCGTCTGACCACGAAGTCAGACGCACGAGTCGTCGGGGGCCATAAAAGCAGCGTAGCAAAGGCAGATAAGATCGCCAGCATTCAGAGTGCAAGGATGGAAGATATTGTGGCATTTGCCTTTATTTGGCTAAACAGAGAAAGTTAGAAGTGAGAGGAAACTCTTTCACTCTATGAGAGTCCCGCACCTGCTTCACCTCAGTGGGTAAAGAGGAGAGTTAACCGGCCTCGTTTGGAGGTGGAAGCAGGGAAGTTTAACAGATGATCAGTCGCAGTTTTAAAGGATGTGGAGCAGCGCAGTTACAAAACACTCACAGAATTGTTGCTTCAGGATAAAAAATAGACCAGACAGAAAGACGAGGAGAATAACTTGTTGTTACTGAACGTTCCTCGTCGCATCCCCGCCTTATAAATGCAGCCAGACCGTTAATCCCGACAGTTTCTCCTCTACCTGCTGCAGGTTACAATAAAGCACACTAGATCCAACAGAATGTTAAATATACATAAATAAAAATAAGCTCTTGTGTTTTGACATATCAACAAATAACATTTTTCCGACACGTTTTCCCTTTGGAGATAACCTTATCTCATTATTCTTTCATTGATAACGTCACAAATAATATCTGCAACCATTTTTTGAACACAGCTCTAAGTAATACAGTAAAAATGAGAGGAAATGTGAATATTTGCTTAGCAAGTCGAGTTCGGTATGCGCCCCTAAATTTTCTGCTTGCACTCCAAAAACAATAAGTTAGGGGCCATTTTGCTCATGGTTGAAAAAAAGCTAGTCTGCAGCTGTGCTAAGGACACTGCAATTAAATAAACAAATCTTTAAGATACAAAGACAAAAGACAAACATTTGAAGTATTTACCACAATAGAGTACAAGACTGTGGAAATATCAAGGAAAACATGACATGACTGAGTTCACATTCAATGTACATTTCAGTGCAGGTTATGCAGCTACCTGCTTGAGCATGCATAGCTGAATGCACTAAGACTGTTTGAAGACCAGACTTGCACAGTGTTTTTTTTTTTTTTCCTTTTTCAAAGAAGGCACCAATGTATGTAGCTTGAATTCTGAATTGTGACCTGGGTAGAGAGAACAATCTCCCTTCCTTCATTTCTGCTGGGAATTCCTGAGCACCTTGTGCCATGTTCAAATTCCACCACCTTTGGGAAGTCATCCAATGTGCAGGGGTGAACATAGCCTTCTGGTGAAAATCAATTCCTTTCTACTCCTGTGTCTAAAGAGGCAAATTCTTTTTCTCTTCTGGCGATATGCAGATAGCATCATCACTGTTTTCTTCACCAACACTACTTGGATCCAGAATACACCTGACTGGTACATATTTTTGGCCTGGAGACCCAAATCCAACACTTGGCCTCACCTCATCTCTAATTAAGCAGAGTTAATCCTTGGTGTTTGGCAAGCAAGATTTTTTCTTAAATCATTTCCTCTCCAACCATGCTTTGAATTTTACATTTGTAACGAAGATGGTGACGGTACAGTCCCTTGTGGTGCTCCAGTCCTGCTGACCACCATGTCAGAAAACACAACCTTTCAGTCTCTCAAACAGGTCTATTTGTTTGGTAGTCATAAATCCAGGTGGTTGTGAAGGTATTCGTCTGGAACTTATGGAGCTTCTTCCTTAAGAGAATCGGATTAATTGAATGAAAACCACTTGAGAAAAAAATGAACATGATCCTTAGAGTGCTGTCTGGCTTCTCCGGATGAGAGAAGCAGGTAGATGATGTTGTCTTCAACCCCAAGTCCATTATGAAACGCAAACTGTAATGGTTCCTGAAAGGTGTTCACTTGCTTAGTAAGGTCTCCAGGACTTTCATGATGTGAGACGTTAGGGCAACTTGTCTGTAGTTTTTGTCTGTATTTTGTTTTGTTTTTTTTTGGGGGGGGGGGGGGGGGGTGTTAAGGCAGGATGTCTTCCACAGCACAAGAACTCTGTTCTGGCTCAGACTGGTGTTGAAAAGGTGCTGAAGAATCCAACACAGGTGTTCTGAGCAGGTGTTTAGAACCCTGGGAGTGACACCATCTGGACCTGCAGCATTGTTCCAGTTCTGTCTCTCCAGTTGCTTTTTCACTGGGCTGCAGGAGACAGACAGGCTAGAGGTGGAGGCAGAGGAGGTCTCAGTATGTTCTGATGTGGTGGGAGATGAAGCTGTGTTCAGGTCCATAACTGAGCTGCAGGGTGACAGAGTGGATGTTTGGCTGGAAAGCTGTGGGCTCATGGAGGGTGTGTGGTCTGTTGGGCTGGAGGCAGGGGGATATAGTTGAATGCTGTTCTGAACTGAACCTACTGAAGAACATGTTGAGCTTTACTGGCTGTGTCCAGACTTCCATCAGCATGATCCCCCTTTAACCTGAAGCCAGTGATCATTTTTTATTCCCAACCACACATCCCTCACATCATTCTGCTGGAGCTAATCGTCTCATTTCTTTCCTGTAGTCCTCCTTACACTTCTTTATTTTTGTTCTAAGTTGTTTCTAAGTTTTTATCTGCAAAAGCTCCTTGTCTTCCTCCCTGAAGGCTTTTTTGTGTCTAGCAGCTTGTTCAGGTCACTGGTGAAACAAGGTTTGTTACTGGAGAAGCACTTCATTGTTGTTGTTGGGACAATGCTGTCCACACAGAAGTTGATTCAATTTGTCACACAGTTATTAATGGCATTGATGTCATCTCCATGTGGCTCATAGAGGACATTCCAGTCTGTGGCCTCAAAGCATCCTCTTTGAGCATTTTCATCTTCATTAGATCAGGCTTTAATATTCTGTGTGAGGATTGGTTGCTGAACGGTGGGCTGTAGGTGTAGGTGAGAAGCACCAGATAATGGTCTGAACTTTCTAAAGGAGGCAGGGCTGAGAAGTTATTTGCACTTCTAATATTTGATATCAATTTTGATATTTATATTAATTCGATATTAATAATATTTTAAACTTCGCCAAGATTTTAAATATTGTTGCTTTTTTTAAAGCTGTTTTTTTAGGGCTGTAATGGTACACAAAAATCACGGTACGGTATGCACCTCGGTACACAGGTCCCGGTTTGGTTTTTCCTCAGTACAGTAATGAAGAAAAAATTGACAAATATTAACTGTCTTGTGTTTTATCAACAAGTTCACTAAAATTTTACATCACAGCCGAGTTCATACTACATACCCAAATCAGTGTTTTCCCTACCAGACCCAGCACCACCTACTTTATCCTGATCTGGTTTTCTATCCAGCACCAGGTCACAAAGTGGTTTCAGGTCTCATTTCCTCTAGAACAGGTTTATTTTGAGCTCTTGGATTAAAAACTAAACTGATGTTAGTTATCAGATTTACATGACAGCATGTTGCTGCTCTCTGAGTTTCCTATGCACTTTACAGCAGTTCAGAGCACCCACCCTTCTTGGAGTCCTTGGACGGCGTGTTGGAAAGTGCTTCTTTCAGGGACTCCACCATTCTGCTGGGGGACTCAAATGCTCACGTAGCCATAGGCATGATTGGGAGGAACAGCCCCCCGATCTGAATCCGAGTGGTGTTTGGTTGATCCACTTGCAGTTTTTCTTTTCTTTTAAGACCCACAATGTGTCTTTTAGACCTTAAAAATATGCGTTTCTGACTCATTTTGATGGCACGGCAACATTCATTATGGGCATTTTCAAGCCATCACGGCCCAGCAGCATCCGGAGGCTCAGAAACTGCACTATGTAACTTTTGCGTCCGGAACGGGGCCAGTATGGGGCCATGATTGGGCCATGACAGTTGAAGCTGACTATTGGCTGCGCACCACGTCATGTGCTAGCAAACGAATATGAACGAGACATGAACACAGCGGGTGCTTTGAACGCACATCATGTCGGATTCAGCAAAGAAACACAAGGAAACATTACCGGAGGAAGAGAGGAGAAGAAAGAGGAAGGGACAGAACAAGTTAAGACTGTCTTCTACTGGCTGGAGTGACCTCTCAGTACTGGTAGGATGCAAGATAGATGCTAGTTTAGCCATCAATAGGGGCCGCGTCACCGAGAAAACTGCTAAAAGTTCCTTTGTGGGTCTTTAACTTACTACAAGCTGTTTTTTGCCATCAAAACCATTCAAGTCTATTGATTTATGCTTTCAGTTGTTCCTAAATCAAGATTGGTGAAGTGTACATTTGCTGTTCCAGCCACAAAATTATGAAACCAACAATGTTTAGCTGGCCTAATCACTTCCAGTTTTTGTGTCCTCTTTTGTTTGATTGGTTCTTATTGATTTGTTTTATTTATACATTTCTTCTCTTTTACTTTGTTTAAAAATGTTTTTGTTTTTTTATGGAAATATTTATGACAGGTTAATCCCCTTTTCATGTTTAGTACTTTGGCCACTGGGCAATTGCTTTTAATGTGCTTTAACAATTCATTTTAATGGAATGACAATTTATTTCAAAAACACCACAATGCAAGATGCTAGAAATATATGTATTATATATATATTTATGTATTATATGTATTATACGTAATATATGTATTACAATTAGAGCTGGGCAATATAAAGTTCTTTCAAAATATTTTTTTTTCCCATATTGTTCGATATTGATATATATCACAATATAAAATAAATATTTATTTTTGACAATCTTAAATGTTCCTTGTTACATGTAACATTACACAGCTGTGTCAGATAAAGTAGGTACACAAACAACTCTAAATGAATTATAAAAATCTTGATTCTAAAACTAATCTTAAAGCTTTCAAGTTTAACAGGAAAACAGAAGCAAAAATTGACTTTTTTTTTTCAATGTCATAGCAATAAATAAAATTATATATTTGATATTTTAAATAGTGCCAGTAATCTTGGTTTCTGGACAATGGATGATAGAAACTTAAGTTTAAGGTATAAAATGACCAGAAACTTTATAAATAAGGATAAAGTGGGTTTTGGTGGCTCTAACTAATCACTGTAGCTTCTACATGCTGGAAATCCACTTCCCTCTGTGAGATAATGCCGAATTCAGGTTTTTTATTTTATGGCATGAGTAGTTCATGTGTCATCTCTCTGATTGTATCATGCAATAATACTACAGTATATGCGCAAACATGTGACTCGCGAAATCGCTACAGATCTCAAAGAAAAGCTTCCCTGAAAGCCACAGTGTGATCAGAACCTTGATCAATATATTTGTTGAAATGCCTATTCAAATTGTAAAATCTAAGTTAATTTATCAGGCGTTACCTTTCCTCTCTCAGGACAGCACACTGGTGCGCTCCTGCTGCTCTGCCTCTGCAAAGTCGCTCTGCGTGCTGTCCACGTGCACAGCAGATGACAGCAAGCAACTGGCATGTTAAGAGCATGATTAATGATTTGCATGAAGCATTTTTGATAGATAATATCTACTTTGTGTTTGTAGAAGTCCATATATCAAAAAATAAAAAAATCGTTTAAAATCAGCTTAAACGGCTGTAAAAATGTGTTTTGCCAGAAATGACATGAAATAGGGGGTTCCATGATGTGCAGCCTAAGGCTAACACGGCTAAACAAAATGGACGTGAAGGAGGAGGAAAAGAAAATATCATTTTTAAATAGGAGGGAGGGGTCCACACAGTTTTAAAAAAGAGGAAACGAGAAGGATCTCTTCATCAGAAGGGGGAAATTGGGGGGAAAAAGGAGGAGATTAATCGGGGGGGTTAAAATGGGGGGGAAAAATCAAAAGAGGAAGGAAAAAAAAGGTTTGTTTTTTCCCCACCACAATAAAAAGGGGGGAATGTAAAAAACATGGTAATAATATTAAATTGATAAACTTTTTCTGAGTAAAAAAAACAAGGGGGAGGGGGGGGGGGGGAAGAAGAGGGGAAGTGGGAGAGGGAGAAGGGAAAGATCTGAAAAAGAAAAAAAGGGGGAGGGAAAAAACACCCCCGATCACACAGCAGTAAAGCGTCTTCCTCAGTGATAAAGCAACGCCAAGCTTCACAGGTGACCCTGTTGCCAAACAGCCTCCGTAACACACTCGTCATGCCCACAAAAAATAAAATAAAAAATAAAAAAATCCCTTGACTACCCTGCGATCTGCCCACACCTGGATAATCTACTGTTCTGTGTTTTTTGGGGGGGTTTTCCTCCACAAAGAGGCTGGGGCTGAAGCTGCTGCCGGACAAATGAAAGGCGGCTGTTCTCGATGTTCCTGAAGCCTCAGATAAAACCTGCTGATGTTCCAACCATAAACTGACGTGACAGCTGCTGGCTTTCGGACTTGTTTACCTGAAATGGTGTCATGCGTCGCGTGGTTCAAACAGTCGTGTTTTTTTTAACCAATGCATTGCAAGTGAGCTAAATTAAGTTTAACTATAATATTTAAAGGCCTCCTTCCACTGAAAACCCGTTTAACTTGCTTCTTCTGAAATACGGAGGGTTTCCCCTTGTTTACTTACACATGCTGACTTGCTAGCGTTGCGTTCCCCCAAGTCGGCTGTTCTTTCTCATCAGAAAAACAATGCGAAGAAAAGAGCGAATCGGGGACAGCCTCGCACTTCTACGTCACCTTGCGAATAGCGTATCCCACGTGGGGTTTATATCTGTCCATTGGAAGACAGGTAACCCTCCACTACACACTAGAAGTGGAGACTGCACGACTGTTGCTTCGGAGTTGAGAAGCTAATTGGCTAACTGTTTGTTAGCATGGCGGAACAAACTTGTTTGTCGGCTCTATTTCCTGTCTGTAACGAAATAAGAGCGGAAGGCGGAGCTTCCTTCATACACTGATGGGAGCCAGCCAATCAGACGGAAATTCATGAGAGGGACCCGGAAAAGCCTGCCGTTGGACCACAAGCCTCTCTTCTAGTATACAGATACAGCTGGATACAAAGCAACCAGAAGTTTTTTTTTTAACAGAAACGATGCAGAATGCATTCAATAATAATGGAGAACACAGAAATGTTAATGAAATGACCATGGAAGTACAACTTTAAAAACATTTGCAAAACCTGTTCTTCATGTGATGACATCTCTTAGACTTTTTAAAAACAGCTTTTTGCGGAAAATTCAACCTGAAATAGGTTCTTTAACGCTGCTGGGCAGCAGTGTCAGTTCAGAAATCTTGAAGTTGTTCATGTTGAATCATTTAATTCTCTGCATTCTGAAGGTGGTGATGATAATACAGCCGCGTCACCTGCCAGTCAGTGAAGGGGAAACGCAGCTTTTCCTGGGGCGATTTCCTCCTCTGTCCGTGTGGTGGTGTGTGCTTGCTTGTATGCTGGTGTACTTGGAGACAGAGTGTGCTTGGATCTGCGTTTGTGATTGGTTGGGAGAGAATAATGACTGTAGTTTTAAGCTACATGATAGGCTGGAATGAAAGCCAAAGAGACTTTTTTTCTATCAAATTTCCTATCGAGGTTCTTTTTTTATCTGTCACAGGCACACCTATCGATCGATATCATTATCAAATTATTGCCCAGCCCTAATTACAATACATTTTAATACTAGATCAGGTCCCAAACTTTACCATAGTGATGACATTTAAAAATCTACCCTATGATGACATGAAAAAATTAAATAGTGACATTAATTATTGCAAGTTATAAGCATGTGTATTTTCTCAGCCAAATTTCTGAATGGAAACCTAAAAATCTAGAACAAAAAAAGACCTAACTAATCTGTTCTAACAGGTGTAAAGTTTTACAACGTTGATTTGTATATTAAGACACTCTGTCAGATTTCTGAAGAAAGACATAACTGTTCTAACACTGTTAGGAATTTCCCTCTGAGTCACAGACACGTGTCCTCCTCAATCCTCATGTGTCCGGAGTGATAACACCACATGTAACAGATGCAGGCACCGAAAGCACGCTCCAGTCACAGAGGGAAATCATGTCAAGACAGCACAAGCCCCCTCACTGCAATGAGCACACACCTGACCTGGAACAAAGTGGACAACACAACACAAACCAAGCCCGTCCTGAGACAGAAATCTCACCGTGAGCCACACTTTTCAACACATTGATGAGACAGGCTGACACTGCAGCACACAGAGGGAAAGGTGTGGGTGTGACAGCCCACTACTATAATTTCATCCTGCCATTACCTGCACAGCCACTCACTGTTGTGCTCACAGAGACAGGTGCACCAACACTGCATACAAACAAAGAAGCACAAGCACACACGGAAATCAAACCTATGTGTAACACACAAAAACACACAGGACTCAGTTAAAACTGATGCCGGTGGCTTGTTGCTCGTTGTGACTTGTTGTCAAGTTGTCAGATGAGTGTTGTCAATTGAGCAGACAGAAATAAGCGTATTAGCTACAACAAACTCTGGCAATGTCTCTTTATTGATTTGACTTGAGCAGCATGAAGGAGTACGTGATGCTGAAGGCAGTCCACTGAGTTTACACTATTCACACCTGGTGTGCTTGAGCTTACGATGAAATGGGGTCATGGTGTCAATAGAGAAATATATAAAATGCAGGTTAAATTTGAAACGTCGCTTCTGTTAGATGAATAATTTTTTTTTAATAATTATTCAAATTATTTCATTTGTGGATATATTTATTTTTACTTCAAGGATGGCAAAATGCCTTTTTCCCCATTGTGTAAGTAAATTTAAATTTCAGACTTACTATTCAAACTTTCAGTGAATTTCTTCATTAGTTGAAGTGAGTCATTCTAAGACTCAAGCTTTTAGCTAAAATTCACTAAACATTAAACTATGTTGAACATTTTTTAAGCTAATTATATCTTTTGCCAGTTTCTTTGATGCATCATATAGCTGAAATCAGAAGTGTTTATTCTCAGGCAATGCTGAACAGCTGTATCTTTTTTCATTTCTTATTCTTTAATTAATCTTCCCACTTTAAATCTTCTGTGGTCTGTGATTAAAATTTTATGATAAAATAGGCTCACTAAGAAGAATGGACACAGCTAAAGGCTGGCTTCAAAATATCTCTGCCTCCAATAGACTCCCATTTGAAAAGAATTCACTTCTCTTATTTAATGTGCAGTTAATAAGTCTTTAGGTCAAAGGTCATTTGGTTAAATGCTTAGTTTATCAGTCATTAAAGATAAGTACCTTTAATCAAAGCCAATAGTACATCTAGTCATCTCTCAAGTATCATTCAACTTCACCAACATAAACATGGGAAAGTCTTTAAGACACTCCTGTGGCTTTTTCTACAGCAGATGTAAAGAAATGGCTTCAAATCCACAAACACAATTGGTAAGTCAGCTGTGTCAGGGCTCTATTAGCTGCATTCTTGTGAGTATAAAAACTAAAGTGGGGGTTGATATGCCTTAATTAGCATATAACATCATCACATGTTTAGCTGCTTATTGAATTTCACATGTCCACCCACCCGTGACCTCCAAGTGTTATCATGTGAGCACCAACAGACACTCAGTGTGTATAAAGGAAAGAGGTTTCCGCAATTATACTTGCAATGGACATCCGCACAGGTTAGATTACCTGGAAAACTGTTTGGAATCAGATTTAACACCTTTCACAAACCTCTGAAGGAAATAGCCTCACAAAAAACTAAGTGGGAGTTTCAGGTATAAAGTTATTATAACCTACAAAATGGAAATGATCTCTAGACATTCTTTATGTAAGCTAGTGACACAAATTTTCAATCAGACTTACAGTAGTTCTATTTGAATGTTATGCATTAAGAATTAAAAGATTAAGCAGCATGACAGATCACTTTTCCAATAGCAAATTAATTAATATTCCTCAGATATGAGCCCCTTTTGGTTTGAGTGACTATTTCTGCACCACTTCTCGGCCCATACTTCCTTTAGACATTTACTTATAATATTTGACATACGAAGTCAGATGAAATAAAAACTAACATTAAATTTGTAATAAGTGAATCATAAATATTTTATCTTAAACATCAAACCTTTCTTGACCAGGAAACATAACTTCATTCTTCATATTCTTGAAGCCAATATAAGAAAAGCTTGTTTTTGTCAGAGTTCACAATATTCTCTGAGATAAGTCAAGACATTGTGATGTTTTGATACAATGCCCGTGGATCTAACTTGCTGTATCAGTGCAATAGTTTATCAATGGACAAATAAAATGGACAGTTCAGATGAGATGAAAAATTGTCCTGTTTTGAGCTCACTGTACAAAGTAATGTATAAGCAACCAGAGATTGAAACAATTGGGAATAACCAAAAATGCCCTTCTACTTGGCCTTGAGTAAACTAGTTTTGGCCCAATTAGTCAATTTTAGCCTCACTTTGTCAGCCAACAACAAAACCTAGGGCAAGCCCATTACAAGGACAACACAGCAATAGATAATAATAATAATAATAATGGATTAGATTCATATTGTGCTTTTTTTCCTTTCAAGCTTTCAATGGTAAGCTATGTATGTAGCCACAGCTGACCTGGGGCAGACTGATGGAAGTGTGGCTGGCATTTTACGCCTCAGCCCCTCCGACCACCACCGTAGCATTTACACACATTCATACAAGGCAAGGGGGGTTAAGTGTCTTGCCCAAGGACACAACGGCATATGGCTGGGGGATTGGGATTCGAACCGCTGATCCTCTGATCATTGGCCGACCTGCTTTACCACCTGAGCCACTATCGATATTGTATGGATATCGTACAACTGCAGATGGTTGCTGTTGCATAATGTACCCATAAAAGCAGTCACACCAAAAAGGACAGTCCAGCTGCAGGGGTACATGAGCATCAAAACCAGCAAACACTTAAAAGGTCTGACGACCGCCCTACTGGACTCTCAAATGAAATCTAATAAAGGAAGTTGGCCTCAAGTTTTGCAGCACTGAAGGACAACTATCTCATGATTTCTATATGCCGACTGTGACACTTTAAAGTTATAGAGTAGACAAAAGCATGCATTACATATTTTCTGAGACTTAACTCCCTCATACCATCACATACCTATTCTAGTCGTCCTCTCATGATCTCCTTCATGTAGATTTACTGCAAGTACAAAAGTTTCCAAATACCTTTCAAAGAACCAAATATAAAAAAGAGTAAAACAAGGTAGCAAAATAACAAACACAAGCATGTCATCTGCCAGAGTCAGTAAGTTTTAACATAAAAACCATCTTTAGGGTCCCACTTTATCTGGACTCTTTTTCTGCTGTTGAAAAGTCAATTTTGTGATCAAATAAACTTATTTTTATGTATATGTTCCAATGAGAAGGTTTTGTGACATTACAGCTAGTTTATTTCAGTTGGCAAAATATGCAATTGCACTGTCCAAACTTTAAGCCCACTTTGTACTACTGTATGACTTAGAATATACAGTACTTTATGTACTGTGGCCAACATCTCTAATGTTTTAAAAACATGTCATAAAGTAGGGGAGGGTTAAAAAGATTGATTGATTAATTGATATGAATCTCTTCGAACTTAATTAATTCAAAATCAATTCATAGAATAAAGAAATCATTTTTTTTAATACATTTTCTGGTGAAGGGACTCTAGTCTCACATGATTTAACAATATGCGGCTAGATCTTAGCATACCTGCACAACTGAGAGGCTGGCTGTGTAGCCTGACCTAATGCCAAATAAAAGTTCATTCATTAAGCTATGGATCACATTCACCTATTCACTATTTAGCAGCTTACTACTTTTCACATTCGCAGCTAACGCTAAGACCGCGGGCTCATGTTCAACAGAATGTTTTGAAAATGGCAGGAAGTGACATCAACACGCATGTACTCTGAAATAGATCCAACAATGGACCAAGTCAGAACCAGTCATTTAAATTCTCAGTATCTTTAGAACAGGTTTATACTTTGTTCCATTATTAGAAAATAACCAGTCTGGTGTTATTTCCATGATTTACAAGGCGACACGTCATCACTGCTCGAGGTATTCACGCAAAGTTGTAAGCATACGGCAGACACACGGGTAATTCACTTCCCTCATCATACAGAGAGTGCCTATCGGAAAACATGTTAACCAGCTAAGAGAAGACACAAATATGACACTTTTTTTCAAATTATGCCGAGGAGATGAAGATGGAAACACTCTAACCCCAGTGAGGAACAGACAGAGTGTTTCATGTTATGTTGAAAACGTCATGTTCATTGCAGGAATACACACAGCTGATCAAGCTTTATGGTAAGAATTTCTGAGGCATATTACAGTCGGAAATAGATACAATATTATTTATGTTTTATTAACTTCAACACTAGAGATGGTCAATATTATCAGCCACCGATATTAGCGGCTGATATCGGTATAGGGTTAAAATGTGATTCTGGAAAATATTGGTACCAGTTTTATTGTATCGATATTAAAAAGCACTGTATCAGTATTTTTTACTAAAGAAATCTCACATGAACTTGTCCTGTTACAAAATCACACAATATCTTCGTTCCATTGGTCCAGCATGTAGAAAAGTCCCTGTTACTTTGGAAGAACTTCATAACCCAGCATTCCTTTTTATGGTGCAGCTGCTGTTGCAACTGACTTACTTTGAAGCTGCTTTTAATATGTCTGCTTTTAAGTTGTTGGTTAATGAAATGAAATGAATTAATTGAAAAATACTTTATTTATCCCAGAAGGGAAATTCAATATTGTAATAAGCTCATACTTTTTTTTTTTTTTTGAACGACATAACATATATATGAAATAATAATACAACAATAACAATAAGTCAGTCTTGTTCTTCAAGGTAATGGCTGCTGGCAGGAATGAATGTCTGTACCTCTCCGTCCTACAGTGAACCTGACGCAGCCTCCCACTGGACACACTGTTGATTCTTCACGGTGTTGTGGAGAGGATGGGAAGAATCCTCCATCATCTCCATCAGCTTGTGCAGCATTCTTTTCTGAACAATCATCTCCAGCGGCTCCAGAGTTATTCCCAGCACAGAACCAACTTTCTTGATCAGCTTGTTTAGTTTCTTCAAGTCTCTGGTTCTGATGCTGCAAAGCTGATTGCACTTTCCACAACAGACTTGTAGAAGATCTGCAACATTTTGGTGCAGACGTTGAATGATCTCAGCTTCCTTAAGAAGTAGAGTCTGCTCTGACCTTTCTTGTAGATGTAGTCAGTGCTGCATTTCCAGTCTAGTCTGTTGTCCAGCTGAACTCCAGGTATTTGTAATTCTCCACCACCTCCACCTCCTCTTCCAGGATGTAGACAGGGCTATGCTGCTTATTCTTGCTCCTCCTGAAGTCAACAATCATCTCTTTCGTCTTGCTGGTATATAAGATGAGGTGACTGTTACCACGCCATTTCACAAACTGATTGACCAGTTCCCTGTACTCGGCTTCTTGTCCATCACTGATACACCCCACAACTGTCATCAGAGTATTTCTGCAGATGACAGCACTCAGAGTTGTACTGGAAGTCTGAGGTGTACAGTGTGAAGAGGAATGGTGAGAGTACAGTTGCTTGTGGTGCTCCAGTGCTGCTGACCACCATCTCAGACACACAACCTTTCAGTCTCACAAACTGTGGTCTGTTTGTTAGGTAGTCGTAAATCCAGGTGGTTGTGGAGGATCCACCTGGAAGTTATGGAGCTTCTCACATAACAAAGCAGGCTGAATAGTATTAAAGGCACTTGAAAAATCAAAGAACATGACCCTCAAAGTGCTGCCTGACTGGTCCAGATGAGAGTGGGCTCTCTGAAGCAGGAAGATGATGGCGTCTTCAACCCCAAGCCCATTACGATATGCGAACTGTAATGGGTCCTGAAAGGTATTCACTTGCTTGTTGAGGTGAGCCAGTAAGAGTCTCTCCAGGACTTTCATAATGTGAGATGTCAGCGTAACTGGTCTGTAGTCATTTGGTTCAGCTGTTTGTGTTTTTTTAGGGACTGGAACAAGACAGGATGTTTTCCACAACACTGGAACTCTGTTCTGTCTCAGGCTGGTGTTAAAAAGGTGCTGGAGGATCAGGCACAGTTGTTCTGAGCAGGTCTTGAGAACTCTGGGACTGACACCATCTGGACCTGCAGCCTTGTTGCAGTTCAGTTTCTCCAGCTGTTTCTTGACCTGGTTGCAGGAGACAGTCAGGCTGGAGGTGGAGGCAAAAGAGGTCTCAGGATGTCCTGATGTGGAGGGAGAGGAGGCTGTGTTAAAGACCATGACGGAGCTGCAGGGTGACAGAGTGGAGGTGGGACAGGAAAGCTGTGGGCTCATGGAGGGTGTGTAGTGTGTTGGGTTGGAGGCAGGGGGGTAACTGAACCTATTTAAGAACATGTTCAGTTCATTAGCTCTGTCCAGACCTCTGTCAGTCTGGTCCCCTTTTAACTTAAAGCCAGTGATCTTCTTCGTTCCAGACCACACATCCCTTATGTTGTTCTGCTGGAGCTGGCTCTCCAACTTCTTCCTGTAGTCCTCCTTGCACTTCTTAGTCTGTGTTTTCAGTTGTTTTTGTGTGGTCTTCAGTAACTCCCTGTCTCCATCCCTGAAAGCTTTCTTTTTGATGTCTAGCAGCTTTTTCAGGTCACTGGTGATCCAGGGTTTGTTACTGGGGAAGCACCTTATTGTTCTTGCTGGAACAATGCTGTCCACACAGAAGTTTATGTGATCTTTCATACACTCAGTCATTGTGTTGATGTCATCTCCATGAGGGTCACAGAGGACATTCCAGTCTGTGGCCTCAAAGCACCCTCTCAGAGCATCTTCAGCCTCAGTAGACCAGGTTTTACTTGTCCTCCTAATGACTGGCTTCTGCTGAACGAGGGGCTTGTCGATGGAGGTGAGAAGAACCAGATTATGATCTGATCTTTCCAAAGGAGGCAGGGCAGAGGAGCTGTATGCATTCTTAGTATTTGCATAAAATAAGTCCAACATCTTATTTTCTCTTGTGGAGCAGCTGACAAACTGCTAGAAAGTTGGTAACGTAGCACAGAGGGAGACGTTGAAATCTCCAGAGATCGCCATGAATGAGTTTGGATGCTGTGTTTGTAGTTTAGCCATGACAGAGCTGATGACATCACAGGCTGTCTCTGATACAGTACCTGGTATTATATAAACCGCTACCAGAATAACACAGGCAAACTCACTGGGTGTTTTGGGATCTTTGCTCTTGGAGCAGAAAAAGCTGTATCTCTCAAAATATGAAACAATCTCTCATAATTTTAAAATATGAGCAATGCAACTTTACAGTTGTCTGAATAGATGGGTATCGGTTGATAACAGATATCGGAAATTAAGGATTGGACAATATCGGTATATCGGATATTTTAAAAAAGCCAATATTGAACATCCTTACTCAACACCTTATCTGAGATCTGAACTTTAATAATTATGAATGAAACAGTCTTCATCAGGGCATTTATAAAGTTTAACATTTTTGTGTTTTTTTAATCACAGCATTTCTTTTTATGAACCTGGGGGAAAAACTGACTGGTATATGAAGACACTGTAGACACATCAAATCAGATCTTTACAGTTTTCTTATCGCTCCCAGATATCTGATTTTGATGGCCATATAAACAGACTCAGCGTTTTATACAAATAGTTATCTGAGAGTGTGAAAAAATTATTGTTACATAAACATCTGTAACTGAATTAAAATCTAATTGCATTCAATTGAAATTGAATAAAATCAGGCTGCTGTTAATTGAATCAAATTGATTCAGGAAATTCGTGGTGATACCTAGCCCTATTATATAGGTAGTTAAAGACACGCAACAGAACTTTTAGCAGTTTTCTCAGTGACGCGCCCCCTATTGGCGGCTAAACTAGCATCCACTTTGCATCATACGTGTTCTGTGATTCATTCCAGCAAGTAAAAGACAGTCTCATACTTGTTCTGTCCCTCCATCTCTTTCTTTTTCTTTCTTCCTCCGGTAATGTTCTCTTGCGTTTCTGTACAGAATGATGTGTATTCAAAACACCCGCTGTGTTCATATCTAATTCGTATCTGTTTGTTAGTAAGTGCGCAACCAATGGTCAGCTGCAACGTCACAGCTGCGTCCCGGATGGGAAACTTACATACTGCTGTTTCTGAGCCCCGGGACGCCTCTGGGCAGTGACGGCTCAAAAATGTGCATAATGAATGTTGCTGTTTCATCAAAATGAGCCAGAAACACATATTTTTATGGTCTAAAAGTTACGTCATGTGCCTTTAAATAATACTTAATCCGGTTATTGCAAGTTAATGCGGCAATCACTTTTACTCTAGATGTGTGAAAACTGGGTGATCACATCTGGAGCATGATGTGTTTCACTGCAACAAGCTAAAAAAGTATGGAGTTACTCGTGGCCAGTCATTACTCATGCATGAAGCAATTAAACAATATCCACATGTTGTCCAAAAACTGACTCAGTTTGCAGTGTTGTATTAGGTACCCAAAACAGTAAAAGTAAAAAAATAGCTAGTATTTACTGTACTAAAGCATCAAAAGTAAAAACTACTGTTAATAAAATGCAATCAGAAATTTGAGTTTAACATTTTCTTCTTCCCTGTTTAGTTTAGTTTTTAAAGGGACTTGAGCCAAGATTAAGAAACGAAACTCGCGACTGCCGCGACTGGCGCTTCAGGTAACTGCAGCCACGAGCCAAGCCGTCACGAGAGCGTGCACAAACTGAAGCTATAATGTTGTTTACTCACCTTTTTCTCCGTAGTTACATTTTTCAGTGGTCTTTCAGTTGATTTGGATCGTTTGCTGACGGCAGAATAATCCATAACTATTGCTTACAGTGTTTGAATTTACCGCGACCGGCTTCTTCCTATATCAAAACTGCGGATGAAGCGTCATTTGACGTCACGTCCACATGGCAGAGCTGGAAAGCTATAATGTTGTTTACTAAGTTTTTTCTTCGTAGTTACACTTTTGGGTGGTCTTTCAGTTGATCTAGATCGTTTTAAATCGGCAGAATAATCCATAACTATCACTTACAGGGTTTTTATTTAACGCGACCGTCTTTTTCCTGCATCAAAACTGCGGATGTAGGTCATTTGACGTCACGTCCGCAGGGCAGCGCGGGAAATTCGGACACAGAATTGCAGCGCATTTTGCAGCACACAGCCTGTTCAAGGCAACAAAGAGAAATATGGGTGGAAACATTATTTTTGGTATTTAGCGCTTCATCACCCATTAGTATGAAAAAAAAAAGGGACATTTATGTTTATTTTTTTTTCAATTCCTGCCTCAAGTCCCTTTAAGTTTTGTTTAATTTGCAAAGTGTAAAGGAGCTTCAATACCTCCTTACATAAACACAACCATATTATATAAAAATACACACAAACATATCCTTACAGACCCACATGCATGCATGCACAGCAGACATTTCATCCGGTACGAGGAATCTTTCACTCCAATGTAACGGAACATTCCCCACAAGAATGGCCACGGGTGTTCATCGTCATTGTCGTCTATGCTGGTTGTTTCAGCAGCTGGTTCAGGTTCAGTCACCTCCATCTCTGCCATTTTATGCTTCTCTGTCTTCCTCCTTCCCTTCAAATAAATTTAGAGACCCGACTTGTCTGAGACTCCTGACATAATAATGTGACTACTAATTTGAAATTTACCCGCTGGCCGCTGCCTTTATTGGCCGCACAACGGGATAAACCGATGATAACGTCTTGCGGTCTGTATCTCCAATATATTGGCTACTCGTCCCACTACAACAAAACAGAGATTGTCCATTGGCTGTCACGTTCCTCCTCATTTTTGGAACGAGTGACGAGGATGCTCAGGTAAATGTAATGGAGTAAAAGTATTGATTTTTTTTGCGGAAAATGTAGTGAAGTAAAAGTAAAAGTCGTCAGGAATAGTAGTAAAGTACAAACATAAAAAAATACCACTTAAGTAAAGTAAAGTATTTTTACTTCATTACAACACTGTCAGTTTGCTGAATTACTGTAATTTACGGATTTTTGATACAGGCTAACCTGATCTCACAAAAATACATGACGTAAGCATGAACAGCCTTACTCGTTTTTGTGTCCTTGACATGTAACTGCTTCAAATTACGTGCTGCTGACACGCAAAACTGTGCAATGTAATTGTCAATGTAATGTAAAATTAACATGTTCTCCAAAAGAAAATCACACCCATATCAGGTCATTTGTGCATACACAAAAATACGGACTATATTACATTTTAATATTCGCTGAGTTTACATATGCAATCCATAGTTTTTTGGTTGCACGTTGCCTGGGGAAACGTGGAATCGATCTCCCAAACATCTGGATGATGGACAACTGCTCTGTGTCCAAGTCTATTCCTCGAGAACTGCTGTCATGCAACTTGGCTCGTTACATCTGCAGAGCTAAATGACCGTGCATGAGGTAATTCAGGTGACGTTGGGGAAGAAATGCATCTATTCATTGCATGTCAGTAGCATGTAGTTTGAAATAGAAAGGGTCTGGGGACACAAAAAGCTTCACCATTGACTTAACATTGCACAACTTTACATGTCAGTGGCACATAATCCGAAGCAGTTACGTGTCGGGGACACGAAAACGAGTGTGTCAGCATTGCTGGTGAATGAATGCGTAAGAATGTTTCTGTGGTGGTCGGAGAAGTCCTCGGTGTGCATTGGCTGCCACACTTCCATCTGTGTGTCGCAGGGCAGCTGTAGCTTGCCATCACCAAGTATAACTGAAGACGATGAATAAGATCCAATGTAAAACAACTTTAAGTGTCCAGAAAAGTGCTTTACAAGTTTGATGCAGTCAAAGGGCTTTGAAACAAATGCAAAAACACCTTATAGCCATTATCTCGTTTCTCTCTTTTGTCAGATCAACTCCGGTAGCCCGGCTGTTGAAATGACAGCCCTCTCTGAAGCAGCTGCCATGTCCTGATTGAGGAATCTGAGTCTGTTTGCCCCTGAATTAGCATGTCACATTTATTGATCACACCTTCTATGTTGTGCCCCTAAATGGCACCAGCACAGATCTAACACCCATTCAGCTGTTTGATGTTGTGATAACATTCTGAACACCTGCAGACCAAGGACACTCTTTCACATCAACCTCACTTAAACAGTGAAACCAACAGAAAAGCAGGTGATCACACATTTGTAGTCTGTGCAGCATGTTTTGCTCATCTTACCTGAGCTCATTGAAACTTAAATCCAGCCGCTTTGCAAACTGGCCGTATGTGTCTCCAAGGAAGTGTGGGATGTCCTTAGAGTCATGTCCAATGTATGATATCTATAACATTTTTTAAAGAGGGGGGAAAAAGGAGAAATGAAACAATAACTATTGTGGCCTCTATACCAATTAAAAAGCAACAAAATCACAACATAAACACACAAGTCTGCAATCCAATTTTGTTTTATGAGATGCTGTTGCATTTCAGGGATTTTAAAGAGGATCTGTGTTTAGTTTCTGTTTACAGCTGATGATGCAACAGCAGTCTCTAAAAGCATCACTCATACTGCAAAACTATAGTTTCAGGATACCACAAAACAACTGTTTTAGTTTGTATTTCTAAGTCTAACAGTTAGGTAAAGCAGCTGTTAGAAAGCAGAGGATCTCTCGCTGCAAATGAGGCCAGCTGATTTCTGTCAGCACACCTGTCACGCCGTTAATACTGCAAAGAAGATAATTTGCTGTGTACCCTCCAGTTAAAGGCTTCACTTATCAACAGTTTCATCATATTACCTTGCGCTAAGTACACTTTATGACACGATAATAGCGCAACTTGCACTCACTATTTTCTCCAGCTTAAGCTGTGAAGGGAAGTGAAAGTCATGTCTGCAATGCCAACTGGGAGTCACATGACAGCGAGGATGACGAGGAAACCAAACTAGTAAACATTCCTTAGGCTACTATTATAATCTATACTTTTTAAACGAGTTACTAAGGAATGTAGTACTTGAAACTAAGTAGACATGCGGACAGTGAGGTCTAAGAGTTCCTGAACAAACTTACTTGAGTCCCATTCAAAGCGACCAGCGATTCGATGTGAGCCATGCCTTTCTCCTGAGGATGACAGCTTAGTGATTATTAGATAAGCTATCAGAGTTGGTCTCAAAAAGCCTGCTCACGGAGGAAATCCGCTGTCGTCAACATCAAACGTTGATGTTGGTGGATGTAGCTCCGGGTACTTTGGAGATCTTCTGTTGCTTTCCAATTGGCTTTACAGTTTCCGCGTGCCGTTTCAATCAGCTGACCTGCTGTTGTGCGGAAGCACGCGGCCACTGTTTGTTAACTCATAAAACCTCAGTGCGGCTGTGTCCTGGTGGCAGCTTCATGCTTCTGTCAAATACCGTTTAACATCAATTGGGGCTGAAACAATCTTGTGAAGGAAGGAGAACACTGACGTTAATTTATTCTATGAATGAAACTACTGGCTATGTTGTCATCATCTGGGTTTTTTTTTTTTTTTAGACTTTCCATGACGTCTCCTGTTTAAAGCTGTGTAACCACCACTTTCACCACAATCATACGCAAAAATGACATTTATTTACTTGGGTTTTGAATCAGAGTGCAATCTTAATGCTAACACTTTTAAATGGTAGCCTATCATAAACTGTATGCAGGTCCACATCTTTTTTGAGGAGGGGGCTAGGAAGGGCACAGACCAGAAAGCGTTAAAAAGAGAGAGATGGAGACACGAAGAGAAAGAGAGATAAGAGACAATAACCACTGTGGTCCCTACACCAATAATAATAATAATAAATCACTACATGAACACAAGTCTGCAAACCTTTTGCTGTTTTTTCAAGATAAATTTGCCAACTCTAATCTGTATAAACTTGACTCCCTGTTGGATGTGAGCATACAACCTGATGAGCATTTGTGTAATATGGGAGGGAGTGGCCTTAGGAGACCAACACCCTATATCAGGTGTGTACAGTTATAAGGCAGCTGCTTTTTCTTAAGCAAAATGGGCCAGAAAAGAAATTACAGATAGACATATTGGTACCCTGGAATCAATACTTGGATACCAGCCAGACAAAGTATCAGAATCAATATTTTTTGAGTATCGCCATACCACTGTCCAGATACAAACCAATTTGTTTTCACTTATAGGAGTTTTAGGAAATGAAATGATGTAAAAGCAGCCAGATTCTGACTTCTGTGTCACATGATGGTGGTAGCCTATAAGATGTCATGATGATGCAGCTACTGGTGATGATGTTTTGGTATTTTTCAGTTCTTTAATGCAGCTTATTGAACATTGTGTTTTGGTAAATTTATAATATTACTGGTACATTTTATATTTGAACATTTTCCACTGAATAAATTTAAAAAATCTTAACCTGTACTTAAGTTATTTCATAATCAAATGAAGTTTTTAATTTAGTTTTTGGTCAGTTTCATCAGTATAATCATTATTGTCTCAAAAGCATTTCTTTCCAGTATTTCTCCTTGTATTTAATACTGCATTTGCATTCAAGATATTAATCCAAATTATACGATCATGTGTCTTTTTATTATTATTATTTTTATTTTTTTATTTTTCTAAGGGACCAAAAGTATTGGCATCAATATTGGTATCAATAAAAAAAAAAGTACCATGAACTGGTATCGTGTTGATATGAAAAATTTTGGGATCGGCCGTCCCTAAAAGAAATGTAACAGACTTCGATAAGTCAAAAATGATCAAAGATCTTTCAGAAAGATGCAGCACTCTTGAAATTGCCAAGAAACGTGGACGTGACCACACCATCAAATGTTTTGTTGCAAATCCCCAAAAAAGCTTCGTGGGCTTGGGCGCTGAGGACCCGGGTTCGATTCCCCGACACGACTCCTGGGTGTACCACTGTGGACCCCTGAGCAAGGTCCTTAACCCCCCACCAACTGCTCCCCGGGCGCTTTAAGTAGCAGCCCACTGCTCTCTGATACTTACAGTACAGAGATGGGTAAAATGCAGAGCCCTAATTTCCCCTCGGGGATCATACAAGTATAACAAAAAAAAAAAAGTCCCAAGAAAGGTGTTAAGAGAAAAAGACACGTTAACTGCCAAACATTGGAGAATAATAAAACGAGAAGCTAACAGGAAGCCATTATCCTCCAGCGTTGTCCTTTTCCAAAACTGTAACCTGCCTGGAATATCCCGAAGTACAAGGTGTTCAGTGCTCAGAGACATGGCCAAGGTCAGAAAAGCTAAAGCCCAACCATCACTGAACAAGATGCCACTGGGCCATTAAACATCTTAAGACTGGCTTTACAAAGGTTTTACAGTATGAACTGATGAGATGAGGGTGACTCCTGGACCATATAATTAGGCCCACGGATGCAACACTATTAAACATAACATTTACAGTGAAGAAAAACAGTCCACTTATCTGAACAGAGTCTGGGTGGCTGTGGTTGCTGTTGCTGGTCAAGAAATCAAGAAACTGACAGACTCCATGGATGGAAGACCTTTGAGTTTTATTGAAAAGAAGAGTGACTATATTGGTCGCTGGATTATTTTGTGGAATATCATTGTATATCTGTAAAGTTTGAGTTGTTTCTTGATTATTCTTGCATGTATGAACAAAAGATGGAAAAGAACTGTGTTTTTCATTGAGCTGCATAATAATTGCGCACATCAATAGTTGCCTTATAATTGTGCACACATAGATATTCTTGTACAAAAGCTAAATCCTCACTTTCACTAGCTTAAATATTCAGGTTTGAAGTTTATAAACATTTTGGATGAACCAAGCACACTGTTGCTGTTAAATAAAAGATCGAATCCTCAAAAATGCAACTTGTCTAATAACTGTGCACATAGACAAAGCGATTGTAGCATTGTCTTGTCTGCGCTGGGACAGCTGATGTTCCCACATAGATTACCTATAAAGCTCATCTAAAGTGGAGTAGCATGAAGCATGTAAATAAGTGGGGTTTCCGTTCAAACCAGAAGTCAGTAGCATATTTCACACAAGGGAGCTAGGAATAAGGTGGACAAGATCCCCGTAAGGGAACGTTCCCATCCAACAAGTTGGCAAAACCCTGTCTCTCTGCAACATAGAAACTCACAGTGGGCACACAGATCAACATGACAGAGGCATAGAAAGGCATCGGAGGAGCCAAAAACCTTCCGGTGGACAGAACTGTTCAAGTTCAAGTTTAGTTTATTCATTGAGCACACTTACAACATCCTTTCGGAATCCGATGAGCTGTACAACCCAACAAAATATTGAATACATAAAAAAAAACAAGACGCAATAAAAGATTAGAAAACAATAAAAGGAAATAATTAATTCGATAAAAGACAGTAGTCATGATAAAAGGCTGTAGCAGCCTAGAGCTAAAAACATGATGAGAAAATGATAACATTGGGGGCAGAAGATATAGACAAGGGAGAGTTGGGAGGGGAGTCACTGGGTAGAGAGAGAGGTTTTGAGCAGGTTTTTAAAAGCAGAGTGACTGTGTGGCTCTGATGTTCAGTAGAAGGATGTTCCACAGTCGTGGAGCTGCCACAGACAAATCTCCACTGCCCTTAGAGTCGCATCTAAACCTGGGGACACTCAGGAGAAGCATAGGAGGGAGATCTGGAGGGAGCATGACTGGTGAGGAGCTCAGGCCACTGAGGGCTTTTACAAGCAGAAGCAGGATTTTAAATTGAATTCTGAAAGCAACGGGGATCTGATTCTGAATCTGTGTTGTACAAAGTCAACAACTCTAAAACCCAGTTCCCACCAACATGTCCCAGTCAGTACAGGACAGGTCAATACATGTTTTGTTGTTGTTATTTTTTTTGGCAAAACCTGGGAATGGTGCCAGAATATCCAACCCAATCCGTCCCATTTTTTGGCACCCTTCTGTTAGAGTAACCCAATCTCACTGAGCTGACCCATAAAGGTAGAGCTTGACATGCTGCAGTCCCTGATTGGTCAGAAGAGTCATCACTTCTGTGACTGCTAGTTGGCACTAAGACCAAAGCAGCAACAGCGCCACATGGGATTCTTCCAAAACAAGAAAATCTCATTGTGAATGCATTTGAAGTCACCTTCAGTCCATGCCAAACCAAACTTTGTCTCACTGGAGGTTGTGCAGACCAGCCTTTATGCAACCATGCCAAAATTTTGAGATATTAAAAGATACCATTAAGTTATTTTGATATGCTCAGTCTAAGTTTTGGGATAGCAAGCTGTCATTTGCTAAGCCATATTTTTGGTCAGTATTTTATTACTTTGATGTAGAAGTTCTTTGTTTTCATTTTTCCTCACACTCGCTAAAATGGGCTTAAATGATGAAAAATGAATGAATGTGTTTGCTAGATATGTGCAAGGTAAAGTCTCCCCCTGCAACCCAGTGGTGATGGGGACTTCATTCCTAAAGCCAGGCTGAATTCACTGGCGATTTTGAGCTGTAATTTCTACTGTCTGAAAAAGAAAGTGAAACAAACTTCAATAAAAGTATGATTTTTGTCGTTGCCTCTGCGTTTTACATAATATCCAATATGGTAAACTCGCAGTGTGATATTTTCTATTTGCTGTCAAATGTAAACTATTTCCCCAATTTTAGCTTTTGTGTTTATTCTCTTGCACAAAATATGAATTATTTGGTGAGTAATGAAGATGTTAGAGTAAAAAAGTAACAAATCAGTCAAGTGGCAGTTTTTAATCCTTTTCCACTGCTAGAATGTAAAAATACCAAACTGGATTTCATTTTGTGCTCTGAATTCCCATTTCAGTGTGAGACTTAGATTCTTGGTCCAACATCTTGCAAAAGACACTTTGACGTGTTAACTGGGGTAGTTAGGGAACAGTCCCATAACTTTCTGATCAAAGAACAACTGCTGTACGTCCTGAGTTACTGCCGCTCTCACGAGAAAGTCATGACATATTGTTCCAGATAGATTTGTCCAAACTTTAAACCTTCAACAGCTCTGGTATAATTTTACAAGGCTCTGATAAAAAGCAGGAACAAGCTTCTCCCTGTTAAACATAACTGAGATTTGGCAATTTGTCCCTGGTTTGACAATAAATTCCTGTGTTATGCTCAGTTAAATTACTTAAACAAAATGAAAATAAGACATGAGAACAGAAACCCAAAGGATCTAACTTCCTCATTGCATGTTGTATGAAGTTAGCAGTGTTGATACAAGTCTCACTCCGTTTGGCTCATTATTAGGGAAAGATTGCAGCTTTATATCTGAATATAGAGCATAATAAACACATGGTAGGTTACATTTTAATCTATCATAATCCAGAGCTCAGCAGAACCGCAGGTTGATGGTATGTAGTCGTTGATAACATGCATATGCAAGATATTTAGTCAGCAGGTATTTTGGGGACATGCAAGAGGACCTGATCTGGCATAGGCTTACTGTAGCTTCCTTAACTGCTTGTAACCCTTACTTTAAATATCTTATATTTAAAAGGTTCATATTTATTCACAGTTTAAATAAACTGTAGCTTTGCTTGACGGAATAAAACCCATATTCACTTTTCGTATAAAACCAGCCTTTTGTGCACAATTCTGTCTTGAATGCCATTTTCTTTTTATTTAATGTCTTTGGTAAATTTGTGCCAAAAGAAAAAAGGACACAAGTCCAAGGGATATTGTGCAGTATGAAAAATGTGTCCAAACTGTTGATTAGGACTATTTCTAAAAAAAAAACAAAAAAAAACCAAAAAAAAAAAACATTAATTACTGATGATTATTGTTATCATTATTAGAATATTATCATTCCATTAGTTTTAATTTCATCATGAATCTCAAACAATCATGAAATGTATTCATGCAAGACTAATTAAGAAAAACTGGCTGAATGAATATCAATTTATGTAGGTTTAACATGAATAACAAACTATCAAGTGACCAGGGAAAAACATAAATCCTCAACTCCTTTTGGGCTGAAGTGAGAGTATAACTTAAATTAGTAACATAACAATAAGGTCCATCCTGCTTTCTTTAGAGTTTGCAGTTCTGTAAAACAACAAATTCCAAGGCAAAGAAAATGTATATACTCTGTACTACATTTGTAATGGTCAGGTGGTTTAATATGCATTCAGTAATAAAGCAGGATTTTCCAACCCTGCCCATACATATTCAATAATGGTATAATCCCGTGGGTTTAAGGGTCAAAATCCATGCAACTGTGATGGTGGAAGTCAATTCAAACTGATTTAATCTAAAGAAAAAGTTAATCAGAGTGGTTTTCCCATTTCACATTGATAGCCAACATTTGTACAGTTGTGCCTCTGAATCCAGAAAACACGCAAATTTTACAAATCAAACACTTAAGCTGCTGTTTTTCTAAGTGAACCTGTCTGATGCAGCGGACACACATGGTCAGGTCTTTGCTTGCTTGAGACAGAAACTTTTGGAGCACCCCTGCTACTCCTCCTGGATGCATGTTGCGTGACGTCACCTGAGACCTCCCATAAGCGGAAAAGCTCTACTTTCTCCTCTTCCTGCTGCTCGCCGGGAGAATCAGGGAGAGTCTTCATGGCTTCAGTGCACGCCGTGCGCCTCGCGGTGCGTCACATTCGGCAGCGTGCAGTGTGTGCTTGAGTTTGATTCCCGCAAAGCAATTTCTTTTATAGGTAAAGGGACTACATCTTAATGTCGTTACACTCATTTTCCTTTTAAACCATTTACTTCTCTGACGTGTTACGGAGCTTGTAAGCAAATGATTCCAGGTAAAGTCGAGTCACGGACTTTTATTCTAACCTGTCCTTTCTTCTGTGAGTTTTAGAGGAAAAAAAGAAGGAAAAAACTTAATGCATGTAAATTCGTAAGTTTAATCGCCAGCTCTCCTGTGCAATCTGCAACGTCTGTTTTAATCTCACCCGATACAAGGAGATTACATGCGTATTTGTCCTTTTCTTTCTTTGTTAAATAAATACATTTGTTGTAGGTTATTGAATCCCGTATGAAAAAGTGGAAAGTGACCAAGATTAAATTAGGAAAAAGAAGGAAAATCGTTGTTGGACTTTAATTATCCGTACAAAAAAACTGGCAAAGTTTTAAAGATTTAATTAAATTGCTAAATCGTCGCCCAAATATTTCAATTGTGGCTAAATACATCATCCATATTACTGAAAAGCGTTTCCCCTCATCTTTTTTATAACAAATAGCCGGCCCAACATGTAACTCAGAGTAAGCCTGCAAGTTCAACATATTTCCTCTCGAGATGTAAATAGTTGTATTTGCATGCGGGGTGATTCATAAACATGTCAGTGTTGTGAAATATATGGTGATATTAAAACTTTCTATTTAAATATCATGAATTATGGTCGCAAAAATGTGTTCCCATTTAAGAGGAATGCCGAGTATTTTGGTGTCTGGAGCAGGAGCCCATTTGTCATACGGACAATAAAGAGGGTTTTCGCCTGACAGTGAAAATTTATGGTTGCCCTTCTTTGCCCTAATAACTCACATATTGTGTCAGGGACTGACATCCCTTGCAGAAAACAGCAAGCCTGTTATCAATCACACATCTTTGCATATTGTGAAACGTCCCCCCCTTTTTTCCCTAACAGAAAAAAGAGAGGATAGAAACACAAGTGAAAACATTTGAAGAAATATGTGCTTGCTTTGAGTGTTTTTCCCCTCTGTAAATAAATTAGAAAGAACTTCTTATTTAGAGCTGCAGTTTATTTATATGAAAGTAAGAATAATAAGTCATATTCATAAAGACAATTATGGTTTGTTTCTATTTATTTCTGCTCTTTAAAGTTGTAATCATTCATGCAAAGCAATTTAGGCCTATCTGATTCTTTTCTTTTTTTTCTTTTGTGGGACTTTTAGTTAATGTTGCAGCTCGTTCTACTTTTCCAGCTGCAATGTTTTCTTTATTTATTTTAATAACTGCAACCTTTGTCATAAATTGTAAATCAGGAAGATTTTAGACTCACAATTTTTTTCCATCATACTTCTTCACGATAACATTTTTTGCCTCCTTGACCGTCCACTCCAGGTTTTCTTACTCTCCAAGTTGACCTGTCAAGCAGATTACCACAGAAAGAGATTAATGGCAGAGGCGGGCTGCAATAATAATCGTTTTGTTTGATGTGACAACTTTGATAGGCGTTGATTTACTTACAAACTGATAGGCTTTTAATTGAGCGCCTCCATTCCGATTGAGATGAAAGGAAAACCACATTGAAAAGCTGCCCGATTGCCCCGGAGCCTCAATACTGATTAGCCATCTCAGCGGTGAATAGTTCAAGGCATTTTAAACTTCTTTTCTCAGCGGCCTGACAGACCATTTCTCTTCTTTTCTTTCTCCTCACTCCGCTTTTCTACCTCTTTAAGAAAATAAATCATTTTCATTGTATGTAAATAAAATCGAGCTGACATCAATATAAAATGTCTGGATTTCTTTCTTTTTTTCCCTCACCCGTCTTTCTTTTTTTAATTTTTTTTTGTTCGTCTTTGTTGTTCTTGTTGTAAATGACAGGGTGCCCGCGGCAGATGACAGGTTTTTTACAACACAATGGTTCAGCCAAAACAGACAGGGTTCTGTGACAGCGTGCTGTTTGACCGCGTGGTTTTACATTACTTTTCCAGGTTTAATGTTTATTTTTTTCCCCAGTTTTTATTCTACTTTTCCATGTCACATAATTGGCTCTAGGCCTATTTAACACAGAAAATGCAAATACTAAATAGTAATTTATTCTTAGGTTTTTATGCTGTAGCCTAATATTTTTTTCATTTTATAGGCTATATTCTTTTTTTTCCATTTTCTAACATTTGGTGTTTTTCCTGAACCTCCTTGTTAACACCACGACCAGCCGATTATAGCAAAAGCACTTCAGCACCTTAAAAAGCTCTAACAGCTTCTCTGCGGAACACGTGAGCTGGACTGTCTGCAAGTTATTAAAGTTTCATCATGTATGCCACCTCCGAGGTGTGTTATGAAGAGCCCCGAAACTTCCAGAGCTTATTTAATAACCGACCAAAATCACCGTGAGGTGCAATTCACGTGCGAATGCCACTTGCTCCATATCTGAGGTGAAGATGGAGGCTTTTGTCTATGCATCAGAGATATTACAAATCTTTAGCACCAGAACGGATTTTTTTTCTTTTAAAACTGATGTCTCTTGCAGAACGTCTCCCGGCCCATATATATTTTTTCCCGCAGTCACGCTGGCATGTAATCAGCCACAATAGTTGACATAAATCAAGCAGTGGATTGACAGCGTCTGACAAATAACTGATTGATTGCGGTGGAGCAGAATTGACACTTGACGGAGGGGTGGAGATAGAAATAGAAGGGCGGTGTATATTATACTGAAAACATGTGACATTCACATCCCTCCATCACTACATTGGTCTATTCCTGTCAACGCTTGTCTGTTTAGGGAATTCAAGCTGAAGTGGTTGGTTTTATGTTTGCCAGTCCCAGTGCAGAACGTGCACAGACTTGGTGCAGTTCTCGAGGTCCACACGTATGGAAAACTATAAAAACGCTTTAATACAGTAGATTAGACGACTAGACGGCCAAGTTTTAAGGTATTATGAAGGAACAAAGGAACGGTTGGTTACATGAGTCTATGTAAACAAAATTAAAGCTCCCATAACTTGCATGTGTGAACTGATGAAAATAAACACACTGTCGGTGGTTTAAACAGGCTTCAAACCGAAAAAAGAGCTAAAATAGTTTTTGTGTAAATCAGAACAAAGAATAACAATGGTGAATATTTGTGAAATAATCCAAGAGTGAAATGAGCTTTTGTGTCAAGCAGACACAATTCAGAAGACTGTTTTGCCTCTAAGCCTTACATCTTCAGCGAGTAAGCGTTCACACTAACCAAAATATTTTTTCCTATCTCCTCCCCCGAGCTGTCAAAATAGAGGCGCTTACAAAGAGGAGAACGTCACATCCCCTTGACCCTCCAATCACCTCAGGGTCCCATTTGATTGGAAGGCGGCAAAGGCTTTAATCTCGGACTAATTCAGCTGCTTTTGAAGTGAAAATTTCTACCAGTTCGTACTTCGGGAGTACAGCGCGAGGACCTGCAGACAGACGCACACAAGGCGCAGCGCTCATGGTGCAAGACGCAGCCTCGGATCTGCGATAACCTCGCACGGTCTCCTTCCAGCTGCCGCGCCTTATTGCGCCTCTCCTACCGGGATTACCTATCATTAAGGCATTTTACACTATTCTTTTCTCCGACAGAGAGGCTCGGTGCTTTTATAAAATTTTCTTAATGAATCTGACGAAAGCATCACCTTTTCATTTCCTGACAATTGGGACATGATCACATCGCCTTCGGCGTCTGCCCTGAAAAATAGTGATATTTGTGTAGCGTGGGAAAGCAGCAGTTCTCGGAATAGCAGCTCAGCGAGCATCAACAAGCCTTTTCTTCACTCCGCACCTCCGTCTGATCCACTACGGCAAGCAAACCGACTTCCCATCAAGGTTTTGAAAATGCTTACTGCACGGTCGGGACACATTTTGCATCCGGAGTATCTGCAGCCTCTGCCTTCTACTCCGGTTAGTCCTATAGAGGTAAGGACAATATTTTAAAATATATATTTCAGTGGGGTGATGGCGATTCGTGCCGTAGGTTAACGGTTTGGTAACTCGTCTCTGCTTCGGCGATAAATTTAGACCCACACTGCGATTTCAGTGAGTCAAACAAGCATGTATCAATGCTTATATTTTGTTTTGTATTTGTTTATCTATTTATCAGTTTTATTTTAGAGAGATTGTAGTTTTAGTCGCGGGGACTCGCGCGTAAAAGTATTACATCTTAAAATGTCGCTCTGGTTGAACATTACTGTTTCTTCTTCTTTTTTAAAAAAGAAGAATCGTCTGATGTGCGTTTAATGGCATTTATTAACGTTTGTTTATGTTTCCCTTACAGCTTGATGCCAAGAAAAGTCCGTTGGCTCTGCTGGCGCAGACCTGCTCTCAGATCGGCAAACCGGACCCACCACCCTCTTCCAAATTATCCTCCGTAACGCAAAATGGATCTAGTGAGAAGGAATCTAAATCAGGTCCTCTGAAACTGAGCGATATCGGTGTGGATGACAAATCTAGTTTCAAACCTTATTCTAAACCTTCAGACAAGAAAGACTCGTCTTCGGGCGTCTCAGGCGGAGAGAAGTCTGGTTTCCGTGTGCCGAGCGCCACCTGCCAGCCGTTTACACCGCGGACAGGCAGCCCCAACTCCAGCACTTCTGCCTCTCCCATGCCATCAGAGGGGAAATGTGGGGAGAGGGATGAAAAGAAAGAGTCTGATTGTAATAAAAATGGCACTACGGACGGGTCTGGCACCACTAGTCACAGCAGGATAAGCGTGAGTTGTGGTGGAATTAACGTGGAGGTCAACCAACACCAGGAATCAACGCCTGGCACTAAAACCACCACCTCATCGGAGTCTTCATCTGTCACCTCTGTATCCTCTGCATCCGTTCTGGGGTCAGGACTTGTGGCGCCCGTTTCTCCTTATAAACCGGGACAGACAGTATTCCCTTTGCCCCCTGCTGGGATGACCTACCCGGGTAGCTTGGCTGGGGCCTATGCTGGTTACCCTCAACACTTCCTCCCCCACGGAGGGAGCTTGGTAAACGCACAGCTGGCTAGTTCCCTGGGCTGCAGTAAGGCTGGATCCAGCCCCCTGGCTGGAGCATCTCCACCGTCTATCATGTCAGCCAGCCTGTGCAGAGACCCTTACTGCCTCAGTTACCATTGTGCCAGTCACTTAGCGGGCGCAGCCGGTGCTTCCTGCACGCACGACTCTGCAGCTGCAGCTGCCGCTAACGCTCTCAAATCCAGCTACCCACTAATGTACCCAACACACCCCATTCACGGCGTTCATTCCTCAGCGCCGTCTTTTAGCGGACACCCTCTGTACCCATACGGGTTCATGCTCCCCAACGACCCTCTCCCCCATGTTTGTAATTGGGTGTCAGCAAATGGACCGTGCGACAAGCGTTTCTCCACCTCAGAAGAACTCCTGAATCACCTGAGGACACACACTGCTTTTACTGGGGCTGAGAAGTTGATATCTGGTTATCCCGGGTCTTCATCACTGGCCAGCGCTGCAGCAGCGGCCATGGCCTGCCATATGCACATGCCACCGTCAGGAGCCCCAGGGAGTCCCGGGACTTTGGCTTTAAGGAGCCCGCATCATGCGTTAGGACTCAGCAGTCGCTATCATCCGTACTCCAAAAGTCCCCTGCCAACCCCTGGTGCCCCTGTTCCCGTCCCCGCAGCCACTGGCCCCTACTACTCTCCTTATGCACTGTATGGCCAGAGACTCACCACAGCGTCAGCGCTGGGATACCAGTGAGGAGGAAAGAAATACTTTGAAAAGTTTATAAGACTAAGAATGCAAATATAAAGACTTTTATATGAACTGCGTTAAACTTATGGACAGGATCCGTGGACTTCAACTGTATTTATTTATATGTCGGCTTAAAAGCAGGCGGTAACAGCTGCAATGGAAAATATTTGAGCAACTCAAAAAGTGCATTATGTTGAAACTGAACTCTATAGGTAAAGTGAAACACACATATGTTAGAATACCAATTAACGTAGGGGTCTTCATCATTTGAAATTGCTATGATTGTATTTGTTCTTATTTAATGTCTCATCGAAAAAAAAAAATTTACATGCATGTTTGTTTCTTAAATTTCAAAAATTGTCCACATTTTAAATTGCCGTTATTTTTCAGGTGTACCTGATGGAAAGAGAATTGGTATTTTTTTGTATGTATTCTGAAAAAAAGAAGCAATTCTGTTCCATATCTCCGCGTGCTTCTTTTTCTTTATGTGTTAAATTACATTCACACTAATTTTCAACTGACATTAAAAAAATATATATAGATATATATATAGGATGTTAAATTATTGGGATTAAGAAAATCACATATGCTCGTTTCTGCAAACACAGGCCTGGGTATTTCCAAGCTTCTCAAAGAAATTATGAATTCTCGTGTGATATTTTTCTTTCTTTTCCTTATTTAATTTTATTTGAAGTATAACGGGCACAACTCTTAAAAAAAAGCGTTAAACATTAAATACAATTCACCTTGACTGAAAGTTGGAATAGGTTGTGTGTGTGTGTGTGTGTGTGTGTGTGTGTGTGTTTGTGATCTCTAACTCACACACTTTCAAACGGACTTTTAAATGGGTTTATTACTTTTTTCTTTTTTCTGCTTTGACTTTTGTTAACACATTCAGAAGGCTCGAAAGTTTTTTGTTTCAATTGCGCAAAATACGAAATACGCCTCAAAATGGTTCAGCAATGACGCTGATTTTTCTTATGTACGAATATACAAAAAGTGTGCAAAGAAGGCCTATGCTAAACAAAGATTAACATGAAAAAATCATAAAGAAATTTTACAGCACGAAAAGGAAAACGGTTATTGTTGCTGCATTTCAGGTTGAATTTAGCCTACTCGAAATTTTAAAAGTTTGTTTCCCCCTCTCTATTAGAATTTAACATAAATTTGGTGTGATTAGTAACATGTTACGTAGAAATCAAATTGCGGTGCAGAGATTTGAACTCTTTTCTGTTTTTAATATTTACCTCGCAAAATCTCATGTCACTGAAAATCTAGCTAGTCACCACTAAACTTTTTTCATATAAAGATCTGACTTGTGCAAAATGTTAGGGTTTTAATGCAGATCTACTGTTTCAATGTATTTGTTGAACTCATTAATAAATATTTACATTTCTTTAAAAAATGCAAATACATCCAATTATCAAAATAATCTGTTATGTGTTTTGCACTGGAACCATTGTCACAAGTGATTTTGTTCGTATTTGCAAGCAACACCAATTCAATATTTCAGCGTCATTATCTTTTATTTATAGCCTAAAACAAAAACAAACCGCACCTAAAAAAATTAGACATTTTATAATAAAACGGAGTTTTGGCAGTTTTTGCATGTTTATCTTCCCTCGTTGCATTAACTTTATCTTTCAGTATCTTTCAGCGTGCTGTTGACCCAGCTGTATTACAGTTATCACCATTATCATTAGGAATAGCTCCTCAGCTATGCTGTCCCTTGTCTATCGCACAGCGGTGAGTTCAGTCTAAATAACTCCTCTCGTGGTGTGTATGAGGCCCACACGCGTCCTAAACTGATGTAATGACGGTGAAAGGGAGCAATTTCCATTTTTACCCACATCATGGTGGCTGTGCTCGGAGGTCCCCGGTGGAAGGCAATTTATCATGTGCCCCTCCCCCTGGCCCTGTCACCGGAGGAACAGGCAGGCACATGTGTGCATGAATTACCGAGCCTCCCACCTCTCCAGCCCTCCCTCTCTCACTGTGGAGATTTGACACAGAGGAGAGACAACATGGGGGATTAGAGTATGCAGGAGTGCTAAAGTACATATTCACTTTGTCCATCAAGGCCTAAAAGTGCTTCGGTGTGCACTGAGCTCTGCAGAACAAAAACACCCTCAAACTCCCAGCGTAGTGGTAACTTAAAATATTAAAACATTATTTTTTTAAAAAGTATTTTTCTCACTGTTGTTTTTTCAGCTGGTTTATTTAGTTTACTGATTTTGTAGGATCCCACAGACTGAACTGAGTCTGGTTGAAGTTATATGCAGCTGCAGTGAATAATTTGGCCGAGCATACATGAACAGTGTTAGGACACCAGTTTTTCTTCATGTGATTAGAAGATTTCCAAATGAAAACATGGCTGGAATCTGACAGAGCAGACTGAGGCAGCAGCAACTTTGGAGGCTGCAAGTGATGCCTGACCAGAAATGACTTCAGGTTACATGTTTTCTTAAGATTATAAAGATAGTTTTTCCATTCCTTACTGAAGTCGGCCGCTCATTCCTCTGCCTCACAGTTGTGCTCTTGCATGTTCAGCTGTCTAAACTGCAGTCTAACAGGACAAAACACAGCCACCAAAATATTTTAAAAATGTAAACCATATGGGAAACATGAGTCCTTGAAATATACCGTGCTTTCTCAAACTTTTGATCAATACCTGAAGCAGCCATTTCATTTTATTTTTTTTTCTCTTTGAGAGGGACATGCTTGTATCCTCAGAGGGAGAACGGCACTGCAGGAAACCTGGCAGGACATCTGGCAACGGGGGAGCCCAGGACGTGACTCACACACCTAACCCCATAGTCAACCCTCTGAATTACCACCACTAAAGCTGTCATTAGTGGGTGTGTGGCACATTATAAAGACACGTCGTCGTCTGCAGTGGCAAGTCTATAGTTTGGATAACAGCTGTGACAATAAGAAAAACTGCATGATGTTAAACTTGTGCCAAACATGAAGGAAAAGGTGATTATTATCTTCTTTATCAGATCATGATTATGACATTAAAACTTTCAATGATGGAAAAAAAGAACAATGTTTGCATTGTTGAGTCCATAGGCACTTGATAGTTGGCACATGCAGTCATGTTTGCTAGTATAAATGACTACTTTTCGAACCCTTTTTGTTTATGCATCTGTTTCTCAGATGTCACCGAGAATGAGGAGCTTTGCGTGTTACAGTCTAAGCCTTCTTGTGTTCCTGATCATCATCATCCTTAAACTGAAGTAAAAGGTGTCATAGATGGAAATCCAGACTGTCATTATGTCAGTATGTACAGTGTGTCGATGTGTCCACAGCTTGGTGATCGTATAATGAAGTCATAAAGTGAACGGCATGAAACAAAGCAGGGACTCAGTGGTGGTAAACAGATCCACTGCTGCAGTAAAATCCACTCTAAAGCTGCCTTTTATCCAGGAGATTTAAAAAAAAAAAGTCAACATTGTCTTTAGTCACGTGTCAAATCCATCAACACTAACACGCCACTTTCTGATAGACTGATGCTAGTCCCCAATCGAGCTCTGTAATAGAGGTAATTTGGTTCTCAAAATCTGTGCCAAGGAAGACAGGAATCCCTCCCAGCTCTTCCACATTTGGTTACCCTCCTCATTGATTTACAAATGCAAAGTGCTCATCCAGGTAATGTGAGAGAAGTGGCAGTGTTGATCTATCTGTGCCACTCAGATCTCCAACCGGTGAGACACTTTCTTGTGCTTAGACAGCCTAATTGAGGTCATTTCTGCTCACTCTGGGATCTCCAGAGCACTGGGGGTGTTTTAGTGTTCAGATAATTTGCCCATTTTCTGATTCTGACAAAGAATATTTTATGGAAATGCACTCTTATTCCTGGCACCTTAATGGAGTACGTTGGAGTAGTATGCGAGCTGATGAGGTTGTTGCCTGTCACTGATAAATGTAAAAAGCAGAGAAAATGTCAGCAACGGGTTCAGCTCCAAAGGGCTCTTTGCCTTCATTTGAAGTCAGCTGTGCTTATGCACAGTGTCTTTACAGTGTTTCGGCACACAATCACAAGGTTATTTTAATTGTTTGAGGCTCTTTGCATATGCAACCTGATCTCAAAGGAAAATATGCTTTTGTGCAAAATGTTGCAATTTTTATATTTTTCTTATACCAATTTGCAGCGATGCTGTTTATATCGCTGTACATCCACATTCTGTTTCCATGTATCTTGGTACTAGGTATGAATTTTTGATGTCATGCTACGTATATCACATCCCCTCTGCACATCTTGCTATGAATTCAATCATATTGATTGGAAGAGTAAACTTACAAGAAGGAAGGAGGGAGCTACTTCATGACTTCCATACAAAACTCCAAGAGATTATGAGCCAACTTGGACAACATTTTCCACATTTCTTTCACTTTTCCATTTCCTTCTGACTCGTAATTCGTCATTTTTACTTCTTTTTACCCAGAAATAGTAAGGGCATGGAGCTAAAAATACACTGTCAAGGTTAGAATTAAGATATACGGTCAGGTTTAGATGTAACAAAGTGCATGGTTAGGAAAATATAGGGCTTTCACATTTTACTATTCATGGGTTGTGATTCCTGTAATGTTATTTGGAAGCTGCACTAAACAACATCCAAATAACACAGGGACACGCAGCCATTTCATAATTTACAACCATGGATTGTGACAGTATGTTTAGTAGATGTGGACAAACGTACCTATTACATAATTTTCTGGTGAGACTGGGCTAGGATACTGTATAAGACATCTCAAAATGTGTTTATTTGTGTGTACATAACTAGTGTCCATCAAAGACAATGTCCTCAATCTTTACTCAAGATAAAGACATCCATTCCACAGCTTTTATTTTGTTTTTTGTTTTGTTTTATGGGGTTTTTCTGACAGGTTAAGGGTTAATTGTTACCATATAATTACTGTCCTCTTCTTCCCTCCTGTGAGTAAACCCTGATGGTCTTATATGACAGTAAGAACATGATGTCATTTCCATGGGTGTGGACCACCAATTACAATGACTCACTTGCTTAGTAATTGCACACATCTATGTGTTATGTTGTAATAAATGTAGATTTAATCATTAAGTGAAAATTCCTCCAATTGATTATTTAGTCTTTCAGTGAATGTCTACAATAATAATAATAATAATAAAAAGAATAAACAGTATTTATGATATAACAAATGGTTATGTTGTGCGCTTTGATTGTAAGTACACTTACACTCATCAGCAATAATAATATGATCACTTACTTGATGATGCTTAGGTCCTCTTCGTCTGTCCAGAGAGCATCTTAGGATGCCCTTGAATGTCCAGCGTCTTAGCTCCTCTGGGCCAGAGTTTCCTCAAAGGTCGCTTTCCTGCAGATATTTCACTGCATCATCACACCTGACTCAAAATAAATGAGTCATTGTGCAGAACGTTACAACAGACTAGGGCTGGATGATAATTCAATATCAATATATATCGATCGATAGAGGTTTTTTCAATATATAAAAAAGAGGGTCAATAAAAGTTCAATATAGAAGCACAGTTTTCTGCTGTAGCCTATCAGGTAGCATGATACTACAGTCACTTCTTCCGCCAAACCAATCACAAACGCAGACCCAGGCAAAGACTGAATTGGAATTCAGTGTTATGCCCCTTTTAGGCGTGCACTAGAAAGCGGTAATATTGCTAACTCTGTCCTTTATAACGCTGCATTCAGACATGCAAACCGGTCTTTTACCTCGGAGATGTAGCGGACATGTACCGGCTGGTCTACATGTCACAAGAGCGGAAATGTTGCGGCACATCGTTTTGGCTGAAAGCACAAGAAAATGTTCTGGACAGAGTTGAAGGGAGAGTGTGGCTGTGCTGACTTTTCTGTAAAATTTCGTGATTTATGAAAGCGCCGGGACACGATAAGTCTGCAAGGAAGCGGCATGTTTGAAAAGACGAGTCTGGTTAAAGAGCGGATGAACTTTACCGCTCATGTTCCACAATACAAGTCTGAAAACAACTTTAATTTGATCTTTATTATAAGTAGGTCATTCAGATAAAGCTTAAATGGTCAGGGCTGCACCTAAAATAGCTTTTAATTTGATGATGTTTTTTTTTTTTTTTTTTTATAAATATTGATATCGATCGATACAGATTTTTTTTTATCGATAATCTTTTTTTCTATATTGTCCAGCCCAAAAGGATCATTCTAAAAAATACAACTGCCTTAATTCCAGGAAGCAGGTTCTTGCACAACTGTAACACCACCAGCCATGTCATTAGCTTGACCTGTCAGTGGTTCTAATATTATGGCTGATCAGTGCAGCCCTGTATCATCCAAAATCACTCAAAGGTTGAGAATACAGGGACCTAAATCTGACTCTCTGAGCAGGGAAAATCATTTTGGTTCTTTCTTCTACATTACCCCTGACATGCAAAATCCAATGTTGGAGAAAACACAAAATTTTGGGACATGCAATACAACAAAACAAACAAAAAAGTCCCTCATGAGTGTTACCAGTAGACAGTAAGTTACAAGGTTAATGACGAGGGAAGTGGATACCATGAATAATACAAGAATAAAGTGAAATCATTCCAATGCATACAGAGTAAGACTAGTAACACCTCAAATTCCAACTCTGTCTGAAAAAGTTAAGCTTAATACTACAGAACATGAAAAATAAAATAAAATGCTGAATAAAACAAAGACGAAAAAAGATCTAATGCTTGAGATATCAGCATCATTTACAAATTTATACTTTGCATCAGTACGCTGTTAGATAGGATGTATAAACATTTCTGGTGTTATTGAAATCATTTTCCAAAACCTACATAATACAATATCTACAACACAATTTTCATGAGAAGGCTGAGCCAGAACACACAAATAATACTGGCTTATATCTAGTTAGTGGAAGGACCATACACCTCTTCATTTGCTTGAAGAATTTATCATTCTTAAAATCCTGTACTTGTACTAGCTGATTTGTAGCAGCGTACTTGACTGCTTGTATATTTATATGTTCTTTTTTAGCAGGAACATCATCATAGCAACATTTTCATCCCTAGCAGCCTTAGTAAATCACGTTTCTGTGCAGCTTTGAGGAAGAGTGTGACCGTTTGACTTAATGACTATTCCTTTAGTGGAAAATCTTACTCCATAGGTGTCGCCGTTGCTTGATCCACCTACACATAAAGAACTAATAGCTGGATCCAATGAGCTCAAGCACATTCTCAGAGGGATTTTCAAAGAAAATAACAAACTAAAGTGGGCGTAGGTTGAGTCAGCTAAAGTCAGTGAATACAACAAGTTGCTCTGCAGAACTTCATCAACTTTCTGGCAGTGGTGTCCGTGGGGTTTGGCAGATGGTGGATTGTTTGTCAGTGATGTGGGGTGGTTAATGTTTCCCTCCCCTTTATGATTATCTAAGTCCCTTGATACCTTACCAAACTCTTTTTTCCTTTCTTGCTTTCTGTTTTTCCTTCCTTTTTTACATATTGAAACATGTAGAGAAAGTTAAAACAATTTATTTGTAAATGCAACTTGATGATTACATGAAGGATGCAGTACATTAGGACTCACCATAATACAAAAAGCAAAAAAAAAAAATTTTAAGGATAGTGAAGATACCTTCAAATTTCAAGTTAATCATTGCTCAGAGCTTTCTTATGAAAAGGCAGGACAACAAACTGCAATTTTGGACACCATTGTTTGCATAGATAAAACACATGATAGAATGGAATATTTGAAAAAAAATGGGGCAAATATATGAAAGAGAAATTTATTGTTTGCTTAGACATCTTCGACAACATAATAACTTTGATACTTTGAAAAGCTAACAGTACATTTTCTTTAGGATTATGGAGAGAAATCCTGAGCCTATGTCACAACCAACCGGAATTCACATGACCACGAAGCTGGTAGCGGTGAAAACATGCTTCGTATTTGAATGGCGTCTGATGGACAATGAGCCTCAAAAACTGTTTTTGCACCCTTTTTAATTTTTTTTTTTTAATGTTTATAATGCTGCAAATGCCTTTCTGCCGCTTTTTATGCTTTTATTCTTATGTGGGAACATTGATGGCAGTAATCTGAATGAACGTAATCGTTAACAGTCCTGAGGAGACGGGAACAGCGGGCGGCGCGGTGATTCTGTACATCCACTGATTTAATGGTGTTTTCTATCATCTGTGCAAAAACAACTACAGGATTTAAAAAGTAAGACCACAATATATGCTTTTTTATCAGTCACAAAGTGATCCGAACATACTGTTCGATGTTTCCATGGTTTCCAGCGTGAACTGCTGGCATTTATGGGCTTGATAGCAGCTAGCCACTTAGCATGTTGTTCGGGACTTTTTCTGTTGTTTTGGGAACTGGAACAAACATATTCTCTTGTCCGTGTGATAGATATGTTTATGGCAGCCATACGCAGCGGGACTTCTCGGTATTTCCAAAGTAGAATAAACGAAGATTGACAAGTAATGAAGCAGGTAATTCAGTGGCTCCCCTATGCAACGAAGCGATGTTTTCACCTCCTACCTAACCGGATGTGACAAATTTGGCGAAAATTCCCGGATGCTCGCGGTGATCCATAGATGGGTTTTCCGTTTACAAACCCACTGGCAGTTCCACGCACAACCAGGGGGCAAAAAGCCTGTGTTTTGTACTGCAGTCTATGACCAAATATGCACTCATATCATTCATAAAAATGTAAAGTAACCTGACGAAACAGACAGAGATTGTTGTGTTTTAAATTATATTGTATAAATCTATATTTTGATAACGAATAAAAAAAAACTGACCCAGAGGTGCTGTTTTGTGTTTCTATTACCATTTCACTAACTTGGCAAGGGATCATTACCCAGAAATGGCATCTTTCCTTGTTAAAACATGGATATAATTAGTGTTGGACCTCATTAAAATTTTTTCCTGAAAAACAAGTTAGAAAGCGGCCTAAACTTTCGTTTAGGCTCTTTGTTAAAACCAAATAGGCCACAACAGTCTGCTGTCTACAGCAGGTTCTGCTCCATGTCGTCTTCACCACCTCCATACAGGAGCAACTTTTACTAGTTTGGGATTAAACCAGGCAAAAACGACATCAACACTATGTCTGAAAAGGAGGCGATTCCAACTGTTACGGACTCACCTGCATTGCTGTCGGTAAGTCTCACTGCTTATGTTCTGCTTTATTGTGTATGAAATCTGGTAGTCAGACTAGCAAACTGCTAATAAGCTAATGGTATAATCTTAACCGCCAGATGATTTTCGACCCCTGTACTTCGTATTAAATCTCCGGGATGCATTGTTGTGCAGCGTGTATGTTTGTTAATGGCTCCACCATCAAATTTTTCATTTTACTGTATTTTTTCCATGTCTGAGCAGAGGACGGATGTCACACACAGCTACAGTGTTTACAGCCGTGATGCAGCCGTGAGCAATGAACTGATATATGACGCGGCAGTGACGCTGGTAACTACGCACAAAAATAATGACGTTTTGTGGAGGAAATGGAAGTTGTGAGAACCTTCTTGTTTGTTGCATGTCTTGTCCTCGCCTACGGTGAATCCGAATGCAGCCCCACCTGAGATTGGGAACATTATTCAAAAGGTTTGGCCCGTTTGGCTCGTTTGGCTATGGTGAAATGTGAACATGATCTTGGTCCAGAAGACCACCCCTGCCCCCAGCCGAACCCAAACAAACAGTCTTCCAGACTATGCTTTCTGAATGCGCCCTTAGACGATATAGACAGACTTCTTCAGATTAGTTACATGCTAAGTGGTGACTAACTTGGCATGCACACTGACAAGATTATCTTTAGCCTCCATTGCACCATTGAGGAATTTCCCACCTTAGCAGCTCTTTTCAAATGTGTAAAAGAAACATATGGAGCTGTTAATAGCTCTTTGTACAATGTTGATGGTCCATAGCACCCTTATCCAGTTTAAAGAACACTGAAGTTTCAAGACTTACTGCATACAAAAAAGAAGTAAGTGCAGGTTACACTTCACTGTGATATCCTCCAGAGCTTCCTGGTTGGAGCCAAGTGCGAAAACAGTAATATATAACACTTATGTGATTTATGAGAGCTATATTTATCACGTTGATATAAACTATTCAACTATTACCAGCTTCCACATTACTCTGGCAATTCATCCATGTCAGCGGACCAAACAAACCCCAGCCCCCATCTATGTAACCAACCCTAAACTATACTTAGCCCTGCCTGCACTCATATGACTTTCAACAGAGACTTCTCCAAGGAAATAAGAGGAAAGGGAGACATTTTCCAACTCATCCACATGAAGTAAGTGATGATGCTGTGATGTATCACACATTGATCTGAGGCATTTGAGGGAGCGGAGCGTATTAAGAAGGTTGTGCAGTAAACTAATGGGCCTGACTGGGAGACAAATTGGGCCAGATATACAACAGCCTCAGGAAATATGGGCCTCACATCCTTCTATTGCTTTAACACATTTTTGTTTTAACTGTGAATTAGAACCCAAGATTACTTTCAGAGCAATTTTGTTATCAGGGTATTTTTTTAACTCCTCATTTTGTTGTCTTTTACCAGTCACTTATTGCCTGCCAGTAATCCCTGAATGCAGAGAGAGAGAAAAATTACATTTTTTCAAAGAAAGAACCAGACAGACCTGCCTTGTCAAAAGATCCATATCTTTTTCAAAGCTATTTCATTTTCAATCTGTGGGTTTAAGCATGAGATTATTGTCTCCTGCAGAGAAGGAACTCTTGTAAAACTGTTGTACATAGAGAGCAGAAAGGAAGGAGGATACTGCTCAAATGCTGGCCTAGTGTCAACATCTGGTGAGTCAGACTAGCTCAGGATTAATGCAGTGAAAGCATGTGTTATATCTGAAATTATCTTTTCCAAACTCTCTTGGTGCCTAAATGATTCCAAACAGCAACTACCACACTAACTCAAGAGGACATAAACTGGGATCTCCAATAGAAACTAAGAGAAAAACCTCAAAACAAAACAATAGTTTTCCTGAAGCATTAAACTCAGGTTTTCCAGTAAGTTTTGTGACTTTTATTCCACTACCACCTCTCCTACATCCTTATGGTGACTTTATTGGCCATTAGGTAATATTAGGTGTAGATGTCCAATACTTTCTTGCTTGGGTTTTAGAGGCCCTTAAAACAGATACATTGAGCATTTCTGTGGTAGGCTTCTGAATATGACATAGCAGCCGCATTTCAGTTACTAAGAATGAGAATTAGTTTTTGTTTTTAGGTTTTGTCATTCAGTGTTGGTTTCAGTCTTTACCACTGTGATCTTTAGTTTTGTTAAGGATTGTCTGAGCATTCTAATGATATTGTAATGTGTATGACTTTTGGATCTGGTCTAAATCTTTTTCTAAAATTTTTGTTTTTTTTTTTATCAAATTTAAATAGTGATAAATGCATGTGCATATATTATATATATCATATCAAGTTTAAGTTCAAGTTTATTTGAAGCGCACATTTACAACCATGGTTGCCCAAAGTGCTGAACAGAGAAGCATTGCATTGTATCGTATCATATCATACCGTGTCGCATCGTATCGTGTCTTATCGCACTGTGTTGTGTCGTATTGTATCGTATCATATTGTATTGTATTGGAATGCATTGAAAGGCATCTCATTGTATTGTGTGGTATTGTATCATATTGTCTCATATTGTATTGTCTCGTCTCGTTTCGTATGGTATCCTGTAATGCTTTTCTTTTATAACTTCAAAAAATCCTCATCAGGAAATTATATAATTTAAGTAAGTTATTGCTAATATAATATAATATAATATAATATAATATAATATAATATAAAAATGTTTTTCTCCGGTAAGAATTTTAATGTTGGAATCAAGTGATTAACTGAGTAGCAACGGTAATGTAAAATATCAATGATAGCTTCATAATCTGATGCCTACTTGTGTATATTACTGTATGTTTCCTTTAAACCATAAATGATTAAATTTTTTTTATCACCATAAGTCTGTTATAATAAATTGGAGCCTTTCAGAGTGGAGTTTGCATGTTTCCCCACTACTTTCAAGGAATATTTTTTTCTGCTTTCCTTTCATTACTATGCGACTCTCAAACAGTAAAAAAGAAAAAAAAAAGAAAAATGTTTTCATGTTTGTCTCTATAGGTTCCCCCTGAGTTAAACTAGTAACATTTGTACCCACTGTTTCCCTTTGGAACAGGTTTAAAACTGATGTAGAATACTGATAATCTTGTCCTAGCTATGGTTAAAGTATGGGCCCCTTCCTGAGGGATCTCAAGTTTGTCTCCAAGTAATCATCTGTCCAAATGTACCCTGTGACAGTTGAAGAAGATATGTGGGGTGTCTATTTTCATTTCATGTGGCGAGGCAAGTTTATTCATAGTGAACACTTCAGCTGGAGATGGCACAGAATCTGCCTGTGAGATGCTATGTGTGTTTTCTAAGGTGGTAAAAAGATCAACTTTTTATGTAGACACTTTAATGGAAGTCAAACACTAACTCCAATTTGTTATGTTGCAGAAAGAAAAGCCAAAGAAGCAACACTAAAAGGTTTGGCTAACATATAATGAACATTATTTTAAATGTCCAAACTGTGATAATGTTGCAGCAGGATTCACTGTCATCGCTGCTCCCTCCTGTGTATGAGTATGCTTTAAATGGCACACATACAGTAGCCAGGAAAATGTGTCTGATGTTGAAGTGTGTAAGAGTTCATTTTCTTCGTGGTAGAAGCTGGCAAATGCAGGCTACCACGAAGCACATGTAAGTTACCCATGCGACACAGTCAAGCAGAACGAAAGAAACAAAAGCAAAAAACAGATGGAATTTACTGAAAATTTGAAGACAGGAGAACTGTCATGGGGATGATTCTCACCACAAAGAAAGTGGGAAAGACAAGTGAAGGGATCTTTTGAAACCTTAGGTAAATAAGAGGAATCAGGCGTCGAACAACCAGGTAATAACTGATGTTATGACTTGGCATTTGCTCTGACATGCATTTGAGACAGGAACATTAAAAGATATCCACCATTTGACAGGTATCACAGTTCCCTCAGGCAAGAAGGATTCTCATTTTGATGAGTGTGTCAGTCACAGTGAAGCCTGTCGACAAGCCAGATCTCGAGCACAGACATTCAGGAATAACTCCTGCCTCAAGAATTACAAATGGAATATTTGAACAGTTGTGTGAAGCAAAACTGATTATGGATAACAGAATGTTTATAGAAGTAGCAAATCTGAAAATTCAAATCCCTGCGAGGACCTTACTTGCAGGACCTTTAATGGCTCAAAATACTTTCAGTCATTACTGTACTGTGTCAGCCTCAAAATAGGTTTTCATTTATGCTACACTGGAGAGTTTTTGCATTTGCTTCATGTATTGAAATAACAATACAGAAAAGCGTACATTTGAAAAGTTGCATAAGCCACTGCTTGCAGAGCACATAAGCTTGATGCTCAGCAGAGTGATCGTACAAATTCTCAAAATGGATCATTCATAATCAACTTCAGTGAATTAGTTGCGACTGAAGTTGACAGGATCATGCGGAGAGATGGTGGACGACATGGGGTTTTAAATGCCATGCTCAGCGCCAAGTGTGAATAGTCGCTCTGTATGCATTTTTCATTCCAGCATGTGCCATGTTCAGTATATGACACTCACACTGATTTACTACCCTCTCCCAGCTAAATAATTTACAGGGATATGGCTCTGTGTGCTTTTAATGGTTGTTGTATAGACCTGCTTGCCTTTAAAATGTTCCACAGGCAAGCAGCCGTATGCTTGGATGGATGGGAGACCTCTCAGCACTGATTAATAAGCTGCTCGGTACTTTACTCCAAACAGGGTGTCAGGAAACACTGCATAACCAGAAGCAGCCAAGGCACAGCTGAATGTGTTGTGTGCTTTGTATGCATTTGTGAATAGACCTCAGTCCAGGACTCCACAGGTAGTGCACATGATCTTGTAAAGAATAGATCTGTTGTAAATTTTGATTTGCGATTAACACACAATACTCACAATGGAAGCCCTTCTATGAAATATCAGTGGCTCTGTTCTTTTGTTTGCTTAAGTTGAGAGAAGTGCACTGTTGATTCTTTGTGGAAGGCATGTCTGTTGGTCTGCAAACAAACCAAAGAGCATGATTCATCACTTCATCTTTTAAACTTCATTTCATGGATGCCAGCAATAAAAAGGTATTGATCTTTAAACTTTTATTCATTGTTAAAGGATAATGTCTCTGGCAGGTCATTCAATTTCAGCAAATGAAATTTGGTATGTAAGCAATTAATCTTCCTGTGGTTTACTTTTGAGCTCTTGTTGATGTGAGAATTAAGCCCCCCTTAATTCAAATTGTACACCTGCTCACAGTTGCTAATACACTGTAAATTTTAACTAGTTGGCTTTACTTTAAAAAATTACGCAAACTTGCTGCCTTGAAAAAATTAAGTATTCAGTAACAGGAGTGATTAAAGGCAGCGTAGATGATGTTTTCCAGGAGCATTTTTTACTATATTGCTTAAAGTCCTCTTCACACCCCGATTGCAGACAATTAATTGAATGTTCTGACTAGGGATGGGCGATACCGAAATTTTTCATGTCGATACGATACCAGTTGTTTATGGCACTTTTTCAGCGATACCGATACGATACTTTTGTCCTTTAAAAGAAAATCACATGATTGAACATTTTGCATTGATATCTTGAATGCAAGGGCAATATTAGAGATAAGTAAAACCTAAGAACAGAAGTACTGGAGAGAAATGCTTTTAAAACAATCACAAATTATAGATGATAAAATTAACCAAAAATTGATTTAAAAGATCTTTCAATTATCAAATAACATAATGTATAATAACTAAAATAATCAAATTTATTATCTGGAAAATGTTAAAATAGAAAATGTAATAGTATTGCAAATTTACCAAAACATAATGTACAATAACCTGCTTCAAACCACTGAAAGACAACGAATCATCATCATCATCATCATCACTAACAGTAGCAATATCATCATGACATCTGATAGCTACCACCATCATGGGATACAGAAGCTAGAATCGAGCTGCTTTCATCATTTCATTGCCTAAAACTCTCAGAAGTAGAGACAAAATGCATGTTTTGTATCTGTACATTGGTATTGCGATACTCAAAAAAGTATTGATTCCGATATTTTGTCTGGCTGGTATCGAAGTAATGACTCCAAGGTATCGATATGCCCATCCCTAGTTCTGACACAAAAATTAAAAAAATAAATCACCTGTGGAACGTACAGGACTGGAAAAAACTCAACTAATGAAATTAATTTCATTGGACGGGGTTACGAACGGCCCCGACGGCCCCTGAACGTGTTAAATCTGATTAAACTGTACTGTTTGTGAATAAGGTTGTGGAGGAAGAATGATGTGATTAATTTAAAATAAATTAGATAAGATGCTTCACACAAATTTAGTTTTATTTTTCACAAACGTGATGATTTTAAGTTCATCTTACTTAAAGTAAGTGATGGATTCATAATTGTTCTTACTAGTACTTGCTTACTTACTACTACTACTACTTACTACTATGTAGCAACGTTTGGTCTGGGTGGGTTTTAGCTAAAACTGTCAGAACACAGACGTCTCTGTCACAGTGCAGCAGCTGCTGGATAGTAGCTATTATATACAGGAATAAGCAAACAAGTTCAGAGCAGTCACATGACTCTACCAGCTGATACAACTGTGTGAGTCGAGCTAGTATGACTGTTTAAAGCAGAACTCAGTTACTTCCCGGGAAAGACATCCATTCTACCCACCTGTTGAATTTAGTTAATGCGGTAATTTTATAAGGTAATCGTGGTCTCAGCCTGTGAATTTAGATATTTGAACTACTAGCCAGCGTTAGCCTGTTGTTACCGTTAGCATACAGTCCGTCAGTTTACTCAACGATCAAACTGTAAACAACTTGCAGATTTATAACTTTATCACTTCAGTACACATTGCGACTCAAACTCTGGGCTCAGACAGAGCGTAATGTTGGTTAAATTAGAGACCAACACAGTCGAAGCAGCTCATGCATGTACACGACATTAGCATTACTTCCACTTGTTGCCAGAGGGGGCGAACTTCTGGAAAAAAGCTGGAACTTGCGCTGTACTCCTTTAATGTGGCAGGATATAAGCGGGGCCAGGTAGGGTTTGAACCCTAGTATTCCAGGTAAGAATCGTGCACTAACCATTCAGCCAAAGGAATATCTCTGTGGCCAAATAGCCAGGGCGCATGATTATTTGGAGGCATAGTCACAAGACCCCCCACTGTCACATTAATGTATTTAGTTAAGTAGTAAGAGTAAATAACTGTAATTTAGCAACATGAATAACATCAGTTATTTTGACCGTTTGGCCACTATAATCCAATAAAAAGTAACACATAGCTTTTATTGAAATAAATTAATGCCAACTGTAAATGTCTGGCATCCTTTCTTTAAGTATTTTAGTTTTTCATAGTGAAGTTCTTTACAGAGTAGCAATTATCTCACGTTGAGTGTGTCAGAGTGACATTTAAAGCACACAAACCCTAGACAGTTGCATTTATACATTTCAAAACTAACCTTAAGTCCTAAAGGGAGAAGAAATTTTAGTTGATGTCCTAATGTGCGTCTTCCTGGAAATCAGTGACAAGAAAATGTTTGAGAACCACTGCTCTCGACAGTCCCAAAACTGTGGGGAGGCAGCCAGCATTTTCCAGTTCAGAGCTCAGCACAGCCCAGCGTGGTTTCGACAGGTTGAGTGCCTGCATGCTTTCACTCCGCAGTGAATGAACAATATCTCCTTGTTCCCAGCAAAAAGAAAGAGAATCGATGTGACAGCTGTGAACAAATATCAAGATGATGGGGAAGTCAGCCATGTGAGATGCAAAATGTTATGTTGTTTTTTTTCTTGAATCTTTTGAACTTCAAAGCTGTAATCACTAATTTCATCTGTGAGCTGTGTGGTATAGTTTCTCATGGTAAAGTGCTCCCCTGGCTGTCAGAGCATCCGTTAGGAGTTTGAAATGATCACTTGTGAGGTAAGGAGTACATCACACACTTCACAAGCAGCTATAAAAACAACTAGAAAAATTATTTAAATGAATAACAATTAGCAATCACAGTCGTCAATCATCTATTTAAGCATATCTGGGTTTCATTTGTATGATCACTTTGGAGGAAGCTGCATTTGTATTTCTGTCCATAATAATCATGTGAATACATTATAATGTGGGTAAAATTAGATGAAAAAGTGATGTTAGATTTTTAATAAATCCAACAATCTGTTATTGAGCTGAAATCTGACAGGAGACGTGCAACTTGTTACCAAACTTTTTTATAATGTTCTCACTTGACACTCCTTTTCTTTAAACACACACTCATATACAAGCATAATTCTGGCTGACGGGTTTTAATAAGCAACCTACAGTGATGTATTTTGTCCTTCTTTATTCGTTTGCATTTCCTCTTAACAGCTCTTTGACACTATTTGACGGAAATACTCGTTAGCATCCAGATGAAGGCTGCAGCCTCTCTACACGTAGTACCAGCACAGTTGTCCTCTGTATTTTCTGTGCCCCATTTAATGGTTAATCCATCTCATCTGTTCAGCTAAATGTGCTTGTTGAAAACTATCTGAATGTGCTCTCTGCCACAGATTTAATTTCCATACACACTAAATGCTGTGAGCTCCTCTGGTTGCTGCATCTCTTTGGAATAAAATCTGGCCCTTGGCCACAAAAAGTCAACCATTCAAGCACCCGGTTAGTGGTGCTTCTTACAGCTATATTTATGTTCTCTAACTGTATCCCCTTTCATTGAATCCTAACCAGTGGGTAATTTGTCTCCATAAGAGAGTGCCATTTACAAGCAGCCATGCTGGGGCAGGACCCCGACTAGAGGACTTGTTAACAACACATATCCACTTCGCACCAGATGCTGTCCAGAACAAACCAACACAAACTGAAAGATGTGTCGAAAGCAATTTACTATGAATGCGCCACCACTATGTTAAACTTTAAAGAAGTTTTAAACTAACTTATGTTGGCCACTTTTCTTTACAAATTGGCACAAGTATACACAACGCTTGAATGTGGCATAGAAGTACTGAGTAAAATGAACAAATCAAGGTGATTCTGCGTTTTTATTACTTTGTTGTCAACACTTAAGTCAGAAGATAAATTGTTTTAGAATTTTGCTCATCTTAGTGCAGATGAATGATAAACACAATTAAGACCTTTAAATTTCTAATTATCCAAAGCAATATCAGATAAAATATCTAGAATTTGATTTGAGTGATGATTACTCAAACAACACTGTTGATTGAGTAATCATCACTTAAGTACTAGTACAAGTAGCACTGGTAACTACTAGTAATGTAAAACTACAGAAAATGAGTATTGATTAAAACAGAACACAGATGCTTTTCGCATTGTTTTTAATGAATTAAATTGACTGACCTGATAATTCAGTTTTGAAGTTTTTGCCAAAAACATAAAATAAGTTCAAGACGTTATGCTTCGGGTTTCAGCCAAACATGACTGGATCATTGAGACATTGGCACAACTGAAATTTTATCATTTAGTTAAAGTCACTCTCAGTTAGACAATGGTAACAGTATTACCCATCAGTTTTATTTTTAGCTCCAAAACTACTTACATCTATCTATCTATCTATCTATCTATCTATCTATCTATCTATCTATCTATCTATCTATCTATCTATCTATCTATCTATCTATCTATCTATCTATCTATCTATAAATATATATGTATGTATATTTTATATATATATATATATATATATATATATATATATATATATATATATATATATATGTATATATACACATATATATTTCCTAGCTACCTTTTCTTTATATCAGGGACTGATGTAAATGTGACAGGTCCTAAGTAGCATAAGCTGCTGACAGTAAGGAGGGAAGCAGAGCTAATTTATAAGGCTTTGTGATCAGTATATTCCACAGCTATAAGGTATGGTTATTTGCATTTGACTCAAATTTAGACTTAATCTTCTTTATTGCTTTTGTCATGTTCCTTTTTTATCCTTTTTATCCACAGAAGATGACTTTCCAACCTATTAAAATACAACACTCCATCTCCTCATATAACATTCTGGAAACTGGAGGCTTTTTTGATCCACATAGGCCACTGAGGGCAGTCTTTTATAGACACTCTACATGTCACTCTTCTCCACTTGGATCAATTAGGAAAGTCTCTCTCTCTCTCTCTCTCTGTAATTGTTCTCCATTCATAAAAAAGAAAAAAGATTGATTGGAAATCAGATCTCTGGTTATGGGCTCCGATGACAGCAAAAGAAAAATGCAGAATTTACTGTCTGCTTTTACAGCCAGATTCCAGGAATAATTGTTGCGGTACATGTCGGTGAGTTAGCAGTTATAAACCTGTCCTCCATATAAATTACCTAATCAGGCGATCCCAGTGGTTATATAAATTGAGCCACTCATTCGTCTTCAATGGCCTGTGTGTGCATATAAAACCACAACGACCATCATATACTTCACAGGAAAGGGGGCAGCCGTTGCTGTTTACAGAGTTAGGGGAAATGGATGACTTTTTGCATGCTCAATCAACTATGAAATGTCCATTTAATCATCCCCAGAAACCCCCCTGGTTTATTTGTGCTGCAGCACAGATTTACATTTCCAAACATCCCCCATATTAATCATTACTTCATCACGCCCTCCAACTGACAAGAAGCATAAACCACCTCAGTGTAGTGCCCTGTCGACTAATGTGTGTATGTTACCTTCCGAGTACATTTATGTATATGCAACACGCTAAATGTGTGTGTATGCATATGGATGTGTGGAGGGAAAACCTGCCCTTTAATTCACTCACCACTCACTGTGTCCAGCAGAAATGTTGAGTTTTAGGCGGCACGATTACATTTTTTTTTTCCTCTGAGATTTTTAAAATACAACATTTCAGACAGGGGAGCCAAACGGGAGTCACTCTCATGTACTTTTTCTTTTTGCAAGAGTGATTGATGCTATTTTCAGGAAAACTTCAAACAACACACATGAAATAAAAATGTCACATAACAGCTTTAAATAGCAAACGCTCAAGTTGCCTTTTTGATAAAATACCACAAGTTTTAGCAAGATGGCAGGACAAAGTAGGAGGTCAAAATTTACTTTGCTGCAAAAAATGAGGCATCATGGTCTATATTCTCACCTTTAGACAGTTTGAGTGATTTACACATACTGTACTGCAGCAGGAGCACCTTGGCAGAGCTTCTCTACCTGCAGCTCTAATGAAATTCAGGATGCTTTACCATCAACAATGAATCCTTCATAAAAGAGTGAAGTATGAGTTTATCACCCAGGATGAGAAGCATGTTACATTTGCCACTTTAAACAAGATGAATGGGTCACTCAGCCATTTACATTCTCATACATTTTTATGACTCTGCCATGAAGTGAATTTGATCTATTGGTAACAAGATAAATGATGGGCATAGGGCTTTGGCAGTTCTGACTTTAAACAATCTTTCATTTGATGCCAGTCTTTTACTTTTACATGACATACTGTACTGTCTATCCTCACAACCTTCAAACAGCTGAAGAAGTAAAAGGAGTAAATGGCACCCTTTTAGAATCCTGAGCAAATTTTACATTTGACATAAAAAAAGGGAAGAAAAAAAAATCACTTAGCACTACATATTTTGTCCTGTATACATGTATGTGCCATTTATGATAGGAAACAGGTTGACCTCCACTGAGCACAAGGGTATGTTATGTTTGACCTGCTCGATGGAGATGTTCATCCAACCGAGGGAGTTTGCAGTGCAGCTGCAAGAAAAGTAGCTGAAAGCTTCACTTTGCAGCTGCCAGCTCCTTTCAGCATTTCTTCTTTGGAATGATGCCTGTGTGTGTATATTTGAACATAGAATTTTAGTAGCGCGGAAACAGAGTTGGGTCACAGGAAATATCCCCTGTCAAAAAGTGATGGAAGATGGTGAATGGAGCTGTCCGAGGGATCAGAGTGATGGAAGAAGACATTCTCCATGCTCTCTAGCTCCTGGTCTGCTTTTCTCTGACTCTATCTTGTTGTCCTGTTATTTTACACGTGTAATGGTGGCTGTTTGGATTTAACCATTGGAAAATTTCTCTCCTCTACTCATTAGAAATTCTGAATTCAGAACACTGTGAACGGATCCTTGTGAAGACCTTCGTGCTATAATTTGAGAACAGCCTTGGCCCAGTTAGTTGCTGGTGAATAAGGGTGTTGCAGTGTAGACAGAATGATAAATCACCCAGTCAGGCTAAATGACAATTTTATTTCTCACCTCCACTTTCACTGAGAAATATTACCAGAGCACTTTTCTCCATTGCAACTTCTAATTGACCCTAATGTCAGTTAGGCTGACTGGCAAGCGAGTTTGCCACTAAAACATTGACATCATCTGCTAGTGGTGATTTATTGATTTGCAATACAAGCCAATGAGCATGGAGCATGCAGCACATTTTGTCCGGCATACGTGTGAGTTTTTGTTTAAGTAATTCTTGAGTCATCTTTTGTGAGAGAAGCAGGGAGACAGGAAGGGAAAAGGAAAGTACAGACGGCCTTTGTTTAAGTATCGACGATCAAGCTTGTAATTTACACCCTAATGGACGACGCCATTGCCGCTAGAGGCATCGCAGCTCTGAGGGAGACAGGGAGAGAGGGAAAGAGCTCCATCATGGAAAAGGGAGCTCCTGTCTGCTGCAGTGGTCCGGGACAAAGCTGAGAGCTCCCAGACGCCCAGTATGATTAATGACTTATGGCCACGCTGTGTGGAAGCCTGGTAATTAGCTACAGGCTGATTAAAGACAAGTAAACTTCTGCTGATAACCCGATTCTGTTTCTCCCCAGCGCCGACACTGGCATGTGGAAGCTCTTACTGCCAGGGTTGCAAGAAACAGACCAACATTGAGTATGATGAATGTAGTCTCCAACAGGCGTATACAGGCTCTAATTTAAAACTATTTAGCGTGTGACATATTGGCATTGTGCTCTCTCTGTCTCCCTCTGTTCATGTTCGTGGTTCACGGTGGCGTCCAAGTTTCAGGGGGCTGTTGTTTTGAGTCTATGCCTGGCATATTCATGAATAAAGTTTTGTGCTGGCTCCCTCCTTTTGCTCCCCCTGGTCCTCTCCCTGCACATAGATTTTCTTCCAAACATTTGCATTTCCTATTTTAGAGCACAAGGAGAATGGCAGCCTGCCACAAGAGTTCATCAGCTACCAGATTTTACAGTTCGGGCTGTCCAGAAAGAGACAGGATGGCTGAAGCTGCGCCAAAAAAGTGGACAGCATTACACTGGATTATAAGACAAAATGCAGGCAAAGTTAGCATAGGCATGGTAATGATTAAAAGGGCCTCCAGCAGCTGAAATAACTCACAAAACTGTCCAAAGTCTCTGTTTTTTTCTTGAGGTTTGACTGTTCCCCTAAGGTAAACAGATGGAGCAAAAGAATAATGGATAGCAACACTGAATACAGCTGATGTCAGTTGTTTTGTAGTTTAGCTCAGTATAGCAAATATTGAAAGTAATGTAACTTAATAAATACCGCAGTTGTGTGCTGTCATCATTGTACCTTGATAGTAATATGTTATCAAAATCAACATCAGCCACAGACAACCCTGCAAGATCTTTTCTCTGTGGCAGGCAGTCTAAAAGAAAGATGGGAATGTTTGCCTATGTGCACACGTGTGTGTGAGGGTCTCTAGTAGGAAAAGGACAGTGCCACAGGGCAAGCACATGTGTGCTGAGATGAAATGCTCGGCCACCCACTCCTCTGCTTTTATCACCTCCCTCATAATTAGGTTGGTTAACATACTGCCGTGTATTCAGTCATATTGACTGGGAGCTTAATCACATTACTATTGAGCTCCCGTCCCTGCTTGCCCCAGGTGACGCTTGTAAGTCCAGAGTTATGGCCCTAACCTATGGGAGGAAATTAGCTGTGGATACAAGTTTGCTCTTGTTCTCCACCCTCTGTGTGAAAATATTTAGCAGGCAGGGCGGGCGACAACACTATGAGAAATGGACGGGGAAGCACAATGTTCTGCATAGAGGACCAGTCTCAAGCGTGAAAAATGCAGGAAGAGCAGAAAGAGGTGCAGCGTATGTTAGTTTGGCTGGCAGTCCATTAGGCCTGATAGACATTTCACTTACCAAAGTCAAATATAACAGTCTAGCATTCATTAATATGAGGAAGGGTCCAGGGAATCAAACCCACCATCTGGTTAAAACGACAGTATAATCTACAACTCATGATTAGGTCTAAGGAGTGGAATTTCACTTTAATCTTTTTCAGGGCTTGAAATTTCCATCTGCACTGCGCAGCACATCATTTTTCTTCAAGACAAATGTGCTGTTTTTCATGTTCCAAAATTAGATCAGAAGAAAACGATTAATCATGTCATGGCCTGGGAAAGGAAACAAAGATCTGATTTTCCTCTCTTCCCTCTCTCCCTCTCCACCCATGTCCCTCCCCTTTCCTCAACTCTTCCTTTTCCGCCCTCTAGCCTCCTCTCATCCACTCTGTAAGACCTCCCTCCTCCCTGCCTCCTTCCCCTATCTCCCATTCTCTGCCTTCTCTTTGCCGTTTTTGCTCCCATGTTCCGGGGAGGGTTCCTGAGCCACCTCCTACCCGCTTTCTTTGCATGTAACAGAGTTATTTTTTCTCCTCATTCCTCTGCCCTGACTTCAAAAGACAGGGTATGTAGGCCTTATGATTAATATGAAATGACGAAGAGTCTTCAATTAGCATACCCTGCCCTGTTCTTCTCCGCCCTTTCCTGCAGTGGTGAACAACAGATGGCAGCCTGTTTGTATGTGACACCACAACCAAATCTAAACTGAGAAGAGTGCAAGTCACCAGGACTGCAAATTAGTGAGGCCACACAACTGTCAGGTGCTGGCCTCCACTGACAGTTGTAGCCCATTACGGGAACATTGATGTTTTCACAGTGTGACAAAAAGGATTCCTTTTTTTCCCCCTCCGTACAGAGGACCTGTCTGTCAGCCAGCTCTCAAGTCATAACAAATCACTGGCACTCAGCTGAGGCTGAGCATTGGGAGCGTCAGGGGAAGATAAATGACCTGCAGGCCTTTGAAGTGCTTTGGCAGTTCAGATGGCTCGGCGGCGCTGACAGAGAAATATACACAACAGCGTAACCAATAATGAGAACATTAAACATTCCTGCCTCCTGACAGGCTGACAGGAAAGCCCAGCCTGGCATCAATCATCTTCCGAGGCATAACCTTGACAATAAGTCTCCTCTCTGCCTCCAGCTCTCACCTCCTGCTCTCCAGACTCCAATACCCAGACTGCACTAGCTGCAAGGCTCAAAGTGGATACGATAGCGAGACGAAGATGACAGCAGGAAGGCAGAAAGGAATGAGGGCCACAATCAGTAGACAGCAAAACAGATTCCCCGGGTGACAGCAAATGTGGGCCAAAGCACCCAAACATGCCAGGGCAGCACATTTGGGTTAATATGTCACGAATACTGTGCTATTCTTTTCACGTCATAGCTGATTTGCACAAATTAGGCTATGAAATAAATGATTATATAGTGCAAAAGGAAGGTTTTACTGACTTTACAGCTAACTTTATAGCTAACAGAAAATGCTGCCCAGTGCATTTGAACAAAACTGGACAAAATAAATCAAATATGTTCAACAGCGGAGAATGCCTTCTCATTTTCATAATGACTCTTTTTCCAGGATTTTATATTTTCTGTAGTATTTCATCTTCATTTGTACTGAGTCAAGATTACTTTCAAATATTTAGTTTGCGATCAAAATGAGCACATTTATTCTTACAAGAAGAGGGTAATGCATTTCAGAGTTGACTACAAACCAAACATACATGTCTCTCATTACTGAAACAGTAGGAGTGTGCAAAGTCTCCCAGCTGTAGCGTTATAGAGTATTTCACTTGTGTTTCCCTCATTAGCCATCCACATGTAAATCAACACAGACAAGCTGACCCCCAAAATGTTTATGTTCTCCGGTTTCCAGCACTTGTGCACTGCTCTGGTTGATCATTTTGTTGCCGCACTAGGAGAGATGATTTATGTGGAATGAAGACACGTCCCCTTTGACTTGCACATTTGCGAGAAGGTATGTCGAGGATGTGAGTTGCTTGGTGGAGGCAACCTTTCAAGAGAGTATTTTTTTACCCCCTTATTGGAAGAGCAATAAATATCTCGGTGACAGGACCTTCTCATGGTTACAAAGCTTACCTGCAACTGAGCTGGATAATTAGCAAGTCCTGAAGATGATGTATGACTTTCATTACCCTTTGGGACAGGGCAAACTAAATGAGGACACAGCTAATTGCCGTGCAAAGCAGTCTGGCATGGGGAAAAAAATGCAGGGCCTGCCTTTCCCTCTCTGTCCCCCTCTCTTGCTCCATCTTCTCAGTTCAAAAAGGAGGTTTTGGGGCTGTGATCTTCCTTTCCGCCCAACCTCGCTGGCCTCAGGAGTTCACTGACTCTTCATCAATCAGAAGCTCTTTAAAGGTGAAACTAGCTTGAGTCATCTGCATGGGACCAGCTGAGAAACAGTGTCCATCCTGACTGCATTGCACTCTCCGTACAGTCCTCTTCTGCTTTCTTTTCTCTTTCACCTTAATTCTCTTTTTCCATATTTCTGTCTTTCTGCCACATCTTGAACTTCTTTGATATCAAAAGCCTTTCCAGGCATGGTGAGGATAAAAGCAAAAGCTGGTATAATCATAAGAGCTTCTTCTCTGCCAAGCATTCAAGGGTGGGAGAGGCGGAGAGGCCATAAGCTGACTTGATATAAAAAGTGTTTCCAGAAGCAGTCCTCTCAGGAGTTCCACTGGTGGAAGCTAATGTCTAAAATAGTGGGGTTAAGTATGTTGGCATCCATTACAGCGACAAAGCCCTGCTCTCCTTCTGACATGCTGATTCAGTTCAAGCAAGGCGCTCATTCATAATGGGATAGCGGAGGGGTTGCAAAGTGATAGTTTTGCCTCTGTGTAAGCTGGGGTTGAGAGAGGGGTACATACTGTAATTAATTACAAACTTCCCACTGGAAGTTTAACTCTAAACTTGATGCTCAGTATAATTTTCTTGCATCTGTTTAGCTCAATCTTATCCTTTAGCTGAAAATTAGACAGCAGAAAACTTAGTGAATCCTAGGTTTCAAATGATAATTAAGTCACTTCTGGAAACACTCAAAATCAAGGAGGCTGCTTGCAGTTGTTACATCTTATCAAGGCACTGACATATGATCAACTTTTAAAGTTTTTGTGGTGAAAGTGTGATGTGTTTGCCTGTTAACACATCTGGCAGATATGGAGCAACACTGACATCAACTTGAAATTGTGTCTCTTGCCACCTGTCATAAGCAGATTACTTTCAAAATGTTTAGACACTTTGGATGTTTGGATGATCATCCATCACTCAGTACCATCAGGGAGGTATTGGATTTGTCCCAAAGATCATTCACCAGAATGAGAGAACAAAACCTTAAAATGAAAACAGAGTCCTTCATAAGATGCTGTAGACCATGCAAAGGTCTGATTGCAAAATCATCACATTGCTGAAAACAGATCCAACTTACTGTTTGTGCCAAAAAACTTGCAGTCCACTTTGATTTCAGCTTCCATTTGGTCTAAAGGAAACACCTGTCTGCTTAGCAACCACTGCAATGGACTTAGCAGTGCATTAGCATTGTACTTTTAAGCTATTTGTTTACCATTTAGGCATAAATTGTACAGTTTTTTTTTTTAAACATAAAATAAATATATTATAGGTTCACCGTAATATGTTTCCAAAGCTCATTTAGAAGTGACTCAGAGACCAGAAATATACTTGATTGTCATTACATATGCATAGGTGGGCAGTCCAGGTGCCATAAAGTAAAAATCATCCTGCCATGATTTTGGATCTGCCTGTACATTTAGAACAGGTATTTTCACTAACAGGCTCATCTACCCGGCAGAGGCGCTATGCTAAGTTTAGCTGGTTTAGTGATTGGTTTGAAAAACTACCAGACAGAATTTTCACTTTCTGGACCAGAGATGTCCTCTGTACAGCACATATGCATAATTATCACGGCTTGTCATCAGGCTTTGGTTGGAGTGTCATTTGTGCACATCCCCAGAAATGAAAGCTAATCATTTGCAAGCTGCAATATGGAAGCATCTGGTGGGGGTTTTGGGAGCAATTTGATCAGAAGTAAGGTAAAAGAGAGTTAAAGAATCAACAGTTGTCAAATATGGAAAAGTTTTGAAGAAAAGCCTTTCAGGGCAGATCTACTAAGATAAAAATTTGCATGTAGTAATTTGCACATGCAATCTAGAATTTTGCATGAGGGGCTGAACCACGGTTTGCGGGTAATTTACAAAGAATGATCGCGCAAATGACAGTAGGTGCAAATGTGTTGGAAACGCCCCTATACTAAAAAGAGTTTTACGTGTGATGAATTAGGAGAGACGCCAGCGCAAAAGGATATACGACCCATGGATGGAGATATTAGTGGAGAGGGGAGATGAAAATATAGTTTAAAATAAATATGATAAATTTAAAAATTTAAATAATACAACATTTATCCGTGCAGAGCCGCACAAGTGGCCAGTTGTGGCTAGTTGTGAATAGTTACACTCATAACGGAGCAGGTTGTCCGGCTACACAAACGCAAGGTTAAAAAGCAAGTGTACTGTATTCTAAGCCTAAGAAACAAGTCTGAAAATAACCATGAAAAATAAACTGTTTATCAAGTGTATAGGGTACAACTTTTCTACCTTAAAACTCCATGTTTCTGACTTGTTTGAAGGCACAGCGACATTTATTATGCACAGTTTTGGAGCTGCCACTGCCCTGCATCATTCTGAGAGTGAGATGTAGCAACCAAGTGTCACTTTGTGCAATGCACCACATGCTAGCAAGCAGATATCAACACACTGGCTGTTTTGAATGCACTCCCGCTCTGTGGCTGATTCAGCAAAGAAACACAAGAAGACATTATCGGAGGAAGAGAAGAAGAAGAGAGAAAGGGACAGAGCGAGAGATAAGACAAGAATTAAGATAAGACTGTCTTTTACTGGCTGGAGAGAGCTCACAGAACAGATTGGACACAAGATGGATGCTGAGTTAGCTGTAGATAGGGGGCGCAGTGCTGAGAAAATCTGCAAAAGTTTTGTTGTGTGTCCTTAAGGAAGAAGAATAAACAAATAAATAATTAACAATAATGATGAATAATTAGATAAACTGAAATCAGTGCACAGTTTTCCAAAGAGCAGGGATTTGTCCCCTATTAAATCATAACCCATACCATATTATATTTGGTGGTTAAATGAGGGAGCAACTTGAAAGCCCAATTTGTAATATGCTGTGGTTACTGGTGGCAACAGCAGGTGAATTTCAAAAACACAGATCCTAGTAGTCTGTGGGTAATGACAGGCAATGACAACTGGAAGTTGCAAACACACCTCGAACAGCTGCCTTCAGACTTGTAACAAAAAGAGAGTGTCTTGTTTATCTGCTTACCGCTGAGCTGAGAGCTCTTATTGTGTTGCAATGTTTTAATCAAAAGACTAAAGACAGCCATCTGGAACATCTGAAATGGTAATTGTGAACTCTGTGATGCAGCGATTTGGTGCCGACTGCTCCTTCACATTGACTGCATCCAGTGGCCTTTGTCTTCATTGCCACACATGCATGCATATTTTGCTGATAATCCTGTACGTCAAAAAGGGATGCAACACCCACAGAAAGATGTGCCTTCATTTTCTTCTCACCCTCATGCTAAGCAAGACTGTGGAGCACTTTTTTTAACATCTCAAATGCAGCTGGAGATCTGGGAGGTTTTCATTATCCACCGACTTTCATATAATTGAGGTCACTGGTGCTCAAAACAAAAAGGTCCATAAAAGTCCACAAAAACTTGGGAAGAATCCTCCATACTGCTTGTCCAATGTGATCCCAGTGTCCTGAGTGGGTAGCGTCCATAATTAACTCGAAATGAAGTCATTTAGTATATTTTTATAGTCTAAACCAGGGGTGTCAAAGTGGTTCAGAAAGGGAGTGGCTGCTGGTTTCTTTCCAACCAAGCAGAGCATACCAGACTCCACTCATCTCATCAAGTGAGTTCAGTCTTAACCTGAAGACTTGACGAGACGAGTGGAGTCTGGTGTGCTTTGGTTGGTGGGAAGAAAACAAGAGCCACCACCCGGCCTTTTTACGCACTTTCACGCCCCTGGTCAAATAGAACATTGCACTTCCTATTTGTGCGTTCATGCGAGTTCACGACACTACAGAAGCCACGGCAGACGAGATTGTGCTTTCTTTCTTTCTTTCTTTCTTTCTTTCTTTCTTTCTTTCTTTCTTTTTTCGTTCTTTCTTTCTTTCTTTCTTTCTTTCGTTTCTTTCTTTCTTTCTTTCTTTCTTTCTTTCTTTCTTTCTTTCTTTCTTTCTTTCTTTCTTTCTTTCTTTCTTTCTTTCTTTCTGTCTTTGTTTGTTTGTTTGTTTCTTTTAAATCAATAGCCAACTCCTCTTATGTTCTACTGCAGCTCAGTCGCTCTTGGGACAATGTAAACAGTAAATTTCTTCTTCTACGCCTGCATTATTGGCAGAGTAGGCGCTGAATACTGCGGCTTCCATAGTGTTGTAAACTTGCATGAATGTGCAAAGAGGAAGTGCAATGTTCTACTGTTTAGGCTATAAATATAGACTAAATGATGTTGTTTCGAGTAAATTATGGATGTTACCCACTCAGGACACTTGGATTACATTGGACGAGCAGTATGGAGGAATATTGACTAGTTTTTGTGGACTTTTATGGACCTTTTTGTTTTGAGCGCTAGCGACCTCCATTAAATGAAATTCGGTGGATAACAAAAAGCTCCCTGGATCTCCAGCTGCATTTGAGATATTAAAAAGTGCTCCACAGTCTTGCTCAGCATGAGGGTGAGTAGAAACAGCACATCTTTCTGTGGGTGCTGTATCTCTTTAAGCAGTTGCTTTCTGAAAAGCAAAATACTTTCTAATGCAGTATTGTTATTACATTATTTTTTTCCCAATATGTTCCTGTGCAGTATGCTAAAAGGTTTCTCTTAATAAAGATCTTGTCAATCAGATTTATGCATTGATTTGACACCTTTCCACTCTACTCTCAATTAAAGTAATTTTCTACATTTAACATTCTAATGGGGGTCAATTGGCACGGAACGGGTTGTTGCCCTTTACAGCAGCAATGCCAAAGACCAATAAAATAGAAAAGGTCTACCATCAAATGATTTTTTCCAGTGATCATCTTAATTTACTTCAGTTCAGTCAGCAATGTGGAGACTATTAATTCCTTTTCCGTACAATGTACGAGGTCTTTTTGAAACTATTTTGCTTCTTGCTAATGAAGCAATTGTTTCCTCTGCCATGTGTCAGCACGTGGAGCGTCACTAACCTCAGATAGACACAGAAAGGCTTTTGAGCTGTCAGGAAGGGTTTTGTTTGTTTCAGTGAGTTGTGCCGATCTGAGACTTGAAAGGTACACCCCGGTTTAGATCCACATGAAACAGGCACAGTCCAATGATGTGAGGTTACTGCACAAGACATAATCACACAAGTCAAACCGCTGGGCTGTTTTTCGATCATATTTACTCAAATTAATTTGGTTGTGAAAATAATTGAGTTGAAGTAAAATGTTAATTTCTCTTAGAGGCACATCTTTTTGAAAATTTATTTCAAGGCTGCATACCAAAAGGGCTCTTACGATAAAAAATAAATGAAAAAAAAAACAGGATTTTTTAAAAAAATCTCTCAAAAGGTTTTTTTTTTTGTTGTTGTTTTTTGGTTTTTTTTCAATTGCACAGATAATTTTATCTTTTTTTTCTTTAACATTTGTCATCTCTGCCCGGAGCAATCAAATCCCAGTGTGCACTCCTTTGTCAAATTGCATTGGATCTATTTGTATTATTTATACAGACAGTAAGTGAACTCCATTGCTGGGTGTATTCCTAGTTGTCTCGTAGGAACTATTGGATGAACACAGCAGGAAAGGAGAAGGCCTCGGTGATGTCTCTTGTTTATCTCAAGGTGAGAATTGTTTTTGTTCTCACAATTCTCACAACATATCTCCCTTCTTGGCCTTTTGCTCAGAGGTGAACATATGAAGAGGAGGTGAATGATTCAGGCTGAGACAACACAGTCTGCCTCTTGTTTTTATATGTTTGTAAGGAAATGAAAGGTATTTTTTTGAGTCTCATTCCTCCAATAGTACATCTGGCCCTTGTAAAGGTGCGTAGTCTGTAGTCCACTCACTCCTTTGCCAGAATTCTGGGTATAAGTCTTGTTTATGGTAGGCTTTAGTAGCTAAACACAAACTATATCATAATTTATAGCAAAGTGTTCAGGTTTATTATGCTGGTAATCTTCTGGGTTTACATGCTGAGAACCTCAAGGTGCTCATGTTCACATTCAGCAGGTTTGCAGCTTTTTCTCCAAGGTGAGCTGTTTGTTTGTTTATAAAGCTTTTCCATGGAAGAAATTTATAGTTTATTTGTCAGTGGAGGAAGAAATAGAATTAGCAATGACTAGATTCCATGTAGCTGCTTTTGCTTCAAGAACACTTGAAAGGGCAAAAATATCTGCTGTGAGAGGGACCAGACCCATCAGACCTGTTCTGCACCTGCACAACTGCAACACTGTATCTGAAAGGAAGAATGTTACAATAAGGAATACAATTATTTTCCACTGTGCTACGCTTTCTGTAGTAACAAGGTAAGCATGAAGCTGTGCTCATGATGATGTTTCCCAGGGACTAGTTCCTAACTTTTCAAGCACAAAAACTTTCCCTTAAAACAGTGTCTGTCCACATTTTGTTGTTTTCCATTCTTCACGATTATGTGTAAATACATCTGCCATTTTGGTAAAAAAATAAAATAAAATGAAATATATAAACAAATAAAAAAGATGCAATAAGACGTGTAGGTACTGTCTTGTAATTGAGGGATGGATGGTTTTGTGAAGCTGATTATTATTATCTCTCTGCCTTATTTTTGCTCTTTTCTTAGTAAATCACCAATCAATTACATGTCTATGCTCTAGTGTTATAAATTATAGACTTTGGGCATCAAGAAGTCCTCCAATAAAAACTTTGCTGGTAATACCTTGAAATTTCTAAGATAACATCCATAGGACTGTCATATACTGCTCCTTCAGGAAGGGAATACAGCTCATAAACATTTCCACTTTAGCGCAGACTTCATTTTCAAGGATTTCCTTTAACAAGTCACAAAGTCATTTCAAAGTTGGATTGCATGGAAGTCTGCAGTCCTTTCTCACATTAATGAGTTGAAGATTAAAGGGGATAGCGACAACTTTTTCATCAAAACAATAATTAAAAAAAATAAATAATATACCCACAGAACATCTAGAGGGTTGAATTATATTTTTATTATTTTTTTTTTTTAGGATTTTTGGGCACTAGTGGCCTTTATACAACAGTGTATAGTGACAGGAAAGGGGCAGAGAGAGTGGGGAGTGACATGCAGCAAGGGGTCCTCGACCGGGAATCGAACCGGGGCCGACTGCGCTGAGGAGCTGTAGCCTCTGTTCATGGGGCGGCTGCTCAACCAACTGAGCTAATCACCGCCCCAATATTTTATGTATTATTTTAAGTATTAATCTTATCTAGAATTTCTTATAGCGTATACATAATTATCAATTTCGATGTGTCCAAAAAAATATATATACATCTGATTACCATTTATTTCAAAATTTCAAAAATAAAGAATAAAAAAAAAGAGGAAGTTAAGAGAAAAAGTGAAAGGAAGAAAAAACTAAAAAAAAGAGTGAAAAAAAGAAAAAAGCCAAAAAAAAAAAAGGGGCCAATGTCTGTATTCTGCACCATTAGCATTAGCTCCAGAGTTGGTAGCTCGATTGCTCTGAGTAGAAATAGCATCTTCCTTGCCTTACTTCTCAAATTCAAGAGGACGAAAAATGAAGCAGGATGAGCGTGAAAACAGCAAAAGGGCTCAAAAGCCCCAGAGAGTATGCTACTTTCCTCCTGGACATGTAAGCTATACATTTGCTTATGTTAATTAATGGTTAGCCAGTTAAGCAACATTGCTAATGCTAATTGATTAAGCAAGTGTAAATGCACCACTTACTGGTGGGACAAAATTAAACTTGTAGCAATTACCTTTAAGATATAGTTAATATATTTTGCTTTTAACTTACTGTCAGTGAATAACACCCTAATTTGTCATTTCCAGGTTGGATTAAGGAATTAACATCAATTGACAGCTAAGAAATCAAAACTGACTGGAAATGGTAGAAAAATGATCGAAAATTATCATGTTTAGGACTGAAATACATTATCAACATTACCTACCTTAATAAACACCATTTTAAAAATACAGAAGCAGTTGTTCTCCTGACCACAATAGTCACTTTTATGGGCTCTATGCACAACTCCACTACTTCCTGAGCTTAAGCCAGCTCCTTTGTCTCCTGTCTTTCATTACTGGACAAATTGATTAACCTAGGTGTACCTGACCTAAGTAACCATGATGACAATGGCCAGACATACCTGGATTTACCAGTTTGTCCAGTACTGAAAGTACAGGAAACAACAGAACTGTCAGGAAGTAGTGAAGTTGTAGAGCCAATTGTCTATTCAAATTGTAGTTCACTTGGATCTGCATGAGCAAATCAATGGGAACTAGTGGACTCCAATTAGGAAGAATGACAGACATCCATGGTGACAAATGTTAATCCCATAAAACACAGAAGTAATGCATGCCGGAAACGTTTGAAGCCTGACACGGTGTGAATATCCCAAAGGCCAATTTGGTTTGACTATCTGAAAACAAACTTAAACAGGTAGGATGCAAGATGCAAGATGTGTGCTATAGTTTAGCCGTCAATAGGGGGCGCCCCACTGAGAAAACTGATACAAGTTGTGAGTTTTTTTGTTTTTATCACTACCTGCTGCCAATACCCCTGTCTTTCTCCCCCGCCCTCCTCCAGCAGTCGCCGGGATTTAAAAGAACCACCCCAGTGACAACACTACCACCAGGAAGCCAAGTAAAATTCTGCAGCTGGTGAGAAATTACTCCCTAAATGTAGTACATAATTTGTGATGCAAGGTAAGGTATATTTGTAACATTGTTCTATCAACACGTGCATTAACATAGACAGTCTTGTGTTATTGACAGGTGTTCTGTGTGGAATGGGCAACATTGTTGCAAATCATATCACTTGCACAATTAGCATTAGCAATCTCCTGTAAATAGAATAACAGGATAAAATATGTTGAAACTGTCTCCAGTGATAAATAGTACCCCGGCTAACTCAAAAGGAGGCCCTATGTAAAAAATTTCAAACTACCCTTTTAAGATAAAGTGACAATGGATCATCAAATTTCTTAACATTAGGATCCAAACTTTTTTTTTCTTTCTCCTTTTTTTAAATCTGTTAAAGGAATGATGACATAGCAGTAAAAACTAGTTCATGTAGTTGACATTGCTGCATATGTTAGTTCTCCAAAGAAAAAAGCTGCACCTTTTACAGCGGGGGATTGTTTTGGCATGCTAGACCTCCCTTCCTCAGTAAAAGAGTTGGGTGCTGTAATGATATGCAGCTTTACCTGGAGACCAAGTTGACCTCATTTTAATTGGTTACATCTTATTTGGCCATAACCTTATTTAGAGAAAGTAGGTCAAGCTGCGGTCGGAGTTTGCTAAAGGCCATCTGTTAGCAACATGGGCATTCAGATAGTCAGATAGTGAACTATGTTTATCAGACAAGACATCATTTAGAAAATAAATAAACTTACAGGTAATGACAAGGTTGTGGTCGCCTCCCACAGTGTTGCTGCAGAAGTTTCCTTTTAAATCCATTTGTTTGAAAACCCAGACCTGACTGCTCAGCAGTCACTCAGATCCACTCAAGCAGTTGAACCAGCCGAAGGGGGGGTAGGGGGAGTTAAGCAAAGGGTGCATAGACCGTTAGGAGAGAGGAGGGGGAGAGGCTGTTTGCTTGATAGTGTGCTCTAATTGGGGCGATTGAATTACGTAGAATGATAGAACTATGTAATATGATAAGCTGCTGTCTGATTCAACCGTTTTTGAACAAAGAAACAAAGCTGACAGACTATGAACAGGGACTTTGATACTCAGTCTGGACATTCACATGGCCTCATCAGTGCACAACAGATCATATTATACTCCCAAAACCCCAGAAAAGTAAAATTTGATGTCATGGCACCTTTAAGCTTTAAATGTATATGAGCAAATAACATTCAGACAACAGAAGACAAATCCACCAAAAACGTCACCAAAATATAAATGTTTTGCCTTTCACTCATGAGGCCACATTCGGAGCATCTTCCTTGTCAAGGTGTAACAGACTTTGGCAGTTACAGTATTTATCTACAAATTAGATTTTGTTAATACCTGATGCAGGTTTAATTTAATGTATACATGTAAAATCCCAAACTAATATCAATACGTTTCTCGTAATGCTAGTGTTTGAAGGTTGAATATGGAATACGGACAGAACAGCGACATCACGTGTGTCTAGGTTGTAGTTGCAACAGCAGAAAAACAACTCCAGCCGCTGGGATGCCAGGCTTGCTGCCGATACGCAAGTGACCAACAGTCTGCAGCATGTCCAACAAGTAACGCAGAGGAGTTTAAAACCGACAAGCTAGCGTTAGCCACGTTAGCAAACAAGTTAGCTTACCGATCCAGGAGAAAAGTCGCCATTTCTGTGTTTTGATGCCATGGAAAACGCTTATGTGGGTCCATTTAGTGTAGTCTTCACCTAAATTTACTCCAGGTTTTGATCTTGTCAGGTCACTCCTCCTCAGAAACAGAATATCTCCAGGACTCTGAAGCAGCTGCTTCACTCGCCGTCTCCACCATTTTCCTGTAACTGTGCCCAACATATTGCCACACAGAGATCGTATTTGGCAACCCGCAATGGCGGCGTGTATTGGCTTGTAGACATAAATATAATGCCATTGTCAAACTCGTAAAAAATAATTTTATATTATCATTTTCAAGCTAAATATTGTTTTTAGGAAATGTTGTACTTTCATTCTGCAACCCTCCAAACGACCTGTGGAGGTTTTTTTTTTTTTTAAATATAGACTTTAATAAAAATGTTCCATATTCAACCTTTAAATGTAACAGAGGTGGAAGTACATATGGTGAACATTCTTGTCCATGTAGGGGAAACTAGAAGTTAAACTGTAGTAGGGTTAAATTTACAGCAGAAACAAAAGAAAATCTATAATAGAAAATTGTAGGAGGTTGTAGCAGGTTGAGCTGCTTCTCCTATATTATGAGAATTTTTATCTGGAGATATTTCTTCTGAATTTGAACCATATGCTACGTTAATATAAGGGCTAACCTTCAGGATACCAGACATCCAGGGCCAGTGGATTTAATGATGTTCACTGGAGGAACAAAACAGCTTCCTAACAAATCCCCTTGGGATAGGTGCATACTGTAATACATAACTGCTGGTTCTGATCAGTTGTTAATATTATGTTCCTACCTGACTACACTGAACTTTAAACAGTGTCTAAACTTGGAGAGATTTTGACATTTTCCCATCAACATTTCCATTACAAAGCATCTCTTGACTAATGCTGTACTGTAGAACATTTTATTTTATTGTTACTGGCAAAATGGATAAAACAGGAACAAATAAATTACAGTGAGGAACCATTTGAATCAAGCCAAAGCCATTATGTAATGAGGTACAAATGAAACAGTATCCACATGTCGCCCAACTTTGTTTATATTTTTCATAAACTCTGAGCCTGCTGCTGAAATAAAAGTGGTGGAGTTTTGAATGAAAACTGACAAGCACCTATAAATCACACTAAATCATGAATCGATAACAAATGCATTCTAAATTATGAATAATGGTGAGGCAGTCATAAACTAACACAAGCACAACTCAGCAGGCCATTCATTTCATGGCAGCATAAAATAAACAGACACATTTCTTTCACAGCACTAATAAATTTCCCTGAAAAACTCAAAGAACAGTCCATCTGCTTCGAATAATTTTTAATTTCCTTTTCTGTCCCGTTCCTATTAGGTATTCCACAGAGATGGATTCAAAATTCTTTCATTTACCTCCCCCATATGCACCCAATTACCTTTCTCCCTGTACTGGGTCTCTCTCGAGTACAGTGCAAAATACCCCCACCTGTACCTTAAGCAAACTTTATGCTTGTTTTATTATCTGTGAGAGGCTGTGAGTCATTCAGCCTGTGCTCTGGTGGATTTGGCCTGGGCTTTTGGTTGATGTCTTCTGGCTCCAGCCTGGAACACCTGCACGTCCACTGCGCTCCCCTTCCAAGCTGATCTATTAGCTGGCTAAATGGCCAAGCAGATGTTAACACACCAGCAAGGGAGTCTGCTTATTTCCTCAGAGCCGCGTTAGCAGTGATGCCAAGAGAATTTACACATGGAGAGCTGGATGACGACAAATTTGAGTTTAATTTATCTCTTAATCATATCAAGGTAAACAATCCCCCTATGTGTCATCAGTACTAACTACATTTAAAATGACCTCTCATTTTCCCACGGACCAGACTAGCTTTGCACCTTGAAAAGAGACTAGTTTGGCAATAACAGACATTAATGGAATCCAGAGACCAAAGTTTAAAAAAATATATATTTTGGGGGTTATGACTAAAATTTGGATTAGTATTTGATAGGCAAATGTTAAAAAAAAGGAAAAAAAATTGAAAATAATTAGTTGTTTACAAGATATTTGTTGTCTAAAAATAATGCAATTTCATGTTTGCTCATTAGCAACACCAACAACAAAAAGATCCCCTCCAACTGCAGCTGGGCCCAAAGTTGCAGTGTCCTGGGAGTGGTGCTGCCCAGAGACAGACTGGCTATCAGGCACACGGGGCATTTGCCCGGTGAGTTATGTTTGTATATGTTTTTTGGGGTAAAAGTTTATTTATTAGTCCGACTGGTCCACAAAAATAGCAGTGAACCAGTCAGCTCAAATTTTTAAACATCACCTCATTCGCAAGTCAATTCATTCGCCCAGATGGTTAGCACAGAGCTTTCTTCCCTGATCACTGGTCCATGAAACCTGTTGATCTGCAGTCCATTGGCTCCGTTCTTACCTGACAGCAAGTTGACCCAATCAGATACTTTAAACCCCTTTAGGCTCTGTACCAGAGGATTCAGCTACCTGTCAGAACCGAGAAGCGGGGAAAGAAATGCAGAGAAATTGAATGATTAGTGAAAACAAAAACAGAAAATAAAGACATTGCCAAATGTCCAAAGATGATTGACATGTTTGCCACAGTAGACCCTTCATCAGTTGATGTGGATGATGGTAGAAGCTGTGTAAACTGCACTGCTTTCATATTGCTGAGGTTCTGTTCTGAATAAGGCCCACGACCCACCGGATACGAATAGATCAGATTTTTGCGCTTTCAAATTTCGTATTGGGCGCCTATGCATTGTCACCAGACCCAAAGCACTGCGCTACGAAGTCCTCCTGTCACTCGTGTTGATCCGACGCCCCCTTGTTTACCTCGTGCATGTGCTTAAATGCACTGACACCCAGTGCCTCTTGTTTCTCACGTGTGACGTGCACCTGGAATAAAACCCCAGAAATTGTATTATAATCAAACTGTTGGTGCGCATGTGAATGCACACAAGCTCGCTCCCCCACTTCCTTCACAATGTGTCTCCATCTCCCACTTACATGCCGATCCACCTTCATATCATTCCAGAAGTTTATTTTGCAATAAGTTTTTATTTTGGAAATGGACTGAATCCTCTACTTTTGTCATCCCACTTCCCGCCATACATCACAAATTCTGCTGCGGCAAGCGCAGAAATAAGGCCTGATGCTGAAACGATAGCTGCACAAGCCGATTTGTACGCTGCACGCTCGGCACTTCAGGGCTGGTGGGAAAGACTTCATCTGTTGAGATGGCCGCCAAATTTTATTCTTGAAAATTCGGCTCTATTCATGCGCCTGCCACTCCAGGTGGAAAACAAGGGTAAAGAGACCCATTAAACTCAGTAAGTCTGAGCCATAGAAGTTAATGGTGAACACATTAACTGTTCACAAAGTTATGATGAAGTGATGAAAACATGGCAATAAAACAACTGTTTTGTTGCCATATTAGTTTGTATCGTTACATCAGTGAAACTAGTTGATGACGTCAAAAGTTTTCACCAGAAGAACAGCTGGGTAACTGGTTTTGTTCACTGGGTAACTGGTTGTTCTACTGTTTCCTGAACTAAATCACATCATTGAAAGTGAGAACATTATTCTTAACCATCTCTGATCAACATTAAAGCAACCTTTACCGATCTTGCATTTCAGAAAGCACAGCAAGATTATTTGAATATAAACAGTCCCGCCTCACTCCTAAGACACACCCCTTCATTCCCTCCACCTCCCAATGCAGAATCAAAGGTCTGACAGGCAGGTCCGTTGGACAATCCTAGAGGTGCACCCCACTTCAAGGATTGGTTGGAGTTTTCATTGAATATTTAGAGATTGGAATAATATTTTATTTTGATTAATGGTGGGTCTGTCTTGTATTTTAGAGTTCCATCACCTCATTCATAGCATTTTACCCTGTTAGAAAAATAGTGTAAGAATGCAACATCAGTAAGGATTGCTTTAAGAGTGAGTCAGCAGCTCTCTGAATTACTTACTCAGCCAATTTGTCCTGTGGCCTGGTAGTAGGATACTTTTGGGTCAACAAGTAATGGAGGTATCTTATGTGTTGATGTTTATGGACAAATACAGAAATAAAACACTTATAAGAATATCTGTTTAATTACATTTCTGTTGATTTGTTATACCAAAAATACAGGCAATGTGTTTATTCTGCATGAACATGTTTTACAGTTTATTTAAAAAAAACATGCATATTTGCTACATATCTTATTTTCTTGCAACAGGGGGCCCATTCAGCCAAAGGGATATCCCTGTGATGGGGAAATGTAAAGGAAAGGTAAAATGAGTACATGTGGACAGTGTGTGCATGTATGGGAAAACTAAAGAATTCACTGGAATTCATTTAGTTCAAAATCTCATTATACTCTGAAATAAAAGTGTAGAACAATTAAAAAAGTTAAATGAAAAAAAAAATGCATCATGTAATTTGTTTATAAACCAAAATGTATTCTAAACTTTTAACCCATCACATCCCCATTAATTTCCACAAATGTAGAAATGAATCCTAAATAAATCATGTCGCCACCTTAGGCAGATGTCAGCTGAACATGTGGTATTCTTTCTGCAGTGGAAATAAAAATGTATCCTGCGAGCATCTTAACTGTAAATTCTCAGTCACTTGTCCTCTGGTTCTGTTGTGGTTGTGGGCCTGATAAGCTTGCTTCATACCCCTGGATATGGACAAAATCGACCCATCCGTACCAAACTTTGTCTTTGGAACTGGCCTACATACCTCCGTCTGGTTACAGCGTTGTTATGAATGTTGCTCTGTACACCCTCTAGGGAGCAGTGTTGCATTGAAATTTACGCCATCGACAATCGTGACCATGCCGTCGGTACAGGAGGTACTGTAGTTTTGCTGTGTCCTCTTCAGAAAAGGCGGGAAAAAAAAAAATAACTGTATGCAGCGGTGGCATGTCCAACCACTTAAGTGGTCAAAGTAATTTAAACGTTTGGCATTTTTAAATGCCCTCATCCTATTCTTCTTCGATTTTCCCAAATGAGTAAACTGTAAACTCTGACTCTATACTGCCCCCACGATTTCGGTGGTGTTACGTCCCAGCTCTGCTAGGGGTTAGGGACGCAAACAAAAGACTGGTTTAAGATGGAAAAGGTGGAGTGAAGATGTTTTATTGTTCAGGGGTGAATTAAAGCATAAACAAAAACCTGGAAAACTGTAACTGAAAAGGAGATGGGGTTAGCGATGCTGCTCAAAGGAACAAATAAAAAGACAGACAAAGCCTAACACTGAAAGGGAAACAAAAATGGGGAAAAATACAAACCTAGGCTAGGAACCAAAAAGGGAACGAGCAGCACCATAAACTAAGACCTGTAACCAAAACCAAACTACAACAAAAGACCTAGCTATCCCAACTCCAAACTAATCAGTGAAAAAAAAAATGGAATCTAACAACTAAACTAACTAACCAAACTAAAACACCTGGAAATCAAAAACCTAAAGACAAAGTTACTCAAACTAAAGACACCAAAAACATAAACTAAGGACAACTGTTGCCAGGCCAAGCAGTTGCCACTGACTGAAGGTGTGGTTGGCCCTTTTGTAGCTGCCAGGCCAGCAGCTCCAGGTGTGTCTGATCAGCAATAGGATGATGAGGGAGGAGATGGTGGTGGGGAGCCAGGCCAAGGAGAACAGAGGGATCAAGCAGGAGGATTGGCATGTAAAATGAAAAACAAAGGGGTTAGAAACCAGGCGGCCGTAACACTCCCCCCCTTAAATTACAAAACCCCGCACAGGGATTTTGTAAACAAAACCCATAGAAATAACAGAACACAATACAAACATGACAATGTAGGTCTAGCAAAACGAAGGGTACGAAGTTTTGCCAAAGATCTGTACCACACAGATCTGGCAAACGAGGGGACACGAAGTTTTGCCGAACCAAAGACCTGTACCACACAGATCTGGCAAAACGGAGGGGGACACGAATTCTGCTAACCTACGGAACGGACCTAGCAAAACGGAGGGGGAACTAGTTTTACCTAACTAAGATCTGCAAGGCAGATCTGGTAAAACAAAGGGGAACGAGTCTTACCTAACCGAAGCTCAACAGAGCTGGTAAGAGAGGGGCACACAAAGTTTTGCTTAACCGAAGGTCCAACACACAACATACACAGAAGGCCTGTCAAAACCAAGATTTGACCCAAGACCTATAAACACAGAAACGAAGGCCTATGATAAAAACTAAGGCTGGGCAACCAGACAACACAGAAAGGCCTACTACCAAAGACCACAACACTACACACGAGGCCAGCCAACACAACAAAAGGGGACCAATCTGCCAAAACAGTCCACAAACCGCAACCAAAGGAATCCTACGACTCCTGGCAAAAACACTGATTTATCAGAACCAAACACTTATACTACAAAAAAGTCAAAAGGGACTGTTGCTACCGCCTCTTGCTCCAGCCCAGACGGTGCTGCAACAAAAAGGCCAAAACATGTGGACAAAGCATCAGTCATGCATTTAAACCTCAGATTCCCAAAAACAGGCACCAGAGCAACACTTGCTCACACCAAAAGGCAGTGGATACAGATGGTGCATCACAAAAACCACCAACATAGGTGGTGGGTGCAGAAACTTTGAGCCTCCAGCTCAAGCTGATGCAGGTGTCAGGCAAGCCCCACCATGGGCCTCCAAAGCAGTCTGAAAGCGGTTCAGCATGGGAAGCTCAACCGATACTCTGCCCCGCTCAGCTTCCACATTGTCCACCTCAGCAGTTAACACAAGAGGAGACACTGACTCCCCAGGGTCACTCTTTCCAGAGCACCCTTTCCGCATCCACATGCGGCACTGCATCAGCCCAGGCACCCAAACAACACCAACCAACTGTTCCACCAAACTAGCCTTGGTCTTACCATTTGGTAGCTAGGGGAATCCAAAGCTATGTCCACCACGACAGGCCCGATGCAAAGCAGCCATGCAGGGCTTCACAAAAGGGGGAAGCAAAACAGCTCCCCCAGCAACACATGACGAGCCTTAACACACCACAGAACAAACCACTACACAAAAACCAGTGCTTGGCAAAATATATCCCGGACGGGCCCCCACTTGTTACGTCCCAGCTCTGCTAGGGGTTAGGGACGCAAACAAAAGACTGGTTTAAGATGGAAAAGGTGGAGTGAAGATGTTTTATTGTTCAGGGGTGAATTAAAGCATAAACAAAAACCTGGAAAACTGTAACTGAAAAGGAGATGGGGTTAGCGATGCTGCTCAAAGGAACAGACAAAGCCTAACACTGAAAGGGAAACAAAAATGGGGAAAAATACAAACCTAGGCTAGGAACCAAAAAGGGAACGAGCAGCACCATAAACTAAGACCTGTAACCAAAACCAAACTACAACAAAAGACCTAGCTATCCCAACTCCAAACTAATCAGTGAAAAAACAAAATGGAATCTAACAACTAAACTAACTAACCAAACTAAAACACCTGGAAATCAAAAACCTAAAGACAAAGTTACTCAAACTAAAGACACCAAAAACATAAACTAAGGACAACTGTTGCCAGGCCAAGCAGTTGCCACTGACTGAAGGTGTGGTTGGCCCTTTTGTAGCTGCCAGGCCAGCAGCTCCAGGTGTGTCTGATCAGCAATCAGGATGATGAGGGAGGAGATGGTGGTGGGGAGCCAGGCCAAGGAGAACAGAGGGATCAAGCAGGAGGATTGGCATGTAAAATGAAAAACAAAGGGGTTAGAAACCAGGCGGCCGTAACAGGTGGTATTGCTCCGTTTCATCCAGAGCCTTTTGGATTCGGAAGCTCTCTCGCAACAGACATACTGATGGACAAAACCACCTCCGGATACGTATGAAAGCGTCCGTATCAGTAATTACCATAGGTTATGAATGGGGCTATAGACCTCTGTCAGTTTCCCTCAGTTTCTGAGTGCTTTTTATAAAGTTAATGGTGATTCTACTCACTGACACCTAAACCTTCTTCCTAATTTCTCTGTAGGAAAGAGCTGCACTGATGAGGCTCTGTCTAGCTTCCATTAATGGCCCTTTTCTCATTATTTTTATAGCAACACACAACTTTCTGAACAGCAGGGGTATGGTACCATGGTGTGCTCCAATGCTGCTTTGAAAGGAGGAAGGGTTGCAAGTTATACAGAAAAGTTGGGAAACCTATTGGTAGCACCAATGTTCAAGGATTAATTAACCTCCAGTGGTATAAAACTGTTTGAAGTTGTTAACCCATTGCTCCCTGCAAAAGGCCTTTTTCTATTATTCTGAAATATAGATTGTTTTTCAGTTTTAGGTAACCTTTTAACCTCTGGTAGTTTCTCTCTTACCTGTTTACCGTTTCAACCTATTGGATTGGAACTGGATTGGATTGAACTGCTTGAATTTCAATTTAAAAAAAAAAAAATCTGGAAAAATTGAGGTGTCAAGCTTTAGACTGGCAGTGTATCTATGCAAAGAGTGTGTAGACATTTTAAGTATGATGGATTCAAACTGTTCTGTGTTTGAGGAAATATAGAACTGCAATGTATTTTCCCAGTGACTGGGTCGATAAAAAACCCCAAAATACCAAGTACACCTGAAAAAGAAATGGAGGAAGTAAAACTGATCTTGATCTCAGGTTTCAAATTTTATATCCTTGTAATTTCCCACCACCTCCCATCCAACCTCCTCGCACCTGTAAGAACCTTTTCATGTTCATGCTCATAAATACTCCAGAAATTACATTCTAAAGTTTAAAAAAAGGGGGGGGGGGGGGGGGGGGTGCTCCAGGACGTTGTCTGTTTGTTGTCACTGCTTGCTTTTGCTGAAACTGGAAATTTGAGACATTTGTACCCATGGATGCCTTGTGCATCTCTAAAACATGCCATGGAGCCCTGATAGCATGTCATAAGATGGGAACATGTTTTTTCTTCCCTCTCTGTAACAATAATGGGATAAACCAGACCATTTCCTGGAGCTGACACAGCACTGTGGAGATGGGTCTGACTGTGTAGCCCTATTTGATGCTTGGTCGATTAATCCCCAGAGTCCTCTTGTCATTACAAGTCAACTTCATGAAAACATGCAGACTGCCTGAATCAACTAAACATAATTCTTTATCATAATTCTCCATCAGGATGGCCACTTCTCTGTAATCACTGAGTATAGTGTAAACTGTAGCTCAGACCATTTTAGCTACATGGTGATCGTATGTTCACACGATGCCAGTCCTTTCCTTCACACTTTGCCCTCATTCTCAACTGACCCTCAGGCCATTTGAGCTAAAATTGGCCTGAGTATCTCTTTTAACACAAGTGTTGTGACAGGCTGGACACCAGGATGTGGCAGCTAATGAATGCCTTCGACACAAAGTGTCTTTATTAAACTGTTGGACAATGCATAGGCCAGTTACAGCACAACACAGAGGACAGCACAGAGGACACAGTGCCCTTTTGAGAAACAATCATGCTCCTGCTTAAATTGATGGTCATTGGACTTGATTGATAAGTTGATTTGGCAATTGCTGAGCCCATGGATTTGGACTGTTTCCTGGAGTAGAACATATGGTTTGATTTACTGAGCAGTTCACCCAGACAAGTCTGACAAGTAGATGTGGAGATTGAATGACATTTTTGGTAAGGGAGCAATAATTTATGTTTCCCCATGCCAGCTATTAATACTAAGCTGGCCTCAGCACAGTGCCACTAATGCAGGTCTTAAAGGCCAAGTAGGATGTGTTGTCACCAGTGTTTTTATAAATCTTACCCACAGGAATGCAGTTCTTAACAGAAGACTGGACACAGAGATATGGAAAAAAATAATAGGCTATGAGAGTATATTTTGTTTGAGTATGTTGTCAATAAAATCTACACAATCTAGCTTTAGTTCTGTGAGTCCTTGTGGCACCCTCAGCTCTCATTACACAGGATCCAGGTTAACTTTCTTAAAGAAACTGGCACCGGGAGATAAAATCTAGACCAGAGTGAGTTATTGCTGTTGTACCTGTCAAAAACTCTTGATAAAATGAGGTTGGAAGGATAGGATCTATACCAAGGAGAACATGCTCATTCTTTCAAGCACTTATCTTTGAAACAAAGGTCTCTTTTTTAAATACCTATACACAAAATTACACAAAATACTGACAATGAAAGTCACAGCATCCATAAGTATTTACTTAAAATGAGTATAAAATCTTACAAGAGTAGGTGTTATATGCATGTGAGGTGAGGGCTGATAGCTGCCACCGTAACACTTAAAGACTGCAATAAAGAGGTTCTTTGCTCTTAAGAGAATTTACTGGCACAGCAAGGAATGAAGGGATACAAAAGGGTAGATGTCTGATCCCGGACCTGACAGTTTCATGGTCGTGTGAAACTCAAGAAAGGCCAAGCTGGTTTGTTTTCAAGCTGTTTATAAACTGAACCAACATGTTCCCAGCACACTGGAGCTGCTAATTTATAGCTGAGGACAGATTACACAGTGAAACTTCATGTGTGATTCAAAGTGGCACCTGTGCACTACAACATGTGGACTCATGTCTGAGGTGTAGAAGTTTTTTCAGCCACAATGTGTTCACTTGGCTGAATATTAATAAAGAAGGGGCTCAAAATTTGGGAAACATTAAGAATGAAAATTAGATGTAGAAGTCTGATCCAATATATTTCAATTGTTTAATTTTGTCATATTGGATAAACAAGACTTTAAAATTCACATTTTATCTATGTTTTAATTTATTATTTAATTTATTTTACAAGCAACATTTTTTACGTTTATATTCAATTCAATCTTTCAGTTGTATAGTCCAACTGCTTCAAAGAAATTTCCTTTATGAATGTATTGAAGTGCCAGGGCAGCTTTGTATAAAATGCAACAGAAGGGCTTGAAAACCATGAGCATAAGTGTCAAGGCATTATTAAATGTCCTTTATAAGATTTTTCATGGTTTGTTTGCTTGACAATTTTGTAATTCAATGATATAAATGCAAAGGATTTTTCAAAGTGTGGCTATTTTTTGCTCGTAATTTTGACAATATTGCACACAACTGCTCAGTGATTTCACCTTTATGTACATGTATTGTAAGCAAATTGCACAGCTAATGCTACCAACAGCATTGCTGTCACTGTTAAACCAGAAAGTAAGAACTGTTATGTGGGATGGCGCAATATCCATGATGCTACTGCACATGTGGCAGGTAGTCAAGGAGGGCCTGAGCATGATTTGATCCCAAGACTCATGCGCAGGTGAGAGTCATGCACACTAACCAGTCAACCAAAGGGAAATCCCTTTGGCCAAGTAGCCAGGATGCATGATCAATTGTAGACATAGAGACCAGACCCCACAACTGTCACATACACACAGATAAACAATGGTTACAATGCATGTGATTTCAGAAATGATATCACCATTGTATTAATACATTATCATGTGTAGCATAGATAAAAACTTTAATCTCTTCATGGTTTTCATGGTAGTGTACAGCTGAACAGCTTTGCTAGAAGCAGAAAACTTTCAAAAGGCAAGCGCTATACTCTTTGATTCAGGCTTAAGTAGCCAACATTGTCTTTTTTCACTCAGGCACCTGTTCAGTCAGGGTAAACTGGGCTTTTGGTAGGAGGTGTTGAGCTTGAAGACATAAAAGCTAAAACATTTTTTGTTCAGACGTTATAGCATAGTTTTGTTCAGACGTTAAAGCATCTAAAAGTATTCTAGCATATGGCCAAAATAGCATCACAAGCTTGTAAGTAATTATAATATAGACAAGACAAATTCTGAGACGTATACAGTTCCACAAGCTTGTACATTAATCTATCTAATTTTTCATAGTTATGAAACCAGAGACAAAATTAAAACATTATGTCTTCCTTTTCGATTTTATGGGTTTGTTTATTGGTATTTAATTACTGCTCTTGGGCAAGTTTAACACACTGGACTGTAATCTAAAGTATCAGTCAAAATAGCACTTGGTAAGCACCAGTTGACGCGGGACTTGAGAGATACCAGGGGCATGGTCATCCTTCAGGGCTCCAGTTTCAGTGGTGCATGATTGAGGCTGCCAACCTGACAGGCCCACCTGCCCAGTGGCCACAGCCAGCTGGCCAAGACAATGATTAACGGCAAGCGTAAACTCACTCAGCAGGCTCTCAGACACATTTGTGCATTCACTCACACGTAGGAGTGTTACATGACGCTAAAAGCTATTCCAGAGCAGGGGCCCAGACCAGGGCGGGAATGACATCTATAAACGTTTAGTGGCACTGCACTGCACAGTTATCACTTTTCAAAAAGAGCGACTTTCTCTTGTCAATAGAAGCATGATTCCTGAGATCAATGGAGCAGACTTATGCACTGTGGTGTGTGGGAGATTATCCCCAAACCTGTATCCCATATCTGCTTTGAGCTTTCACCCGCTGCTTCCTCCATAAAAAGAAAATGACATCATAAAGAGTAAACTGGGCTTGATATCAGACTCGCTGGCTGTAATCCCTCAGAGCTTTTTGATACCTTTGATTTTCATTTTTCAAGGGCGGCATACTATTAATCTTTTGGTGGGGTGTAAAATCTAGCTCTGGGAAACCTCCTCAAAAACCTGCAAGCTCCCCACCTTTTTTTCCGGTCTTTGGTTGGTGTATTTATAATGTTACAAAATGCACACACCTCATTGCTCATTCTCCTTGGACTATCCAGTGAGTAATCTAATCATTTCAAGGCTGGCAATGTATCTTTTTATACTCGGTAAACCCAAGATAAATTATTACCATGTTATATTTAAAAGGATCTGCAACACCTTTTAAATTCCATCACTACACTTCGACATCAATTTGGAAAAAAATAAGGTAATTATATATCTTTTATTGCCTCTGAAAAGCCAAGCAAACATTTTCCTTGATTCTGGGATGTAGATCTGTCTTCAGTTGTGTTTGTGTTACGTCAGATTTGACATTTAAGGTTTTCTATGTTTGCTTGGTTTAGTTCAGGTTGGATCTTTTTTGAATTCATTCATTCATTTATTCTTTTGTCATTCATTTTCTGTAGCTACTGCTTAGTCCAATTCAGGTCATGGGGGTCGCTGGAGCCTATCCCAGCAATTATCAGACAAGAGGCAGGGTACACCCTGGAAAGGGTTGTTAGTCTGTTGCAGGCCCAACACAAAGAGAAAAACAACCACTCACGCTGCAGGTCTTTGGATGGTGGTGGCATTTTCATAATTAGTTATTTTCTATGAACTTATTTCCAAATGCAAATACAATTTTTGGGCACTGATAGAAGATTTTGGAAAATACTTGCCATGAAAGATTATCTCAGATTCAGACTGTAAGACTGTAATGTTTACTGTATATGTGGATGGGTTTTGGTTTGGTTTGTGTGCTGATGTCTCCTTGTGTAATCCCCCATGCTGAGATGGCAACAGTCAACTTATCCAAGTCAGCACTGATGCTAACCTCATTAACAGGATCTTTTACATATTTCTATAAAATGTACAGGAATGTCAAAGTGCAAACAACTGATGACATAGAACTCTATGTCAACCCTTAATGGTTTTAGACCTGATCTGGTTGGACCTCAAATTGATGGGAAAATGTTGAAGGTGGTTAGAGCAGCTTAGTGGTGATATTTTTGTAAGTCTAGTTGATCGCTGTTTCATTTGACTGAGCTGCTTGGACCCCAGTTTGAAAAAAAAAGTAAAACAATTAAGAGATCGCCTTTAAAGGAATAGTTCACCCACAGAATGATTTAACTTTATTTTCCACTTACCCTCATGGTGAGCAAGACTCTCGAACACTTTTTTAATATCTCAAATGCAGCCGGCGATCAGGAAGGTTTCTCTTTTTCCCTCAACTTTCATATAATGGAGTTCGCTGGGACCTGAGCCAATAAGGTCCTTAAAAGTCCACAAAAACTTGTCAATATTCCTCCATACTGCTACCCACTCAGGACACTTGGATTACATTGGACGAGCGATGTAAGAGCGTAAAAACCCAAATTTTACTCATATTCTTATTTTCACAGGCTGCCGTTGCTTTTCTGAGACTGTAGGCAGTACTTTGCAGATACAAAACAAAATTTAAAAAACAAAACAACAACAACAAAAAAACCCAAAGCCATGTCCTCTAACTTTGATGTTAAAACCTAATATATTAAAGATATCCTTGCATTCCCAAAACACCCCTGTCCCATTCTGACACTAATACCTTTGATAAGCTTGGTAACTTAAACATCTTTGGTCAAATAAATTTTGTCATTTTCATTTTCACACTATGATCATGTCTGTTTTACTAGTGGAACAGGAATTAATTCCAACATAGTTACATTTATGTATTTTATACATGTCAAAGATTTTCCCAAAAGTGGACATCAGCAGTGCTTCAGTGGATTAGGATTTATCCATTGACTTAAACATTGCATGAATCCTTAAAAAAAAAAAAAAAAAAAAAAAATCTCAAATTTTGATTAAATATTTCAACTCAATCATTAGTACCACATTTTCATGCACTTATACAGTAGAAGTAAAATGTAATGTAATAAATAGTTTTGCAGGACTGACTCAGTAGCCTACTGCTGATACACACTATGAAACAAATAAATCTTAAGGCTTGCATGTGTAGCAGTGACTGTTATCCCATTATTCCCCATCTAATGATCCACTAGAACCACTACGGGTGATGTAAAGCCATACATCAAAGCAGCAATAAAAATGAAGTGCTTCAAGTCTTTTTATTTCAAAGTGCAATTCTGCATTTGAAAAAAAAAGAGAAGTTGGATCCCAAATAACCCCATAAACCACCATCCCCTGCTTTTAGGACAGCTGTTTGTTAGTTATGTAGATATCGATATGGAAACTTGGTGTGTAGAGGATAGTTTGTATTCAGGAAAGGGCTCTTGGAAAAATAGGCTGTTTTTTATCCCTCCTGTGAAACACCCAGGCCACACCATTGCTCCTACTCCAATTAATTTCTACACCCCATTCATATTACTCTTTTATGTAAGTGCAACGTTTTCTAATTGTATTCATCACCAAAAGCCTCACTTAAGTTTCCACAGTATATTTATTATCACACTAACTGGGTCTAAATTATTAAACCTTAATGATGTAGGCTCTGAAAATATGTTGTCCTTTATTTTCCCCACAGAGAATCAATGTTATACATTAGCAGTATAAATTAAGTAATACTTTACCTAGGCATGTTGCCGCCTTCAGTATTCCCTCTCAGTAAAATGTATTCTCACAGTTCGATGGCTCGCGGGTGCCTCTGGGGAGTGGATGGTATAGTTCATTCTAATGAAAGAGCTAGGTGCTGCTAATGGTTTAAATGATACATTTGTGCAAGAACAGCAGGGAAAATATATATGAGATCTGCCGAAAACAAGATAATTCACAATCCCATGGGGATATGATGTCATCGGACTGAGAGCGTATGCTGAGACTCTTGGGAGGCCTTGAATGGAAGGAGCGTCTGCATATACTGGTGTGATATATGTGGGTCAGTAATAGAAATGGGAAATATACGGTAAAGTCCATCACACTTAAAGGTTAATTACAATAGCAACAGTAGTCCTACCTCTTTATGACAAAATTGGTTGTTATTAATCAACTTTAGAGTGCCTCAGACATAGAGAAGCATAATAGTCTATCATAGTGTAGTCGCAGTCTTTTAAGGATACTCAAATAGAAGGGGAAGTGCTAATTACCAAAGAAAATCAAATATTCAAATATTTTAAGAGACATTTTGTCTTCTTTTGCGCAACAGTGCAGTTAAAAAGTGATTGAACCAGTAAAGTAATTGGAAATAACTGATGTCTTTCATTTGAATCCTTCTTTATTATTATCTTTTCAAGCAATCTAAATGGATTTCCTTGCAACCGCTCCTTTTCAGGGTGGGAAGTAGCCTCTAGATAAACGGAGATTAGCGAGCATTGTCTCATTGCAAGAGCATCATCCATAACACCCTTCCTCAGAGTGACTTCAATTACATTAACAAGCTAAATGCTACTGTGAGGGGGTAAAACAGAGGGCTGCTACAAAGGTAAAGTCTGTGACTGATGAGACAGAGGGCAAGGAAATACAGAAGAAGAGCAGATCAGATAGAGGCAGCCTTGATATTTGCCAGGCAGAGAAAAGGACTAAGCTCCTCCTGCCTTCTGTCTCTCGATACCAGGATAAATCCCCACTGATTGCTAATTGTGTGATTCTTCTTGTCTACATCAACTTCAGCCCGACAGCTTATTTCAGCTTGTTATCGGGAAAACATTTATCCACTTGAAATTATTACTGTGCTGGGGCCTCTGGTGAAACACAAACAGTAGTGAATCTTTTAGAGTTATGGTAAGGCCTCTCCTCATTAGATGGCCAATCGACTGGCAGAGCAGAGGGCCCAATCCCAGCCCTTTATTGAGTGTTAAGGAGACACAGACTGACATTTACATCTCTTGCTTCTTCATGACTGGCTAGAGAGAAAATGGCTGCCATAGATCCTAACTCTAAAGCCCCGTTTCCACCAGCGGGTCTGGGTCGGGTCGGGCCGGATCGGTCCACGTTTTTTTGCGTCTCCACAGATAAAAACTGGGACGGGTACCCTTATATCCGACCCGACCCGGCCTACTTTTTTGGCACCCTTCGGTAGGGGTACTGATCTAACCGATCCGGACCAAAGAGGTGGAGCTAACACACAGCAATCAGCTGATTCATTGAAAAATCCGCCACTTCCCGCGTGACCCAGTGTAAAAACAAAGCCGGGGTGACTCCTTTCTGTTTCTGTCACGTGTGGCGCCGGTGTTTTGGTTAAACGGTGTTACACGGCGATGATGTCACACAATCACATAGCAGCGCTGTCCAGCTAATTCTCCGCCTCCAGAATAAGGGTACAGGTTGCTGTGGGGACACAGCGTGAAATCAACACATCCGTACCCAAACCCACCCGATCCGGCCTGGCCCGGCCCGACCTGACCCAGACCCACGGGTGGAAACGGGGCTTAAGGAGCAGCATGTAAGGTCAGAGAGTGAGACGCATTTTCATCTCTGAGCAATGCTTCATGGATGAGATGGCGCATTTGCTTCTCCGAAGAAAATAGGATGAAGGCAGAGAATAGAACACAGTTACTGCTTGGAAAGTAATATGTCATTTTGATGAGTTCACAACTTGGTTTCATAGAGCAAACTCTGCTCTCTTAGTATGACGGCACTCTTAAAAAAACTAATTTAAAGGATGTAAACAAGACAAGCCACGCAATCTCATCTTGTGTGAATTGACTTATTGAGTGGAAACAGAAGAAAACACAGTTGTGGATAAAGCACCCTTACATTCTTAGCAAACCACTATGGTCCCCCACTTCTGAGGTGCTCTTTTCATTCAGTGGCAATTACAACCCACACCTGGCAACGCAGAAGACATCCCAGTGCCTAACAATGTCGCAGAGGAACTCTCTTCCAAACTACCTTCCCAAATTGGCTCTGCAGCTTCGACCCAATTAGGACTGAAATATGGTAACTGCATCAGCCATTAAAGAGCTGTAGAGACTGTATAGGGAGAACTCTTGAAGGTTAGGAGGGGGGTATGCTTCAGCAGTGATATGTTGTGCGTACTTTTGCTTACACAGCACAAAACAGCAGCATGACAAGGGGACAGCGAAAAGAAGAAAGGCAAAAGAGGGTTGATAAATAAACACTACGGGATAGATATCCTGTGGACATACAGTACAGTATAGAACAGCGAGGAACAAAGGAAAGAAAGTCTTTTAGTCAAAGATTAAATTTATTCATATTTGTTCTTTGTTCTGCATCTTTATTTAATATAAGGAGGCTCATGCTAACAGTGTCTACCTAATTTAATGAGCTATAATCTTAACAACTGGTTGCAGAATATGCATTATGATGAGTTATTTCAACAGTTTATCATTAGGAATAGACCTGTTACAGCTTTCACATGTATTAAAAAAGTCAAAGCACTGAAAATGCCTTTGCCTTTGAAACAGAGAGAATCATGCTCTGTGTTTTCAAATCAATACCTCAAGACATTTTAGCCAACCTGCGTAGCATAACAAACCACCTTCCCATCTATTTTTCTCCTGAATGGCTGACTGTGGCCTACATGCGCACCAGACGCCAGGGTAACTAATGCTCTCTGCACTAGCAAAGGATCCTGATTTGATATAAGCATTCAAACCTGTCTTCCTTGAGATATGGCATCTGTCATTCGCTGCTACGATTGATTGCCCCTTGCCCTTAAATGCAGTGCTTGCAATGCACGCCAAGGACACTCGCCTGCCTGGTCAAGTAATGACAATCGTCTTTAAGGAATAATGGCCCGAACGCAGCTTTTGAAAAGTTACTAGGCTGCATCCAATAATGAATTCCTGGTCGATGACACCTTGATAGATTCCTATTCTTTAGATGGGACACTGTAGCTGCAGTTTAATTGGCAAGAAATGAATTCAGCAGGTTGGGAAGGAAATGCAGAGATGATATGGCAATAGGGAGGAAGCAAGAGGAGGACTAAATTCTGTGTGATCAGCAAGGTTTCAAACAATCATTGGCGAACTGAAGTCTCGCCATATCTATAAGTCATCATGTTTTATAGGCCATTAGGATCTCCAGAGAAGGGCCGTGTGGAGACCACGGCTTTTTGTCGAAATTAAAATGTCAGAGAGGAAGAAATAGAACAAAACAGGGAATCTGCAATTAATTACCTGGCCATAAAAATTCAATAATCAGGAAGCAATGCTGTTTTCCCCACAGCAGTACTACTGATCACAACAAACTGATATACTGTAGAGTACATTAATCTCCTCAAATTGCAATTCTAATCTAAGAAGGCAATATAAAGACAAGAAAGGGCTATCTAAAGTCTGTACCTTATTGTCCTGGGTTAGTGTGGAAAAACCAGCGCAAAATTCCAGATATTTACAAAATCGCATGGGGATTTTTTTTTTGTGTGTATATATATATATACTGTATATGTGTGTGTGTGTGTGTTTGTGGAAATTTTAGGGTAAACTTAAAGTGCTTAAAATCATGATTTAGCCAAGCTTATTCTGATTAAAAGGTGATGTACACACCAAGTTATGTTGCAAGTTATTGTCAAACCTTTGTGTTGTTTTATGTATCATTTTACACTTTGAGAGGGTGACCCCCCAACTTGTAATTTTAGCCTAACCCTAAACATTTGGCATGCTATTTTAGTGTAAAATTACATGCCAAAAGCTTGGAATGTGTATAACTGATGCTTAAAAACTGCCCAAAATACAATATTACTCATAGGCATTGGCATAATCATGTTGAGTATGTTAGTGTAAACTGATTTTTAGAATACCACCTTATGTCTCACACATGAATACTATATACATATATATTTCATATTTTAACCTAAATGATTTTTAGAATGCCACATGCCATCATATTTTACCAATGGAAAGTCAATAGTGTGAGTGTCTTTAAAGGGACTAGAGGCAGGAATTTAAAAAAAAAACCAAACATGCATGTCCTCACTAATGGGTGATGAAGCGCTAAATATCAAAAAGAACGTTTCCACCCATGTTTCTCTCCGTTGCCTTGAACAGGCTGTGTGCTGCAAAATGCGCTGCAATTCGGTGGCCAAATTTCCCGCGCTGCCCTGCGGATGTGACGTCAAATGACGCTGCATTCGCAGTTTTGATACAGGAAGAAGACAGTTGCGGTAAATTCAAACACTGTAAGCGATAGTTATGGATTCTTCTACCGTCAGCAAATGATCCAGATCAACTGAAAGACACTAAAAAGTGGAACTACGAAGAAAAAGCGTCGTAAACAACATTATAGCTTCAGTTTGTGCACGCTCCCGTGACGGCTTGGCTCGTGGCTGCAGTTACCTGAAGCGCCAGTCATGGCAGTTGCGAGTTTCATTTTTTAATCTTGCCTCTAGTCCCTTTAATGTAAAACAAGATACAGTCTATTATGAGTTAAATTGATTTGTTAATTAAAATGGTTAGAAAACTATGCTCAAACAGTGCAAAAATATAGAAACAGATTAAAATAAATGTAACAATGTAGTTTGTCTTGACAGTCTGTGAAGTGCATATATTATCTATTTATACATAAGATCCATATGACACAAGATAATTAATTTCAACCTCAAAAAAGGCATTTTTTCATAATTGCTTTTCTTTCTCAAAGTACTTTTATTCATCACATAAACACATTGATACTGAAGTGAGCAACAATGACCACTTTTTTGTAAGAATGCAAAGAAGCGATGGAAAATATGTGGACGGCACCATGGTGGACTTTTTTTGTGATTGATAACAGAGCTTAAAAGGTAATCTTACATCTCCTCCTGCAATAAATGTTGTACAGGTTATGGAACAAAAGTGGTAATGAATGCTCCAGGTGAAGAACTTGCCAAGAAGTTAAACAGCAGCTGAAACTGCTTCAGTGTCTGCAAGCCTCTGGAAATTACACTTCATGCAGTGCGCAGATGCTATGCAGGTTTGAACTAACGATATGAAAATTTCATATCACGGTTATTGTGACCAAAATGATCACGGTTATCATTATAATCGCGGTATTATTGAAATACCCCACCAGCATATTTAAAAATATCCAAAATGGATCTAGACGTCTACTTTGTTCTTTTTAAAGGGGGGAAATCTGCACAGCACTGTCCATGTGGGCGCCTTTGTTGCTTTCCACCATGTTTTCATAAATTAAACACTGCAAACTGGGACTGTTGATGTTTTCAAGGCAATAAGTAGCATCATAGTGAGTTTTTCAAAGTGCATTAATCCGTCACGGTTTTAACGATAATTAAAATTTGAAACGGTATTACTAATCGTCTGTAATTTTATCACGATTAACCATTTTACCGTTAATCGTTAAATCCCTAGTTTGAACTCAGCTATTTCTGTGCAACTCTCCATTTGGGCTTCTTCATTGATTCGGTCTGATAAAATATCACTCCTCATCTTTCTGAGCACACATCCAGTCTAATATTGGTTTATTTAAAGAGGGGGTTTCATGTCATTATTAGGCAAATAATTCCCTTTTATGGCACAACTAAATAACTGTATTAACTTGAGTAGTTTTGAAAATACAGTATACATAAAAAAACAACCAAAAGAATTGTGACATCACTCCATGTCTGTATCTGACGCCTTAAAAATTCACTGCTGTCCCTTTAAGATGCCTCCTGCTGTGTCTGACTTGCCCACTCCACTCATCACAACACTCTCACGTTCTGGTGGGGCGGAGCTCAGCAAGGGAGGGGGTAGTGTTGGAGCTGCGTGGTATTGGAGGTGCTCTGTGGTAGCAGCCATTTTGGCAACAGGAGATTCAGGGATTTCTCAAATATTCATGAATGAGTGAAAGTAACCCCTGGGGCATGTTTTATGGGGAGGGAATGCCATGATAACATAATAAAAAGCTCAAAAAGTCAATTTTGCATGTTACTCCCCCTTTAACAAATCTTTGCTCATTATTCAGGATAAGCATTAACAGTTTTCCTCTTTTGTCTCTGGTTTAAAGTAACAGGTGTCTTAACCTGTACATACACCTAATCAAATTCACAATATTAAAATACTCCAATTACTGTTTTATTTTATTTTATTTAGTTGGACAGGGTGGTCGGATCAAGGAAAAAGGGGGCTTTTGTTACTCTTAAAACTGCAACTGTTGGTGACAGCTGCACAATTTATAACCCAGTATTTAATTTCCTTGATAAAGTTATGAGAAAAGTCTGCATTAGATATCCAGCAAGACGAGGGAAATTAGAAATACTGGTATGCGTCTGCGCTGTTGTGTGAAGCATTTTATTTTTGGCTCAATGTACACATCCATCTGTTCTGTTTCTCCTTCCAACCTTTTCTTTATTCTTCAATACAGTGTCTAAGAAATGCCCTTGAGAAACGTCTATAAATTGGGCACAAACTTTCACTTGGTGTCTGGGTTGATTAGATTTTGGAAATCATATTTTCCATAACTCCAAAATCATATGTTAATTGTGACATGATTTTGCGAGTGGATAACGTAGTGGTTAATGTTGTGGGATTTGGTCTGGAAAACCCGGGTTTTTGAGTCCCCAACATGGCACTAAGGTGGTTTTCACACATATTTGGGTTGAGTCAGGCGCTGCTGCAGCACTGGAGAGTATGCAATGTTTACATTTTTAACTAATACAGCTCCGTTCCAAATATGCTTCTTATTGCCGCTCCCAGCAGTCACTCTACAGACTGGAGCTTTGGGTATCCATGCCAACCAGACGAAGTAGACGAGTAATTCTGGAAAAGCTGTCAACCGTGCCTGAGTTGTAAACAAAACATATGTGAATGATGGAGAGTGTACTGTTTGCTCCTTGCTATTGGCATTCTACATATTTTGTCTGCTTCAACATCAGGAAAGTATTCAATTTCAAAACGAGGCACGGCTGCATGTGGAGAACAATGTTGTCATGAACTGGAAGTGGTGCATGCAAATTTCCAGACAAACCAGAGCAGATTGATTTTGTTGAACTGCAAAGTCCTGACCATACCCAGATATTATTGGTGAACAGCCAGGTGCTGGTAAGTTGTAAACATGAAGTTTTGTAACGCTCAGCCTGCTAAGCCCTTGTTGGTAATTTGTCCAATGTTTGTGAACGCCCCATTGATGTTAACATTAGAAATACAGCATAAGTAGCTAGCAAACACATGATAGTAAATGTTACTGTGCGTTCAGACCAAGAGCGACTAAAGCTGTAAAATCGCCGGAAGTCATTCACTTTCAATGGACAGGAGCGACAAGAGCAAATAAAGCGACAGAAGCGACGAGCTACAAAAGTTGAGCGATTAGAGCGACTAAACAAAGTTAAAAATAGTTTAACTTTATGCAAATTGGCTATGACACGTTTCGGCTGTAAAACCCTGACAACCAATTGGAATGTTTGGCCTGAGTGCTGCAAGTCGCACCGCGTCTCCTACGGCTGCAATAAGCAACAGAGGCCCAACTTTTTGTAGCTTTGGTATAGTGTCTGAGCCCCAAACATGAATTCATGCTCATTCAAGGCACAAAGGCACAGTTACCACGCTCATGTGTTGAGAATGCCCGTTTAAGCGTTTCGCGCCGAGGTATTGCGTTTGGGGAATGTTCGCTCCTGCTTCCCAGGAACAACCCAGAGGTGCTTCCAACCTTTTTGCTGTTCTTATTTTGGACACTAGCTACCCACTACACTTGGAATTTTCAAGATCGGATGTTCAGAAAGAAAGTTATGAGCTCTGCTTTTTCACCGGCTCTCGCGCAGAAACTTGTCCGCTTTACGGGTGCTCATAATCGGCGGAGTGTTGCAAGTCACACCGCATCTCCAAGTGTTACAATAAGCATCAGAGGCCCAACTTTTTGCAGGTTTCTAATAGCGTCTGAGCCCCAAACGCGACACTTGCCTGCTAATCGAGTACCTAGCATGCTATGTGAATGGGACGATATCATTTATAAATATGGAAAGTACTATGTTATAATAATAATAATTGACAGGGATAAAAATACGTATTTCCCTTTTGTCCCTCGTCTTGACATTTAGTTTGAGAGTGAGAGATGAATGAGTGAAGATCTGCAGATGCAGATCAGTGAAGATGATGTACTTAACTAAGCTACAACATTATTGTGTTTGGGGTGTAATTTAATCAGTTATGTCCAGACCGTTGTTTTTCAGTAGGAGACGGATTTCTGGTTAATCACAGGCTACAACTTGTCAAAGCACAAGGCAGCAATCACGAAAAGCATCACTGCAAAAGCTCTGCTAATGGTAAAAAGCATACGGTCTTTTTAAAAGGATATGCAAAACTGAACGTGATGTCATAAGCGACTTGAGCGACAAAAGCGAACAGATTTTTTGTAGCAGCTATTTTTATGAGCGACAAAAGCTATTTTACAGCTTTAGTCGCTCTTGGTCTGAACGCACAGTTACAGTTAGGCATGCCGTGTAACCCTATTATTTGTTTTATAACACTGTCAATAAGAAGGATATCCCAATAGCACAGCTGCTTATGGATGCCTATTAAAGGTTGAATATGGAACATTTTTATTTAAAGCAATATTTAAAAAAAAATAATAATACCTCCATGAGTCATTTGGAGGGGTGCGGAATGAAAATACATTTCCTAAAAAAACTACATTTAGCCTGAAAATAAACATAAAATAAATTTGAACAGGTTTGACAATGGCATTATGTTTACATCTACAAGCCAATACACGCCGCCATTGCGGGTTGCCAAATACGATCTCTGCGTGGCAACAGTGCATTGGGCACAGTTAGGCTGGCACAGGGGGAAACAATGGAGTCAGCAAGTCCAGCAGCTGCCTCAGAGCTCCAGGGATATTGTTATCCGTCTCAGAAGAGGAGTGACCTGAGAAAAGCAAAAACTGGAGTAAATTTAGGTGAAGACTACACTAAATGGACCCACAAACTTTTTTTCCACGGCATCAGAACGCGGAAATGGCAACTTCCCCCCTGGATCGGAAAGGTAACTTGTTTGCGTGAACGTGGCTAATGTTAGCTACCAGTTATAAACTCCTCTGCAGTACGTGTTGGACATCTTACAGGCAGCTGGTCACTTGCCATATCAGCAGCAAGCCTGGCAACCCAGCGGCTGAAGTTGTTTTTCTGCTGTTGCGACTACAACCTACAACCACCCTCTCTGGCTGGTCCAAGAGCGGGCAAGTTATGTCGCCTATGAGTGCACGTGGCGTGTTCACACTGACCCGGTCGCGCCTTGTTCGGACCCAAAAGTCAGTTAGGTCAACCTAAATAGGTCCTGTATGAAAAACACCTAAGGTGAACCACTATGGGCCCCTGAGCAAAGTCCTTAACCCCCACCAACTGCTGCATTTATTTTAGATAAATGTTTTACACTATAGAATAATGATGTGATCAAAATTTTTATTCACAAGATTAACTTTACTGTCACTTTAAAATGATGTACACATTATGTACAAACAATATCAAACATCTAATCATGCAGAAGAAAAATATGAAAAATGAAAGATGTGAATTTCATACAGTTGCAAGGCCAAAATTGTATTTGTTTAGATCTTGTACACACTTGCTATAAATAGATTCCCTATACAGGCGATGATGTAGTATATAAAGTGTAAGCGTTAATACAAACAGTACAGCAATGTACCAGTGGAAATGGGAGATGTTTATCCTGCAGTTCAACATGAATCAGCTACAATAGATGCTTCAGATGGTTTATGCAAGCGTTTTATCTCCTCTCAGAAGTTACTTATGTATCAAGGTGAGACAAGGGTGAGGACATAGTCTTTGTCGATATAAAACCCGGCTCCCACAGCAGAGGGTGGTCTGAAGGGGAGGAGGAGTGGTTTTAATTTAAGCAATGCAGTGGTGATATATTTCACCCTCTGCTGTTGTCTCACATTATCTTGGTAAACATCCCAGGTACTAATATGATATATTTTCGAGCAGGCAGTGTTTCATTCTGCTCTCTGCATGATTGATGAATGACGAAGGGATGAAACAGGGACAAAGATTTATGGCGCCCTGGCGCATAGAATATGTATGATTATCAGCTGTGTGGTGAAAGCAGCTCAGTTTGAATGATAGGCACATGGAGAGAAATCTGCTAAATGACTCCATTTCCTCAGAAAAGTCACAGGAGGAAGGATTTTCTCTATTTCTACCTCATTTTGGTCCTTTCCTGGGCATACATTTGAAGACAAGAGGAGACAATGCAACTGGAAATCTCAGCGTTGAAAAACAATATATGAATGAAGATGTGGATGTGGTATATTAAAGATGCATATTTAAAAAGAGGAAGGTGACGATTGTTCAGTTTTTGAGACATCTATTATATTCTAAAGCAGTAAACTTTTCAAGGTTTTCTGATCACAGCCTTGTTGAGACGAAAGAAAGTGACTTTGTTCAATAGTAGACGGTGCTGATCCACACTCAGTTTGTATTCGCTGATCAGCCTCTGAAAAGGTGCGACACTAACTGTCAGAGTGAAAAGCCATAGTTTATCATCTGTTATACAGTAATTCTGTCTAACGTCTGATTTAGTTATAATACCCATTGGCATCTCTGAGTGCCTTGAACAGTCAGCCCCTAAATGATCAATAAGATGTCATCATAAATTCAAATCCTATGCACTTTATTGATCCTTCTGGAGCACTTGGTGCTTCTCTGCATATGTGATTGCCTCAGCCCACACACGTGCCAAGTAACAGGCATATTTTATTCACAGGAAGCTTTATCATATGCAGACTGCATTGTCTTCTGCAACTGAGAATTACTGCCTACCAGCACGACTTGAATGACACTCTTGAGAAGGCTTCATTTCCAATTCGCCTCAATTTATATTTACTCCAGGGTCATAAATAACACAAATGCACTAAGGTGGTTTGGTCAATTGTTTATTTTCTTCCAAATGCTACACAATATGGCTAATGAACACTCAAATATTTAGTTGGGAACTAAAGTAATTCTAAGAATATGTGTTATCCCTTCTGTTGCTCTCTGCCACTCATTAAATTAAGTAAAAACAAAATCCATAAAAAAATTAAAGAATGTTCTGGAAGAAGATTAAGACATTAACCGTTAATTTTATGGGCATTTCAATAATCCAAAACCAGGAAATTTTGTACGTTCACAAACACCGTTATATTCATGGACATGTCTATAAATGTGAAAATAGAAAATTTTGTACTTGCATAGCCTTGTGACATTCATGAAATGATGTCACACTACACAAAAAAGACAATATATGAACAAATTAAATTATTTACTTTAAATAATAACAAGTGATTGAATTTAGTTTATTAAAGCCCAAGGGTGTGAGAATTACACCCATTTAGAAGTGCGTTAATTGAAAAGGCTGCAACATCCACATCAATTTTGACGTCCCTCTCCCTCATGGATTGTCTCCATCTGGTAAATGCTGGCTACTCCAATATATACTCTTTTTTTTTCTCACGGTTGTTATTTCCTCCTTGTCGCGGGGCAAAGAGTCAGGATGGTTCTCCATTTCAATGGTAATCAGCAAGTTAAATGATCCATGGTTGTCTTTGATTGTTCCCTCTCCTCACCCCCGCAACAACATGTTGGTATTCACTGCTAAAACCAAAGACTGTAAAAAGAATGGACAAAGTATCCGGTCACGTCTGACGAGCTGAAAGTGAAGCCAGTTGGGCGTGTCCCACCGTTGCCATCTTGCTATGTTGTGTGTGTTGTCACTACCGGAAAATACTAAAATGGGCAAAGCGTGGCCTTGGGGCAAATGAATGACAGCCAACATACTCTGGGCTAAATGCTAACCGAGATAACTCAAAACTAACAGGAGCTAACAAAGATTAGCCTCCTAAGTGGCGGGCTAAAGGTAGGGCATGTTTGGACTTGCTTTTAGCTAGCAAAAAACCACCATTTTGCTACAGTGCTGCAGACTGAGACCTTACCAACAGCAAACAAGGAGCTAACAGCTAACAGCTACCGGCATACGGTCTACCACCTGTCAATCAAAAAGGGCACGCCCCTAATTATATATAATTTAAATAACATCTAAATGGATGACTTATAAAAAAAAAATTCACCCCCCTCACAGTTGACATGTAGGTAAACTTGACCTGTTAAACCTAAAATGATTTTTGAACCAGGCTGTAAACATGTTTATTTCTGCTGTAAAGTCAGCCTTTTTAGCATGGGAGTCTGTGGGGATTTGCACTGTTTTGCAGCCAGCCCCTAATGGATGAAGAAAGAAACAATTTTTAAGCACTTTACCCGATATTCGCATTGGCCTCCCTATTGGCCGCCAGAGGTTGCCACTTGGCTAAAAAACATAAGGCTAACAAGTTTGTCCCCTTTCAGCTACCACATTTGAAGAGGGCGATGCAACATGGCAGCCTTTGGTTGGGTGTACCATCACCTATGTATTTATAAATAATTCATTCTAAGCAATGAGAAAGCTTTCATTGCTAGGCTATGTGATTGTGTATGCGATAAAGTGAAATTCGTATTTATCAAAGCAATAGCTACGTGAAACCAAGTAGTGCTCTTGCACCTTGCCATTTAAGCATGTCATGTACCACCACTACCAAAGCCATGGAAAGCCACAAATGTGAAAATGTCAACATCTTTTACAAGTTTGAATGTCCCGTTAGGTGATGAGGTACAGAGCAATATATAAATCTGTTTCCTTATTGATGCCAATAAGTTAAAGGATAACTTTCCTTTTTTTTTAACCAGGACCTTATTTCTAGGAGTTTGTATGTGCATTTACTCACAGGTAAAATGTCTAGAAGATTTAAAGACTTTATTAATCCCAAACAGGATTAATCTGCATTTTAAGCCATCTCAGTTGAGGACCTTGCTCAAGGGTCGACAGTGGTTCACCTGAGTGTCGTGTCAGGTCTGACATGCCAAAGCCCACAACATTACCTCTACGCAACCCACTCTTTGACTCTTTCAGATGATATTTCATTGAGTCGCCCTCCGGCATACATCCATATAATGGGAGAGACGGTGCAGCAGGAGTCGGCCTCTGTATGAGGAATTATCTGCAGCAAAACTCCTTTATTTCATCAATACTTTAAAGTGCTGATGACATGACCCTAACTTCAAGTAATTTAGCAATAGAACAATACAACAAAACAATAGTTCTGTGAAGGTAGAAGTCAATCAGAATTAAATTCACGTAAATATCTGATGTTAAAAAGCCAAAACTCGCTAGCCGCTAGCACTTTAGCCCCTCTATGACACTACGTTACCAGATGACAGTCGTGTTCGGCTCATTGATTTACATGTAAAATCAAAACAGTGGAAAACATAAAAGATGGCTCCAGAACAGCTTTATTGGAAATAAGTTTGTGTGGTGGATCATCAGCCAGTTCAGAAGAGTGTGAAGATGCAGATGAAGATGGGGACAACAGGTTAGACCCAGACTTAGAACTGTAAGTCAGCTCCAAGACCTTCTCCCAGAGCCTGGTCCACTCGGTTCAGCTCCAGCATGCAAAAGACCCACACTGAGCGGACTGAGAACTATAAGGAGCGACCCAGATCAGCACCAAGAGGACCTAAAACTATTGAAGAGCTGCTTAGACCGGCACCGAGCGAAACTGGACCAGCACGGTACAAGGCAGTCAGGAGTAAGTGTAAAGAGGCAGCACGGCTATTAGCTGACGGCTTTCGCTAACCGTTAGCACGCTAACTCGCAGTAAATAACTAGCCTTTAAAAGCAAGAAGATAACAATTCACATGGTTTCAGTCGAGTTTTAAATAGTTGCCGTTTTTAAATGAAATAAATGAAATGAAAAGGAAATGAAAAATACTTTATTTATCCCAGATAGGAAATTCAACATTGCAAGAAGCTCACTCTTTTTTTTGTTTGCTTTTTTGTTTTGTTTTTTTGTTTTTTGTTTTCAACAATATAACATTTATATGAAGTAATAACATCACAATAAGTCAGTCAGTCAGTCAGTCTTGTTCTTTAGGGTGATGGCTGCTGGCAGGAATGAATTTCTGTATCTCTCCGTCTTACAGCGAACCTGACGCAGCCTCCCACTGAACACACTCTGTTGATTCTTCACTGTGTTGTGGAGAGGGTGGGAAGAATCCTTCATCATCTTCATCAGCTTGTGCAGCATTCTTTTCTGAACGATCAGCTCCAGCGGCTCCAGAGTTATTCCCAGCACAGAACCAGCTTTCTTGATCAGCTTGTTTAGTTTCTTCAAGTCTCTGATTCTGATGCTGCTTCCCCAGCAGATGCTGCAAAGCTGATTGCACTTACCACAACAGACTTGTAGAAGATCTGCAACATCTTGGTGCAGACGTTGAATGATCTCAGCTTCCTTAAGAAGTAGAGTCTGCTCTGACCTTTCTTGTAGATAGTCAGTGCTGCATTTCCAGTCGAATCTGTTGTCCAGCTGAACTCCAAGGTATTTGTAATTCTCCACCACCTCCACCTCCTCTCCCAGGATGTAGACAGGACTATGCTGCTTATTCTGAAGTCAACAATAATCTCTTTAGTCTTGCTGGTATTTAGGATGAGCTGATTGTTACTGCACCATTTCACAAACTGGTTGACCAGTTCCCTGTACTCGGCTTCTTGTCCATCACTGATAACACCCCACAACTGCAGAGTCATCAGAGTATTTCTGCAGATGACAGGACTCAGAGTTGTACTGGAAGTCTGAGGTGTACAGTGTGAAGAGGAATGGTGAGAGTACAGTTCCTTTTGGTGCTCTAGTGCTGCTGACCACCATCTCAGACACACAACCTTTCAGTCTCACAAACTGTGGTCTGTTTGTTAGGTAGTCGTAAATCCAGGGGGTTGTGGAGGATCCACCTGGAAGTTATGGCACTTGGAAAAATCAAAGAACATGACCCTCAAAGTGCTGCCTGACTGGTCCAGATGAGAGTGGGCTCTCTGAAGCAGGAAGATGATGGCGTCTTCAACCCCAAGCCCATTACGATATGCGAACTGTAATGGGTCCTGAAAGGTGTTGACTTGCTTGTTGAGGTGAGCCAGTAAAAGTCTCTCCAGGACTTTCATGATGTGAGATGTCAGAGCAACTGGTCTGTAGTCATTTGGTTCAGCTGGTTGTGGTTTTTCAGGGACTGGAACAAGACAGGATGTTTTCCACAGCACAGGAACTCTGTTCTGTCTCAGGCTGGTGTTAAAAAGGTGCTGGAGAACTGGACATAGTTGTTCTGAGCAGGTCTTGAGAACTCTGGGACTGACACCATCTGGACCTGCAGCCTTGTTCCGGTTCATTTTCTCTAGCTGTTTCTTGACCTGGTCGCAGGAGACAGTCAGGCTGGAGGTGGAGACAGAGGAGGTCTCAGGATGTCCTGATGTGGAGGGAGAGGAGGCTGTGTTCAGGTCCATGACTGAGCTGCAGGGTGACAGAGTGGAGGTGAGACAGGAAAGCTGTGGGCTCATGGAGGGTGTGTGGTGTGTTGATGTTGATGTTGTGTTGTTAAAGACGAGGATAGAGGAAAGGATGCATCTTTGGAAGCAGCCAAAAAAGTCCAGTGATGTCCAAGAAATCCTACGACAACCCAAGGTGCAGCTGTCTCTGTTCACAGCTGGACATCACAGCTTTGTGAACATTTGTGAAGCAAACACTGATGAATAAAGAATAATCCGGCAGAAGTGACTGCAGCTCCATGTGTTAAAGTCTTATCATGTCCAGTAAACATTGTCTGCAGATAGGAATTTTACTGACAGAGACGTGCTGGAGGCTCCTACAGCTAAACACCAGTAAGAGCACCTATTTTATTCTGTTCTAATGCATTTATGATCCATAGGAAACTTAAATAAAGAAACACCGTCCTTATGAGTTTTTAAACATTAACTGCCAATACAACAGAAGGCTGAGCCGTCACTGTCTGTCCGTAAAACTGGAAGAGGGACTTCAAACTACAATAAACCCATTAAAATACATACTGACAGCAGTGTAGAGCTCCTACTTGCAACGTTACATCCAGTTTGTGCTAACAGCGCCACAGTCTGGTCAGATGCGCTGAAATGCAGCGATGTTTTCTAAAAAGTTATTCATGCAGGCACGCCTGTTTTTGTTACATAAATTATAGTTTTGGTATATAAAAAAATGGTGAAAAATGTCAAAATCATGTAATCAGCACTTTAAGTAGAACAAACGAAAAAACTGCTGTTGTACTACCACTATTACTACTACTACCACTACTATTTTTCTGTGAGTTCCAGACATAGCTCTCCATTAGTTATTGGGGCTTTCTCCATACTTCACAGGCCGTGCACACCCCTTTACGTGCACTGCCTCAGCAGTGCATGTAAGGGGGTAAGAGCGGCTCCTATCTAGACAACAACAAACCGCAATCCGCGAAATTCTGAACTCAAAGGACAATAGCGCTGGTTCATTTGTTCACTCTAAAAGTATTGGTGAAATGAGGGCAACTCAACGAAATATCATCCAAAGGAGTCAAAGTAACACGGAAATGAGTAAATGCATGTATTAACTCCTAGGAATAAGGCCCAGGTTTAAAGGCCCTGTACCTGATTTTATTTCAATCTCTTTCAGAGAAATGCTTTCTACACGGTATAATGTGTGTTAAAAGACGTAATTTCATGAAAATAAATTACTCATTGGTTGCATATATGCTTGAACCCAAGCCTTTTTAGTTTAGGTTTCTAAGGCTGTCGTGACGCTCTCCTCATGCCAATGCGGTTCGTTCTACATAAGTTTCGGTTTCCAATCAGCCACTGACAGCGTTTTCTAACGAGAAGCGCCCTCCTCTCTCACATGCACGGCAGCACTTGTAAACAGAACCGCATGGCCTCTTCCCGAAGGGAAAGTCGCGATACCCCAGCAAAACAGCCTGAAAGCATAAAAACTGAGAAGGAGAGAGACTTGAAATGCAGGAGAGACCAAAGAAGGAATAAAGTTTGTGTTCTCGGTAGATTGTACTGAAGGTAGAGAGCAGCTGGACAGCCTCGGACTGAATGTGGACTGGAAGTCCGCCTGGACAGGTATTTTTTCAATAACTTTCTTCTGAGTAACATTTTATATGTCCTCAGGTGCTGGCGCTTCCTCTGCTGGTCTATGTATATAATACTTAGTGATATTTACACTGCTTCTGGAAGTGGCCGGTTAGAAACTTTATCAGGCTGTCATGTTGTAATGTCGCCTATAACATCATAACTCGTCATAACTGTGCATCTGTTTACATAACTGTAGTTACGGTAAACTACCGGTTATGATAGACGATGCCATTTAGCTGATCCGCAGCCATTTACTGCAACAAAAACAGTAAATTCACTGGAAGATGCAAGTTTTCTCTGGAGAGTTTCTTTGTGCTCGAGTATAAAACGTGCACGTTATTTCGTGCATGTTGAGTGTGTGGAGAGAAAAACGAGAGTAGGAGAGTGGGAGAAACAGTTAGGGGTGGGGCTTACAGTTCAAACTACACTGTTCACCTCGCTCACGGTTCGCAAATGTGCAAAATCAAGCATAGCTCCTTTAAATAAAAAAAAGAGTTATCCTTTAAATGACGACAAGAAACTGGTATTATTTTGGTCTTTTCTGTCTGACTAAAGGGAGAGCATCAACCCCCAACCCCCTTGACAAGTCAGCTAGAATACATTATGAAACACAAGACAAAACTCGTGGAAAAGAAGTGCATGGTTGCTTCGTGGTATAACTTCTGAGAAGAATAACAGCAACTGAAACCTGTTGCAACGAAACTTTTCCACTGTAGGCTAAAAATTAGCTGTCTGCCATTTTATACAGCAAGTAACAGTAAATTATCCAACCTAAATAGGAAAAAGCATTTGCTGGACAACCCTGCTCTGTGTCTAACATAATGCCAAAATTAACTTCACTGTTAGATTAAATTAAATCACCTGTCCAGTAGAAAGGCTGCAACAGTTTTGGAAGTCCCTCTTCCTCATGAATTGTCTCCATCTGGTAAACGCTGGCTACACTGATGTGTACTCTTGTCTTCTCCCGGGTATTATTTCCTCCATCTCGGGGGGCAAAGATGATGGTCTGCTATTTCAATGAAAAATGACAAGTAAATTGATCCACATCCTCTTTGCTTGTTCCTTCTCTTCCCTTGGCGACAACGCGTGAGCTGTGTTTGAAATCGTTCCCTATCACGGATGTAGTGCACTATATAGTAAGCACGCCATTTTGTAGTGTTGTTCGAATTCTCTTCACTACTTTTCATCCACTATATCGTTCACTAAACCCACAATTCACTGCGAATATAAGAGTACAAGCGATGTATGCTATATTTTACTCCCGTATACCACAATGCAATGCGGCCATGTTTTGTGATCACAGTAGAAGAAAAAATGGCAAAGCAGCTTTTTGTAGGCCTATATAAATGTAATGTTAGAATACCAACATTTCCTTTAGTGGCATTGTTGTGTAGCTTTTAACAATAATGGTATTTCTTCGTAGCAGGAAAGCTGTCTATTGTTCATAACTGTTAGCTACCACTACTGCACGTCGCAGCAATACTTGGCGCATCTACTGACGTCAACCCATATAGTGTCCGAAATCTCCTCCCCTCGTTCCCTCCATAGGAATAGGGGGGGGCAGCCGGCCCGGGGGGCGCTCTGGTTCTGGGGCCCCCATCACCCCACCCGAGAAAGGAGGGGGGGGAATCTAATTACCATTATGAAGAGGGGTGAGGGAAACCTTAATACGGGCGGCCCGGGGGAGGGCCCCCTGTGTACATGATATCGTGGACTACATCATACACACTATGAAGGGAATAGGAGTGAGTGGATGATTTCGAACACAGCTATGGAGATTCACTGCTAAAATGCGCATGGCTAACAAGTTTGTCCCCTTTTGGCTACCACATTTGAAGATGGCAAGGCAAAATGGCTGCCGCCATAAACCACTCAATCTAATCTATGACAAAGCTGGAGAATCGTGCACATATGAAACGTGTGCATTATTTCATGCACATCGAGTCAGTTTCGAGCATAAGGGAGAGAACTGTCACTGGGCTGACACAGTTTGGGGGGGGGGGGGGCTTATACTGTGATGTCTTTTGTTAATCTTTCACTGTCAATAAGTCCAAATATCTGCAGTGAAGAAGGTCTGCTATTAGCAACCATATGGAAAGCCTTTCTTTATGGTGAACCTTTGAAAGTGATATGATGTAAAGGTTTTAAATAAAAAAAAAAGCCTATATAAGACAAAAGTATCACCAGTTTTGCCTCATGAAAATGAATTCATTTTTACCATGAACTTGAATCATATTTAAACCAGTTCTTTGTTATGGAGAACAGGATGTCGGAGGGGTAAAAAGCCATTCTTGAGAAATGAGTCACCCAGCGGTTATGTTACTGTGGCACATGTCCAAGCCCAGTCCACAAGGTGAAACAATGAGAGGATTTGTCGTCTCGTAATTGTAATTTAATAAGGATCTCACATGGTATCAGAAAAGCCTGACAGGCTGAGCCTTCCGGCACTTGTTAATGCAATTGTTTGGTCAGATGTTGCAATTACAAATCATACTGAAAGTTGGGTGACAGGTAGCACAGCTCATGGATACTTCCTGAGAAGCACAGACAAGGTCTGGATATGAGCCAGAGAATGTCTTCACACACTGATTTGATGTCTTGTAGAGAATTGAAACTAAAGATGGGATTTCAAAGGGAGGATTTAATGAGGAAATTTAATTTTGTTGAGGGTCATCAAATAATCTTGGCTGTTTATACACCTGAACTCCTGTTAATGAGAAACACTGCAGTTTTTAAGACTATGTATGAGATACAGCGAAGGCAGGTTACTATCACCTTGTGTTTATACCAGAAAAAAAATGAGGTGTTGACAATTTGATGGAAACCATTTCCAAAATGGAGGCTCTTGAGGATTAAACAATGCCCTCTCTCCATACTGACTGCCCCCCCTCCTGCTGCTTGTGTTTCACCTCTCTCTTTCAGTGCTGATGTATGGGTAATGTGTGACAGGGGGAGCTCCAGTAAAACCTTGCATACATGCCAAAATACATTTTACAAGCACTGTTCTAATCAGCCTGCAGCCAGAGGCTCATAAATTGCCTCAGCGTGTCTGGAGCTGGTGAGCAAACACAGCTTATGGTCACTGCTGAGGGTTGGATATACAGCAGGCCACAATCCTTGGGCAGAACCAACTGTGAGTGCTCTTCATGATGTTTGTGAGTCAATTCAATAAAGGGAGGAACAACTGAGAGCCTTTATATAAAAAATGACAAGGAACAATAATTTATGCGCTTGTTTAATCAGCTGAGTGCATGAAGGCAAATGTTTGCATATTGCTGCATGTTTTAAGTCAAATCTAAGTCTGTGAGTACATTCCCGTGCTTTGATGCCGTCACTCATGTGGAAAGTTTATAATATATTTAACACTGTCACTATACACATTTAGGGTTCACTGAAGGATTCATCAAGATTTTATTCACTTCAGACTGTGTTAATTATCCAAATAATTTGGGGCATGGCAGTAGCTAGAATGTGTCACCATTCCAGTTGGGAGGTTGTTTTGTTCTTTTTAATCTTGGCTGTAACCTTCAGTGTCCTCCACTGGCAGGAAATGCAGTTTATCAACTGGGGGATGACACCGGTGGAGATGATATATGCAGGACTGTACTTCCCCAGATAACTCTAATAACGTGAAGCCCTGTTCCTGCTCTGTTCCTCATTTTCAACAGGGAAATTCCTGAGGTAGGAGAGGATGATCAAATAAGATAATACTTTGAAGTGTGCAGTTGGATCCCAAGATAATGCCAAGTCCTCAAATGACACTCAGAATTGAATAAAAGGCACCCTGTCATTTTAGTAAGGAAAAAGGGGGTTATCTTCCTTCTGGAACATTTTTTTTCTTGTTCTTTTTCTTTTTTTTTTTTCTTTTTTTTTAGATATTTCTTGATGCCAAAGTTTTAAATATTAAACGTGTCCTGAACAATATGGGAGTTCAGCTATAGAATGGATGAGCTACAGCTGTGTATTACAGTATAAGCACGGCAAAAACATTTTTGTCAGAAAGATGTAGGCTCTACTGTACAGTCACTGTGTTCTGGGTTGGAAACAAGCAATACCCCAGCAAGTTTAGGACAAAGCTTGGGCCTTTTTTTCCCCTACATTTTTTCATCAGCAAAGATAGATTTAATTTGTCTAGGATCCATTTGGTGGCAGCACTGAGCACTAACTAAATTTAGATTTTTTTATTTTCATTTAAAAAAGGGTAGAAAAAAGTATGTACAAAAAACTTATCTTTTTCTCACAAACCAGGATTATAAAAGAAGAAAATTAGATTATAAGTACTGTAGCCATCAGGTGGACAAGGACAGATCAACATTTTTTGCTCTGATACAATGTAAAATGCCGCCTGTAGCTCAACAATGAAGCAAAGCAGGTTTTGTGTTGAACAATGTGCAGAACACAGACTGTTTTAATGACACATTTATAATGGTCCTCACCTTCAACATTTTCTCATTTTTACATAGCTGTCAAATAAAAGCCCTGCAGAGGAAAGCCCATAACTACTTTTAGAGTACAGCCTGTGTCTATGAAACCCAAGATAGGTTGCTTTTTATTCTGAGAGAGGATAAAGTTTAGTTTATACACTTACGCTCACATATATACACACACACAAAGACACCACCCTCTGCTTGAGAAGCCAATAAGCAGACTGCGGCTTTGGCAGTGCTCTATCTTATTTACAGGACGTTTGTTGCACTTGACATTTATCATGGCTCCGGGGCCGTGAAGTTCATGCAAACGCCATCGAAGCATTCAATGCCAAGGGCTTAGGGCCTCCTGTCTCGGCGTCATCACAAGTCTTTTCACGCTAAGATAAATCACTTCCACTGGACCCCAAGCACAGGGAAAACGAGGAATGGAGGTGGGGGATGAGACAAGAGAGTGTTGGATGGGGGAAGCAGGGAGAGGGGCAGGGAGAGGAAAAGATGAGGTTTAAGGAGAGGGGTGTTAACATCTGAGGAATACCCAGAGGTTAATGCCAGCCCTATTTCTCTCTTGTTAATTGTTGGGTGCATTCACACAAATATCACTAACCATTATGAGGGGGGTATAGTATGGATAAATGCTTTAAAGATTACTTGAGGATCTAAATACTGTTGCAGGATTGTTCATTGTTGTAGAACATGACAGCTTTAGTTCTTTATCATCTAATTTTGAGTTGTAGGTTTAGATGAAGGAATCCATACTTTTTCAGGGGAAAATGATTGTGGCTATTAAATTGATAATGATCTTTTAACAGGTTGACTAACATGATGAGCATAATCAGTTATAATTATTGTTGAAGTGAAAATCTAATGTTTGCTGAGTGGATCAGGGGTATTTACTTTTATTTAATGATCAATGTTTTATTGAAATGCTTCATCATACTTCTACAACCAAGCTGACAAGTTGAAATAGTCATTCTGTGTTCCAATCTACAGAGACCAATAATCTTAAAGTTTCTGATCCCAAACAGTTTGGTCTATTGTTTAACTTCTCACTCTTACTTTGTCCCCCCCCCCAAAAAAAGGAAAAAACAAACCAAAACAAACCAGTGGTGATATAGTGTCTAACTCTGCTTAAACTTGGTTCTTGAGTACAAAGGTTTAGCAGCCTGTTTCAGCATCACTAAACAAGATTTTTGTTGCTGGTATGAAGGTATACAACTTTTAACATTTGTATCCACAGAGGACAACTTGCACATGCCCTGAATTTCAGAAGCTGTCCGTGTATAACTGAACATGAACTCTATATTTTTTTATGTCATCCAGCACGGCTTTTAAAGAATGTTCTGTGTTTTGCCAAGAAGTTGGGAGTTGACACCAGGAAGTTAATATTTCAGGAAAATTATATTTTGATCAAGTATGCTATTACTTTTTTGTAAACAATGTATTTCTGAAAACCTAACTTTAAATACAGAGGTTTTAAAAAATGAACTCTACCATATAGCAACTGAAAGCATGACTGACATTATCTTAAAACACCACTGGTTGGTAAGGGAAAAATCTCAGTACAAAACCCATATGACCTCAAATTGCTGCTCTTTTGCCTCTTTTGTGATAAAGCCTTTTCAAGAAAATTTCATGAAAAGTATACTGTCATACAACTAAGAAGCAGTAAAAACTAGCCCAAAATATCCTTTTGGTTCTTTTACCCTCTGCTTTCTCAAGGTTTTTTTGGGGGATGATGAGATGATGATTGGTGTGATGATGATGATGATGATGATGATGATGATGATTATTATTATTATTGTTGTTGTTGTTGTTGCATAAACATACAGTATACTCACTGCTAGTGCATAGATTGGAAATAAGACCCATACACATATAAGATACATAAAATTGGATAAGCGAATAAGAATAGTTTGAAAATAAGTAAATGTAATTTTATAACACATTTCAGATGCCACACAGTGCCTCATAATGATCAAAATAATATAAACAGCACAGAAAAGTACATGACACAGTGTTATACACACTCCAGAAGGAGATAGATCCAGGATTTAGTGTGGCAGATGTTTAAAGTGCTGATGACACGTTTTAACATTTTTTGCCATGTTTTAGCGACCAAAACGTTCTTCACGATGATCTATGTAGCAAAAACAAGTGCAGCTGCATAGATGAGTTATTAGAAAACATCACTGCTTTTCAGCACATCTGACCAGACTGTGGCGCTGTGAGCCGAAACCGGATGTGACGTCTGCCAGAGAGTCTCCCTAGCTTATTTAACATAGAAGTCAATGGCTTCATTGCGGTTTTTAAGTTCCTTTTCCAGTTTTACAGACGAACGGTAACGATTCAGCCTTCAAATTGTATTGACAGTTAATGGATAAAAGCTCATAAGTACAGCATTAGTGTATTTAGGTTTCCTACAGATTTAGAATTCTATTTTGAAGAGAATGAAGAAGCAGGTCGGAGTCTGACTTACTGGGAAACAGTAGGCAGCAGTAGGAGCTCTCTGCTCTACTCTCCTGTCTACAGCGTCTGTTTACTGGAGCTTCAGGCACCAACATGTTGAGACTTCTAACACAATGCAACTGCGATCATGTCCTCTGGAATATTCTTTTTCAACCATCGTTACTTCATCACATCGGTCATACAGCTACTGTTATGACAGACAGCTACAGCTCGGTTATATGAGGACATCTCCGGTGATCAGATCTCCTCACGCTGCTTCCAAAGATGCATCCTTCCCTCCATCTTTATCCTTATAAACGGGATCTATTTAAAACTCGACTGGAACCATGTAAGTTGTGTGGCAAGGTACGCAACAAAGGGCCCGGGCGGGCTTTGAACCCCAGACTCCTGGGTGAAAGTCATGCGCGCTGACCATTCAGCCAAAGGGACATCCCTGTGGCCAAGTAGCCAGCACACATGATCAGTTGGAAGCATAGTGACAGGACCGTCAACTGCCACATCTCTCCCCCTCTTTCCACAAGCACGTCCTCGTGCTCCGCGCAGGCTGCCACCAATTATGAATCCATGGACTGTTTACCAGCATTTCACATGGATCCTGTCGACAATGCCAGAATGTGGCAAGGTACGCAACAGAGGGTCCGGGCGGGTTTTGAACCCCAGACTCTCGGGTGAAAGTCATGCGCGCTGACCATTCAGTGCCACAGTTGTAATCTTCTCATTTTCTAAAGGCTAATTATTTACCGCAGCTAGCTCACAGCTAGTCGTTAGCCGCGAGCTAACGCAGGGAATGAGTGTCTCTTCTCTCTATCAAACCGGTGTAGCTCCTTATCAATTGTGGGTCTGCTTGTGTTGTTCTGGGTCGCTCCTTACAGTTCTGAGTTCCCTCTGTGTGGTCTCGCAGGCTTTTAGCTGAATCAGTGGATGTGAGGCTGGGAGACAGACTGTAGGCAGTTGGCTACAGTTCTACTCCGGTTCTAACTTGTAAAATGTTATTTCCCCAAATTCCTCAGCATTATCACACTTTCCTGAACTGGCTTATGATCCCACCACACAAACCAGTTCCAGTCTAGCTGTTCAGGAGCCATCTTTCATGTTTTCCACGGCTTAGATTATACATGTAACTCAATGGGCGGACTACAACTCTGTATGTCGCTGACGACACATCTAGGCGGCTAGGTTTGCGACTGAAAAGCTATTAGCATTAAGGTAAGGGTCGTGTCAACAGCACTTTAATATTTCTGATAGTAGAAACACATGCAGCTATTTTCTATTTTTATGATGTCAAACTTTGAAAATATAAATTCAAATTTATCTCAGCTCTATTTTAACATGATGTCAACACTAGTTGAGCAGCAGAAGTTTTTTTTTTTTTTTTTTTTTTTCTGAGATTAGTAAATTAATCATGTAAGGGGGCATTCACACCAGGATAGTCCCGGGGCTCTGTCCAATTAGGTGGGGATTTCTGAAAAATTTAAAATCTTCCTTTGGTTTTGTTTGCATTCAATTCAGAATGCTGTTGGTGTTTACACTGCACCAAACAGATTGTACTATTGATGGAAGTGGATCAGTCCGTTCAAACAGCCAGAGTGTGAACTAAGGCTTGTAACATACTCCACGAGAAGTGAGAACTTCTTTCTTGCCCGCGAGGCTGCAAGAACAAGAAAAAAGTTCTTTTTCGTCAGGTCATTTCATACTCCACAAGAAGCTCTGGGACCGGGCGCGTGGGTGTGTGTGTGTGTGTTCACCCAGTGATTATACATTTACAATAAACTTCGTCCTTGGCAGGACGGAGTTGCCCACGCGATGGTGTCCGTGTATTTAAATGCCACGTGTAGTTTACATTTTTGTACTTTCTCAGCTCCTCGATCAGCTGTTTATCAAAACTATCCATTCAACGTCACATCTGCGGAAATGCGGAGGTGACAACTTTCTGCTTCAAGTGTCTGTGTTAATCCCACCCGCCTCAAATGTCCGACCAATCACACAATACTTCTCGGTGCTCCCTGAGAAGAAAATTCTGCTCAGCCGAGGGATTGAGGACAAGCCGCAAGCTGTCCTCAGTCACGTCCGCGAGAACAAAATGATGTCATTTTGTCTTCATGGTCCCAAGAACATGAAGAAAGTTCTCGCTTCTTGCGGAGTATGCATCAGTATTTACAGTCAAAGGACTTTTAATTTCAATGAATGATTCTTTTAACTGACAACATTTTAACTTGTACCATATAGCTGATTACTACAAAATGTTGCTATTTTGTAAAAGGAACATTTTTAATGTTAACAATTTTAAATAACATTCTGTGAATTGTAACATTAAAAACTTTGTCATTCACAGTTTTTTAAAGTTGTCCATATGTTTGACCACACTTGTTAAATCAATTATTCTGCAACCACAGCAGTCAGTTTTTCCGTTATAGATAACAGGACTTTTTTTACAGTGCACTTTTACACTGAGATATTACAAAGTAGGAAATAAGCTCTTATGCAGTACGTCCACTGTATTAATTTTTAATAGACCAGTTATAGTTTTATATTCATTACATATAAACACATTAAACATTGTGCTGTAAATAAACTGTCACAAAGTGCTTATTTTCTTCGACCCTTACAATTAGTTTAAATGGGCAATAATGTTAGGTTATGTAGTGCTTTAAGGCTGATAAAAGTGTTACTCTAAAGCTAATGCACCGCAACGTGTTAATTTACAAGCATTTTTATGGAGGTTTTTAGCAACATCCCAAACTCTTCATCACTGATTGGAATTGCTGTAGAGATTTTGCTGAGGCCAAATGAAAAAGGGCAATAAGTCTATTTCCAGATTAATCAAATACATTTTCAACATTATAGAGGACATTGATTTGCATTGTCAGTTGATGAAAATCAAAAGCAGATTTAAAAAGAGCTTGATAAACACATTATAGGTTCATGACCATTAAGAAAAAATAATAAAAAAAAAAACACTTTTTTTTCAAGACATTTGTTTTTGGCAGATTGAAAAAGGCATATAATTGTAGCCAAAGCAAAGGCTGTCACCCAGAAACAAGTATATGGTTCTTTTATGAGTAGAACAGTACAAGCACTAATAGTGGTACACATTAAAAAAATTGCTTCAGTATAGAATGATGAATGTGCCCATGGAGCCCACCACATCCTCCCGATAGCTTTCAGGGCAATACATCTAAACACAGTCAGCCCCTGAATTATAAATCAAACTTCTTGCAGATCGAAATGATTCATTGCAATTTATTGACAATAATTTACCAAAGTGGTTTTCAGATGCTTTTAACTCTACTCTGGCAGTAATTTACAAAGCAAGCAAGAAAGAAAGAAAATAAGGCTGCAGCATATCTTCTGCTTGACTGGCAGTGCTGTAGCTAAGTGATTTAAAGGGGTAAAAAATTAGATAGTTGATGAAAGGTGATTGATTCAAATGCTTGATGTTCTTGGAAAGGAAAACCGATGACACTAAAGAATTTGCTTTGGGTTGAGTACTACAAAGGTTTGGCTCAGATCCAAAGCAAAAACATGATCATTTTAGCAAAAAATTAAAAAGAAAAAAAGCCAAAAGCAAATAGCGGACTTGATGTGCAAAACCCTCCTCTGTAATTATTCATATCCATAACTGTGGCCTGTAGGAATAATAGCATTAATGATTATAATAAGAGCAATGTCTTTTTTTTTTTTCATTGATTGGAGTACCGTATAAAGCAAACATCATGAATGTTTGATTTGATATACACTTTTTACATCATGACCTGTATCTTTGTAAGGGATTATTATGTGCGTCTCTGCCAAAGGTACTGTCTATCTCCTCAGAGGCTATTTCTAGTGCTGTGTGACACTGATGATGTTAACAGCAATCACCTTCCCACATCACAGCCACCGCAAAGGTCAGCCCAAATGTGACAGATGTGTGAGCAAGGCCTGCTCTCCTGCTGCTGCCTGATGTGGCCTCGGGCACTCTGGCTGATGAGGCCTAAACATCATCAAAGGATCATTATTTCAGCAAGAGAAGCTTCTTTAGTCGCTGTCTCTGAGGACACTGCTGTAGCCAGGTAGATGAAGGAGAAAGAACCAGGGCACAGTGTTGGGTTTTGTCCCTAAAGTAAGTAAGTGACTTTTTTTTCCTTCCTCTCTTGTATCATAGTGAATGTAATGTCTGCGCACCCTGGGTGAATTAATTAATTACAAAGCTGGCTGGGTATCAAAGGTAAATGATTTAATTACATTCCCCGCGTCTTTGTTAAGAAGCCAACTGTCAGGCATGTGGGAGCAGGGCCGTGGCCCTCTGCGGTGCCTGAGGGCTGTGTGTGGGTAGGTGAAAGTGTATATAGATGTATTTTTATTCGTCCTTTAGCATGAAAGCAGTCACTGGAAAAAGAGAGGAGACAATGTGTCACCGTATACTTTCATATAATTTATAGATTAATGAACATGCAAGTTTGAGGCTGTGTCCGACAGAAAAGCTACAGAATCAGTGTCCCAATTCCTCTGTGCATGTGTGGCGAGGTACACAGTGGAGGGCTCGGGCAGGATTTGATCCCCAGACTCCCCGATGAGTCACATGCACTTACCAGTCAGCCAAAGGGAGGTCCCTGTGGCCAAGTAGCCAGGGCGCATGATCACTCGGAGGCATAGAGACAGGATATTCAGCTGCCACATCTTTCCCCCTCTTTTCACAAGCACGTCCTCATGCTCCGCACAGGGTGCCACCAATTTCAAATTCATGGGCTGTTTACCCACGTCACATGGATCCTGCAAAAAACACCAGAATGTGGCAAGGTATGCATTCGATCACCAGACTCCTGGGTGAGAGCCACGTGCGGTGACCAGTCAGTCAAAGAGACCAACCAGTCAGTCAAAGAGATATCCCTGTGGCCAAGTAGCCAGGGCGCCTGATCACTTGGCAGCAGAGTGCTAGGACTGTCAACTGCCACACATGTAGGGATAGTGGACATGCCGAGGGATAGGGGGTATGAATCTAGCCCTTCAGAGATGGTTTTGTGCAACATGTGTAAATGCGCACAATGATGCGCCCTCCCCTGCTGTACAACATGGAGGAGACTGGACATCATTCACATATGTTTTTGCTGGAATTAGTGACTTCAGGTGTCACCTGCAGCGCCGTCATTGATATCTGTAATTGCAGTTATTAATGTTGCATTATGGTGCCAGCGTGCATGAAGACGCACAGCACTCCGCTCCAGCTGCTGATGTGACAGGTGACTGACGCTGTTTTTTTTAAAATTACAGTCAGTGATCCCTGAGATTCAGACATGAATCTAACATGTTTCAGACCAGCCGAGTTACATTAATATGTGGAGGCATACTATATTTCCTGTTTCAGGAGATTTTAATAACAGATTATTAAGTTGGTTTGTGAACTTGTGGAGCCCGTCTGCTGTAAAAGCACGTAAAAATCTGAATGCTGGGGGAGAGAGGAGGCTTTTAAAGAAATTGTTGGAATAGTGGGATGTGTTTTTTCTTTTTTTAAAATTGTTTTTTTAGATACAGTCATTCTGACCATAGGACGAAAAAAATGGCAGAATGATGAAACGTTTAGTAGAAATTTTTAGGTGTTGCCATTTTGACAATTGGGAACCCATGTCGGAGTGGAGGAATGTCGGAATGGCGATTGCCTCCTGAACTTTTGCTGCGTTGTGGGTTGCAATGTTCCTGCACATGATCGATCTGGAAAAAATTGAAAACAGGCTCTTTTTTTTTTTGTTTCCAACATGAAAACAAAATCAAGGGAGTCTTGTGTCAGAAACAATCCAAAGGAGGCGGATGGCATGAATAGCAGCTGTAAGATGCACAGACATTTGCTAACATCCCATTCTATCTGAATGTGTGCTCTAGGCATTTTCATTCCGGTAAGTGCAAATATGTGTCATAATTGGATGATTATCTTCCTACTTTCTCCCATTTTTCATAGAAATTACCTGTAAAGCTACCTTTAGTACTGTAACATAGCCTCTGTTTGTAGTGCGGTTAGCATGCTAACAGGCTACAAGGGAAGCTCATTCAAACACATGGATGAATGGGACCCTGGAAAAGCACTTAGCTGAGCCACTCAGATGCTTACGACTGACGATGTTGTCTGAGCCCATCGGTTTGCAGGCTTCCACATCTTGGACCCAGCCGTTCGTAAACTACATGAGCTTCCAGAGACGTGAAATTCCCAAACTGAGACGAAGTGTAGGCACTCACACCACAGACCAAGTATGTGAAAATGTCGAGGTATGTTAGAGGTAGCAGAAGATCAGGGTCACGGGTCCACTCTTTAGCCAGCATTTCATATGGATCCTTATCTCCGATTAACGCAATCTTCTCCATATAGCGTCTCCTTTCCTCAGGAAGAAGTTTATCCCACTCTTTTCTTTCTTTTTGAGCTTTTAGCATCCTTCTGTTTTCTTGTTCTAAGATGGTCCCTCCTGTTGGCCTCAGAAAATGGCAGCAGTGTATTGTTTACCTCCCACAATGCATTGCGCTGTGACGTCGGTTCCCAAGCCCTATAGGTAGCCTAATTAGCAGACTTGTGCCAAGTTAGCATCAAGCTTGACACAAGTTTGCTAATTAAGTCTGGGTCTCAGTCAGGTGTGTTGCAACAGAGAGACTACTAAGACCTGCAGAATACTGGCCTTTGAGGACTGGAGTTGTCCAGATCTAAATCTTTTAACATGGGAGTCTATGGGGATTAACTCCTTTTTACAACCAGTCTTTAAGAGATGAGGGGTGAGCTGCAATTTTTTGCTTTTCCAGGTTGGCTTCACTTTTCTCCACCAGAGTTTGCCACTTAGGGATGGGGAGATTCACTGATTTGAATTTGTGGTCTGAAACAGACAATGCAGCTGCACCGGCTGCTTCAGTGTGCATCGGATACAACTGCCAGCTAAATGTGCCATGTCTCTTTCTTAGGATGTCTGCATTGGTACTGTAAAACCCATGGTTAAATTGATTATTACATAGTTTATCTCCTCTGCACTTGCTTTTCAGAGGCACCTTGAATGCACGGTCACTATCTTTTGATGTTTTGTTTCTGGTGCAGCTGCAATTAGTAAACAGCAAACATACAGTAGAGGGTAAGAAAACAACAGGTGAAGAGGAGGTATTCAGCGTACCTCTGAAAACATTCAAGTCACAAGTTTGGTGATATTCAGATTTTTTTTTAACCAGGAAGATGGAAACTTGAAAAGACATCTGCGATTTGCAAACAATGGGTTGTGATAAAATATGTTAACAGCAAATGAAAATGACGACCCATATGAAAATGTGGCATGATGTGGATACCGTTGACACTCCCCCCCCCCCCCCCAATCCTCAGATGATTCTACTGATGCACATACATCTAAAGCAAACAAGTATCACCAGTATTATAGAAAAAACATGATAAAAGGATAATTAATGTAAATTTCAAAAGTGTCCAAAAAAGGGGATAATGTTATTTAAATGCTGTGTATTGAAATATTCATAGACATAAAATGCCTAATGAGATAATTTAATAACAAAACATCAAAAGAAGCACCTGAATTCTCATTTCTACATCAGTTTGTGGTGAATGACAAACATTAATGACCATTTGTTTCAGACACCTTTTCAGAAGCAACCTTTACAGACACGGAGGTGATGCTAAGGTTATGTTTATGATGACTAATCATCTGAAAACACTGGCTGAAAGACACGATCATGTTCAGTTTAGAGAGTGGATAAAGTTCTAATATTATGGTGATAAAAAGTGACCCATATCAGTTGATCTTGATTTTTATCTACAGTAAGGGAGTGCCTTTATGATAACACAGATCACTGCGTTAAGAAAATGACAAACAACAGGAGACTCATTCTTGATGAAAAACCTGAGATACAAAAAAAAATCCTTCTCTCCACATGGCAGAATAATTGCTGAAGATGCAGGCCTGGATTCAAGATAAATAGAGCTGTTACTTAGATTTTGTCACTGCACAAAGAAGCTGTTTATAGCACAGAGAACTCAGATAAACCATTTTCTGGCCAAACAAGGTAAATGAAGCATAATTGGAAGCCCATTACAAAATTGAAAAACGGGTGCCTTTTGTTTTAACTGTGTTAGAATCGAACTGAGGTCGCCTTTCCTACTCTGTAAACCTGCATTAAACTGCAGGACTCAATAATTATAATGTTCAGGATCCTTCTGAGGGGCGAAGAAAATCAATAGACTAAGGACAAAGAACCTATAGCCATCACTTAATTCTCTTATCACTGTGATTTAGGGGAAGAGGAGGATGTTAAATAACTGTAAATCTTTAGCTATGACTTTGAGGGTGCTTTATGGCAGTTCTTACAGCTTCTCCCAGACAGAATGTCCATACCTTCCGCAGACCACACAATTTATAGCTTTATTACCCTTTGTCTTAAAGAGCAGGGAGACATAGCAGGGAGGAAGGAAATAACAGCCCTGCACAGGGGCAGCTGGGAAAAAAGTCGGATGCCATCATCGACAGAGACATATCTCTGTGACAGGTTTACAGCTCAGGAGCAGGGGTTCTATTTGGGGGTGGAAGATGAGAAAGAGTGGGTGTCCGATCCCCCCTCACCTCCCACCACCTAAGTACTTCTTTAAAAGCCACCTGTGCATTGCAAAAATACACACACATATACCCAAAATGCAGCTCATGAAAATGCCGCCCCCTGTAGAGGGAGCAAAATTCAATTCCTGGTTTATCTGTTGATGATCAGATTAACTTCACTTTGCAGTTGTCTCTATTGCCACCATGCCTTCCTAGAGGTCACCAGGAGGACTGACAAAGGGGAGGGCTAAGGCAGGAAGGGGCAGACCGAAGGAGGGAGCATTTTCTCCACAGAGTCATGAGTTCCTTTGGTCCGGGCAGATGCTTCCTCATATTTTCTTGGAGTGCTGACAAGTAGCTTATTGTTTCCCTTGATAAGGGTACAGTGTTCCCAGTAATGGGAATTAGAGGGAGGCGTAAGTCACCGAAACACAGGGTGATGCTGAATCAATAGATAATGGGAGATTTCTCATGGATGCAAAAGGCACGGATATTATCAGTGCTTTTTAAAAGAGCAAGGCCTTTTATTTGTCTTCGAGCTACACTCGTGGGTAGCGTGAAAGCTAGGAATAAAACTTACACTCTGCTTGAACTCTGTGGAGGCAGTTTTATAGTGTCTCCAGACAAATGCCCCAGACAGCATGTTCTAAACTTTGTAAACTCATGACAAATAAAGGTTTAATGGCTTAATGAACAAAGGTCTTTTCAAGAAATTTTGAAGGGGGGGGGGGTATTTGTTTCTTTGACAGTGAAGTTTTAAAAACAAGTTTCAGAATTTCTGAAGTCCCAGAAACTGGGTTCAATTTTTGGGAATTCAGGTAACCATTTTTTGGCCAGGAGCCCAAACAGTATCTGTGTGGGTGGACAATTAACATCTTTCCCTTCGTCCTTCTGATATGTGTCATTGTCTTCTGCAAAAAGATATTGTCAGAATTTTGCAGCAAAAGGAGACGAGATGAGAAGACCCAAATGCAGGACACACAGGTAGAAGGATGTTGAATGATAGTTAAATGATAACATAAGTGACTATGATACTAAAATAAAAAGAAGAAATAAACATGGAGGACATGAAAGAATGGCATGAAAACGTGACATGAAAAATTAACCAAAAAGAGACATCTGAAACAAAAAAGATCTATATACAGGAAACTAATAACAAAATGAGCAGCAGGTGAGGCAGAAAACAGAAGGGGGTAAAACAAAAAGTAAAACAAGAAACAAGAGAGGACTGAAACAAAACTAAAATAAAAGCAAACTAATCCTTGCCCTATTTCTCAAATTCAAAAGGACAAAAAACAAAGCAGGACGAAGGTAGCAAAGGGGCTCAAAAGCCCTGTAGAGGTTGCCACTTTCCTCCTGGACATAGTGTATAACTTGATAGTTATCCTCATTAACTAATAAGATGTAAGTTCAGCATTTATTAATGCTTATAAACGGTTAGCCATTTCTGTAAAGCTGCACTCACATGATACGAGGTTTGCACTTTGCTCACCACCAGGTAGGACGCAGAGGCACTGAGTAGACATGGCAGAGCTCAGAGCATCTGCCTGGAATGTACACAAATAGCTAAGCTAGTTTTAGAATTGTATTTAGCTTAACGGTTGTTTGTAAACTCTCTCTATTAACAAACTATGTCTGACTACGTTAACTGTTACCTCTATAGTTGCGCTTTGAAAGGTCAGCAGAAACTATGTCAAAGTCAAAACATTTTGAACTTTGAGCACAGCAGCAAAGCGTCAGATCCTAGTGGTATGCAACGCTGAGGTTAGCAGTACCGCTTAGTTGGGCACCACCGCTCTGTCCACAAGAAAACAGCCAGCGCAAAGCATGTTTACCGCCGATCATGTGTAAGAGCGTAAAAGTTGCTAATGCTAATTCAGGGCTCTCAAGTCTCACGCCCTGAGCGTGTGACACACGCATTTGAACGACTTCACACGCTCACATGCCACACATGCCATTCCTCACGCTGATAATTAATTTTGCCACGTTATGAACGAGCCTACCAGGCATGCTCGGACTGACTGCGTATGAAGCGCCAAAGCGGACAAAAGCTGGACGTACAGACACGCGTGACACCGAATGACTCGAGCAACACCGTATATTTACAGTCTATGCGCAACACTGTGTGACCAGTGCACGAACGTATGACGCACATCTGTCTGGTGGCAGTCCGACCATGAAGTCAGGCACACGAGTTGTCGGGGGCCATAAAAGCAGCAGCCAAAGTGAACAAGGTCGCCACCTGAAGACTGCAAGGATGGCGGATCTTGCTGCATTTGCATTTATTTGGCTAAAAGTTGCTGAACGTTGTGCAGATCTGATCAAGTCATTTACGGCCCGTTCAGAGTACAGTGACATGAAATTGTCCTGCACGATAAGAAACGTCTTACCTGTTAGATGCAACATAAAGGACAGCAATCTGGTAAATGTTCAACCTCAAATATACAAAACTTTAATGCTTTGCTTTGTCAGGAATTCAAAAGCAAATAAAAGAAATGGAAACTTTTTTGGTTTTTTAAGATGGGGGTAGAAATGGCTACAACCTCAACCCTGTCCTTCCACAGGACAGGAGGTGGTTGATTCAGATCTACCTTGTGGGTTCTAACTTATTTTCTTAATTTTTACTCCTTATAGTTTATTTATGTGTGTTGAGGGTCTGAAAGGCACCTATATATGCTACGTATTATTGTTGTTATTATTATTATTAAGGGTCTGGATGGTTGTTGATAAAATGAGGGGGTAGTGCAAAGGTGGCATGAGGGAATTATGACACTCACCAGTAAGTCCTTCTATTGTAGATGTCTTTGAATAAAACAAATCCAAATTTTTTTTAAAAATCATAAAGAGGACTTGTAAAAATTTTGCCTGTATGTTGGCATAACCAACAGTTCTGCTTCATATTTATCTGAATGGAATAACTTAGGGGTTAATGGGTTACAGCACATTTTGTGTTACTTTGTTGAGGCAGCCAAATATTCTGTCCAGGTCTTTGTGAACATGAGCAGAACTTTAATATGAAATTCCAAAGCTGTTTGAAATAATTTTGTAGTCTAATCTAATACCCCCACCCCCCGCCGCAGCCTCCCTCCTGGCAATGACCCCTGCCCCACCTCAGTCTCAATCTCACTCCAAGCAATCTTGAAAACTTGAGAGCCCTGGCTAATTGAGTGTTAATGTGTCACCTACTGGCAGGGAGGAATTAAACTTGTAGCTGTCACCTTTAAGTTATACACTAAAATGGATTAGAAAAAGTGGTTGATACACACAGGGGTTAGAACACTGGGCTTTTCGACACCAGCTATATGCACTTAACCTGTCTGGAAGCCAGGGATAGTGTAATATCTGGAATATCTCATGCCGATTAGAAATTTGGTCCGAATTCAGACTGCGCCCAGACTCCACCCAAAAATGTGACTTTACCACAGGATGATAAAACATTGCGGGCACCACCCAACTGTAGTTGGAGTGTGCATAGAGCTTATGAATTGAAGCTTGTGGATCTGCCTCCAATGACAACAGAACTTGTTCCAGGTTGGTTTAACCTCTCACTGACGCAAACTCTAAATGTAAAAAAGACAAGGAAGATAAAAGTAATTTGAGGCTTAATAGAGAATAGACAGACAGATTACCAGTGTTGTTGCAAGTAGTAAAATAAACAAATTCCCCAAGAGAATAGAATAATTTAAGAGCATTCAGATCAAATACGCACAGGGCTGGACTGGGACAAAAAATCGGTCCGGGCATTTTGAACCAAGACCGGCCCACCAGGTATCGATGGAAAGACGATAAAGCCTCTGAATGAAAACAAGTGCTTGTAAACTAACTTGTTTGTGTATATGTACTTGTCTAATGTACTTGTCTAATGAATTCAATCTAAACCTTCCTCCCACCATCTAAAAACATGTAGGTAAACAGGTCTCCCTTGAAAAAGAGGTAGCGTGTCTCAATGGGAGTTAGCCTACCTGTATAAATATAGGTTAAATTAAAAAAAAAAAAAAAAACAATTAAAAACCATCCTCTCAGTACTGTTACAGTAGCCTACTAAGTGGTCTGTAAAGTATGAACAAGGTGACAAAAAGCTGACAAAAAGCTATAAATGACTGAACTACGACGATTAGAAACAAACAAACCCTCGGGAAAGACCAAAGTTATTTTATTTTTAAATTTCCTGATGCAACCATTTCATTTAGTGGTTGCTAAATATTCTTTCAAGTTCAGCTCTCAGATAATGTTGACATTAATAAAACCTAAAAATGACTGGATCCTTTTTACTACTGAGAATCACCATTAACAACAGTATTCAGCTCTGTGTGTGCCTGTGATGTAGGTAACACATCGGCAAAGCAGGAGAAATATTACAGCTGATTTCCACATTCATCACTCTGGTTTTTAAAAAACACTGATATCTGTGTCTGACTTTCAGTCAGCTGACAACGATGCGCGCGCTGTCCGTGCCACCGTGGAAGTGGAGCAACTTGAACAGCCTGCTTATAACTAGGCTAGGCCTACGTGCCAGCCCCAAATCACCATCGGCCCACCGGGAAAGTGCCCGGTATGCCCGATGGCCAGTCCAACACTGAATACATACATCATGAATCGATAAACTTGACTACGCTGTTCTATATTTTGCCCCTTGCAACTCACAAAGTTCTCATCTCACCAGCAAGTCAGGTAATAGATAAACAACACAGTCTATCCCAGGGGTAGGCAACTCCGGTCCTCGAGAGCCGGCATCCTGCAGGTCTTCAGGGCTTCCCTGCTTCAACACACCACCTGATTTCCAGAGCTTGGCTGCACAAGTCTGCTAATTACCCACTGATCGAAGTCAGGTGTGTTGCAGCAGGAAAAGTCCTAACACCTGCAGGACACCGGCTCTCGAGGACTGGAGTTGCCTACCCCTGGTCTATCCGAATGGGCCTACTGTCTTTAAAAGTCTATCCACTGCATTCCTACATCCCGATCCCCCAGCCATATGTCGTTGTGTCCTTGGGCAAGACACTTAACCCCCCTTGCCTTGTATGAATGTGTGTGAATGTACCGGTGGTGGTCGGAGGGGCCGTAGGCGCAAAATGGCAGTCTCCGTCAGTCTGCCCCAGGGCAGCTGTGGCTACATACATAGCTTACCATCACCAAGTATGAATGAGGAGTGAATGAATAATGGACCTACTGTGAGCGCTTTGAGTTCCTGGATAGGAAAAAAAGTGCGATATAAATCTAATCCATTATTATTATTATTATTATTACATATTTTCAGAGGATGGGGTTCGACATAATAAATGCTGATCCAGTTCACAACAGAACAGTTTAGGTCTTGCTTCTGGCCGATTCAGTGCTTAAAAATCATGGTGTTGGAACTCATAAGGCTGATGTCATGCTGAGGTGAAATTAAAGATGGCATTCCAGATAATGTTTGAGCTCAAGGCAATATCATTGTTCATAAGTATTTTAAGAAAGGCTGTAGTTACATTATTCATTATTTGAAGTTATTTTGTATTTTGGGGGAAGCAGATGGGACATTGCTATGTACATTATGACATTACCTTTTCAACTGATATAGCAGTGAAATAAACTCTTTTTTAAATTTTGCTCATGGACTTTTATTTGATCTGCACATACAATTTTATGCATCTCTGTCAAATTAGGGATGGTCAAGGGGTTTGGGCATTTATGCATTTGTAATGTTGATCTTAAAGTAGTTTTGTCAACCTAAAAAACAAAAAACATATGTCATTGTGCTTTTATGACACTTTTAACGTTTTATACACTGATATTATACAAGTCTATCTTCAATAAACTTGTGACAAGAAAGTATTGAAAAAAATAGAAATTGCTGCACAAATTTTAAATATACAACAAAAATTGCTGATGTCCTGTGGACAAACAGCAACTGACAAAATAAGTAATAATAATACAAATAAATCTGAACCAAAACATCATATTGAATATTAAACCACAGCCTTTTGGCAGAATAAGTGGGTTACTAGAAAAGCAGAGCCATCATTCCCCCCTTCACCTCACACTAAACAGTAGAGAGGAAATCAAAAAACAATAGGCTTCTTAAGTGATAAACACAAATGTTTGATGGCTCAGACTTCAAAACCAGGAGAAAACCATGATCACTTCCTCCTCTGGAAAAGCAGATATCCAAAAACAGACCAACTATAAATGCTCTCATTGTCTCTTGGAGAATGAAATCCTCATTGTTGTGGCTACAAGAAACTTGAACAAGCATATCAGACACAACATAAAGTCTGCACCTCAATGGTTCTGCAAGATTGCGGAAATTAAGAACCAGATAAGAGTGTAGGATAAAGAAAAAACAATTCATATACCCTAAGAGAATGATTTGTAGTTGTGTATATTGAATCCTCAGCCATCCAACATGGTCAGTGATCAGAACAGCACAGAGGGTGTCCTCTTCCTGACAGCTTCCCCCTGGGCCCTAGAATACATTAACCAATCGGGTCCACAGGGGTGTTGCGTATAATTACTCTCTCCTGCCATGTGACATCCTCAATAAATTAAACTCCCCCTATAAGTTTTAAAGGCAAATGCATATTGTGGCCATCACTTAGAGGCTGGCCTGTCCGTGCTTGTGCATAATTTCTTGTAAGAATTTGTTACCACAACTCAGAAACTGGATCCAGCAGCTGACTACAGATGAGTGAGCAATGTGCCAATGATGTTAGAGGCAATGGAACGAGTGTTGAGGGAAATGCATTAAAGGCAGTGTGTATGTGTCTTCAGCATTAATGAATCCTACTCCATTAAGCTTTAATCTAATTATAAATCATGCATTTGTCTGCAATGAATCATCCCCAGACCATGTTAGCTAAATTTGGGGAAAGAATTCAGACACATCATTGAGATCTTAATGATTTTTTTCTTTGTGAACAGCACAGAAAAGTTATTGGCCTAACAAAAAGAAATGATTGTTTAAGCTGCCGTAACTAATGGCTTTGAAGAAAATGTAATTGTGATTTAATAATTGACAAATTAAGCCTAGGGAGCTCTCCGTTTTTGGCAATGGACATGATCCATAAAAGTCAGTTTTTCTAACAGCTGCATGTCTAAAAGAGGTAATTACAGTCTCTGTAAACATATAAAACCTAAGCAAACACGCCCAGCAGCCGGCTGTGGATTAGGGGGTGCAATGGAGATGTCATCCCATCCTCACAATGGCACATCTGGAGGATAAGTGTGAAAAATACAGCTGGTGATAGGTTCTCTCGATAAATAATTTTCCACTGTGCAGGAGGAACTACAGCAGTGACAGCCCAAAGACAAGTTGTGCTGAGGAACATCAACACTTCTACCCAAAAACTAATTATGTGTCACACTGAGCTTATAGTGAAATCATTTATTTGCCTCAGTGTATCATTGTTTTTATTTAGCACAAAAGGAAATCCAGCATCTTGGAGATAATCTTTGTAAATAACTCAAAATGGGTCAGTCACTCTAATGCTTTTACACAAGCTTTTGTTCTTTTACAATGCTGACATGTAAAAAATTGTGTAAACGCGAGCTGCGTTTCAAGAGCTGAAAGGTGTCAACCTCAAGTCCTTCAGTGACGAACTTGACAATTCCTGTCTTTCGACACTCCCCTGAGCTAATGCTCTGTCACAAAAAGGCCACTAGCTTCAAATTAAGTGAAACTTTATATTTTCCTTCTGTCTCAGCTCTTTTCAACACTTGCTAATGATCTTGATGAGCAACACTCGTTGCACAGGCAGCGAGAAACCATAGGTAATGAGTCAGATGTGAAATGTGATTAGTCAAGTCCCCAACCAAGGCTTTCAGTCAAAGGCAGCAACAGCTAAGATTATAAGACACATTAAGAGACGCTCCGTCACGATGTGAAAGAACATCTGAGTTCTCAGCTGCCGTCATTCATTTTCATAATGACAGTAAATGCAGTAGAAAGCAGCGGGATCTCTGAATGGCATTGAGCTCTCTTCCTTCAGTTTTGATTAGGTGACTTGCAGAAGATGAAGAGAAATCATTTAGGGGAGAATAAGCGTGTCAGGAGATAATGGCTCCACAGGTTGAACACGGTGAAGAAACAACGGCTCAAACTGAGGCTGATGAAACACAGTGCCGACCTGAGAAATTCAGGTGTGTGCATGTTTATCAGTGTGTCTGCACAGATTCAAGTGTTTGTTTAAGCACTGCTTTCGCGTGAATGCCAAGCCTGTTTTTTGTGCATGAGTGTGTGCATGTATGTGCGTGTATGTGCATATCTGTCTGGCAAAAATCTCAGGTTCTTTGTGTTTCATGTCAGGCATTTCAGTCTCAGTGACAGTGTTTCACACTGATGTGACAGGTCTTGGAAAATAAAACTAAGAGGGCTAAGTATCTCTCCAGCAAATACTTTGTCTTAGCATATTTAACCACATTAAGGTAAAAAAGAAAAGATTTGTGACTAACTGCTCATGTAGAGAATGATCTGCCTTTGAGCTTACAGAATTCTGACATACATACACCAGTTTGATTGGTATCATCGTTTATGTTCAAAAATATATATAAACCAGTGTGAGAAACCAGACAGATTAGCTGGAGATTTAAAACGTGGCTGTGAAAGTACTAAATCCTTCAAAATGTCTTTTAAAACTTTTCGAATGTTCTCTGCGCCCTGACCAAAACAAAACACGATGACAGGTGCCAGTTTACGACATCCCTCTCTTTATCTCTGACTCTCCTCAATTTCCCCCGACAGGGAGAAAAAAGACAGATAGAGAGGGGGGAGAAAAGAAGGAAGGGGAAGGAGCGCAGGGGACCTGAAGTGTGTTTAGGAGGAAGATGGCTGTCAGTAGCTGTCAATCGTTGGCTTTTTGATGCCATCGTCTTGGCACAGGCCTGTCTGTCTCGCCGTGCAACAGCTATCAAAGACTCACTCACAGCAGAGACAAGCTGGGATGGAAACACGAGGAGATCCACACATTCTCCCATTTTACACCTGGCATATAAACTTTATGAAATGTGGGTCTGGGAATTATTATTGGGTTGATGGTTCTCACCTGGCTTAAAGTAAGTGTTAATGTAACCCTAACTGTGTTACATGGTTGGAAAAATATGTTGACTCAGTTTGCATAAATGTTTTTGTTTTATCCTTGAAATTGTAATGAATGTCTTATTTAACTGGTACCATAAAAGTTAGTCGATACTTTATATAAATACAAAAGGTAACATCATCATTTCTGTTGCTGCCTTATCGGAAAGGCCTTGAAAAAAAAATGAGTGCTTGAATTAATGTCTGATAATATAAATGTAGACAAGTAATTAGCACAGAGGATTTGTTCATTATAATTCCCATAGCCATAAAGATTAAGCTAATCTATGCAAAAACACAGTCATGATTATATTCAATATATAAAACCAGAATGAAATTGCACCACTTGATAACATCTCTACACACACATAACAACCTAGGGAACCAAACACCAAACATTCCTAACATGCTAATTATAATTTCTTTTTTTTGTTATTGTTATTACTGTGTTATTACAGGTACAGAAATAGTTTATATGTGCCTTATTAGATGGTGCTTGGTACAGTACATCTATTCATTTTTAAATTCAAAACAGCAAACTGGGGTTTCAACATGAAACCTAAAAATCTAATCTAAAAGATTAGATTTTTGTTAGTTTTGTTGTTGCTCTTTGTTTTTCATATACAGGATGATATTTCACTACAATGTTTTTTTTGTTTGTTTGTTTGTTTTTTTTACATTATTTTTAAATCACGGTTTGGCAACCCTGCCCCTCGAGGGTTGGCATCCTGCATTATGAGTTTCCGTGCTGCAACTCAAGGTGTGTTGCCACAGGGAAAGTCCTAATAGTTGAAGGATGTCGGCCCTCGTGGACCAGAGTTGCCCACCCCTGTTTTAAATAATACATCACCTCAAATCTATAAAGGCAAACAAAAACATTTTTGATGTTTTTTTTTTTTGTTTGTTTCATTTGTTTTTTTCTCTTTTTTTAATCTCTCTGCCATAAGAAGCATATTCTGTAAAACATCCCACAGCTGCAGATCATCACAATAATTCATTTGCTAATTCAAAACCCAGCATTGTATGAAATAAAATGAATCATCATTATTAGGAGATCATTTTGCTTGAATCTGTTTAACCTGAATCATTGCACTGCTCTCAGTCTCAACACTGTCAAATTCATTTGAGATTTAAAATTTTCTCTTCAAGCTGATCAGCATGTGTAACACTAGCATGTTGTATTATTAAATGTATTTGCTCAATTCTAGCAGCTCCAAGTGACAAATCTTTCTACAGTCCATGTTTTATTGGTTAGTCATACAGCCTAAGTCCTTCAGGAGGGAAAATATGTCGGCAAAAACCAGTACAGTCATTTATTTCCAATGGTCAATACTGTGATCGATTCTGCTGTAATCTGTTAAAAGAAAATCCCATCCTGGTTATTTTATTTCCCCATTATTGGCTTCAACAGAACATTTGGAAGACATTGTGACACTACATGGAGCATTGGTAATGAAATCAATCTGTTCCACTGTCCTTGGTGAGCTGCTGCTTTTCATTTAGCCTCAGACAGATCACGTACATGGCTTCCACACTACATCACTTTATTGGTCCAAGACAACATCTGGTGGACTGTGTGCAGATGACCAGACAACAACTGGACACAGAATGTAGAGGGGAAGGTGGCTGTTTCCTGCCAAACATCTATGTTCTGTTTGGCTGGGTGATTGTCTCCATTTGGCAGGTGTACATACAGCCAGAGCAGCAAAATTATGACAGGATCCTTACTCAAGCACACAGCTCAATCTCCTGTTCCTGTAGCTGCCTTCTGTAAGTCCTGTCAGCGTTTACCATTTGGCCTTGAACCTGTGCTAAACCACTGAATTCATCATGCATAAAACATCAAAGATGTACATCCAAAAGGCTGTGGCTGCCTGTTTATTGGCACTCACTGCTCCATAAACCATTTTCATCCCTTGCAGGATGAGACACACATGCTCCTCAGTCCTATTGATGGCGTTTAACACAGAATATAAAACATAAAAAACAATAATAAGCATAAGCGGGGCAAATAAATCAGATTCATAATAACCCTGAGGTGGGATTTATGTAAGCAACGATAGAGTCTTTGTGCAAATTGATGGTACAAGCTCTATCAAAGCACCAGCGAGACACTAATATAGTCTTATAAACACACCAGCAACACTCTAAAGTAGCTTCATCTCTCCTTTCTGGCTGGCCTAAGTGCTTAAGTAATGTATTGCTTTCATAAGTGTGCAACTTAGTGGTACTTTCTTTGGTGGAAATGCGCTCTATCCTCTGGGTAGTATGATTAAGAATAAAATACAAAGACTATTACTGTGGAATAAATTCAAACTGTGAGCTGAGCAGCAGCAGTTCTCTCTCTGAGCAGCCCCTGTGACAATGGCAGAGAGCTCTAGAGGAATCCATCAGCAACACACACTGTCCCCATGGCACCCAGGCTAATGTATCACCTCTGGATTGCAGTAATATCTGTCTGATGGATGTTTTCAGAGCAAAGAGAGCCAGGCACACCACAGACAGGAGCCTCAATCGCTGGGTGTAGCTCTGAAGAGATGGGGCTCCTGCTCCTGGAGGTCCATTATACTCCCATTCCCTTCCTCTCTTGAGTCCCAAATCCTACATCGCCTCCCAGTCTATTCATCCTGCCCTCTTCCCCAATTCTTTAGCTATTTGTGTGTATGCATGCCTGCTCGCATGTGTTAGTCACAGGTCTCCACTGAGAGGCCGACAACCATCCTGGGGCGATGCCTGGGTTCCTCCAGTCAACTTTACTGCTTTCATCTGGCCTGATGAATGGCTAGCTGCCTTATCAGTCCCTCTGCCTGCAATCTCAAGTGGTTCCCTGGAGCCTCACACCGCCTGCAGCTTCGGTCGCTCACTTCAACAAGGAGTCCTTTTGCCTCACACAGCACACCCAGAGACACAGCAAGCAGAAGAGCACAATTACTTACAGATAATACTATTCCACTAGATGTACACTTCAGAAACGACATGCACATAAACGAAAACAACACACCAATTGTAGCAGCCAAAAACTCTGCAGAGCCCAAACACACACTTTTCCACAAGGCACAAAAGCATACGCACACGTCAACTAGCGAATCCATCATCTTTATTTCTTCCCCGATGTGCTCATATTTTCTTGTGGCTGCACCATGCTGACAAAAATATTTATTTTTGCTGATTTTTTTTCTTAAGGAAACACAAAAGAAATACTTCTCTTTCTCCCTGGCTCATGCCAGAGAGGGACTTGTGGCGGGACATGTGTGGAGGGAAGGCAGAAGGATGCAGACATAGCTCCAGGGCTCTGGTTGTAGATAATAAGTGAGGAGAAGTCCTTGGGTATGTTTTACAGCTATCAAGACTCATCATATTTGACATGCATTCTGGTGTTTACACAGTCTCTTCCGTAAAATCCTCTCCAGCTATAGAGGGGAACGGGGTGCAGGGAGCACACACAACGCAGCACACATACATTCTGCACGCAGAAATGCTTCAGAAAAAAGGAGCCAGTTGTTGCCTTTGCTTTTTCTTTCTCCCTGCCTCTTTTCTCCATGTCCCATCTCTTATCCACAGCGCAATTGGCGGCGTTAGCACCTGTCAGCTGACTGACTTCTTGTTCCCGGTGGCTTATGAAAAAATCATAGCTGCTGGGCTTCAGAGGTTGCATTCCCATCAATATGAATTCACCATGGTCTTCATGCAACATTAGGCCAGGTCCTGTTTTCATACAACAAGCCACACGCTCCTTCGTCTGTTATACACAAGAGGAAATGAAAAGAGTAAATAGTCCTTTTAGAATGTTGCATTCGATCATGGGTGGAACCAAGTTGTCTATGAAAGGGACCAGTATACTTGCTCTCAAAAGCACATTTACTTTCTATTCTCAGATATAACGGCATACGCTTCATGTCTCCTATTAGTATGTACTGTTTTCCTGTAAATAAAACAGTGCAATTCTCAGTGCTGCCCAGCTATGATTGTTCCGCATTCATATATTTCAAACATGCACTTACACAAACACAATTTATGTACTTATGGTTAAACTATAACAAAACTGCATTATATGTAGCAGTGGTTGTGAGGATGACGCTGTAGTTATGCTGTATACTTAACAACTAAAGAACCAGAACAACTCCAGTCAAACAAATATGTAAAATCAAGACATTTTTACTAAAATTGTGTAAATATAGGACTGTAGCTCATGACCGGATGCCTCAGTACTTCATGTTGGGAGTAGGACTTATACTAGGAAGTGTCTAATGCAGAAGTAAATAATATTATGTTTCAGTTTTGTTGTTCTCTGACTCTTGTGTTTTTCTCATTTGGGCTGATGTATTTGCACTAACTTTCTTAGAGTTTATTTTGTTTTGTCTTTATTTTGTCTCATCAAACCTCTAAAAATTGTTCTAACATGATGAGATTGCTCCTCAGCCGAAATGTTTCTTACCATACTTTGAGGGATTTGAACTTTATTGTTTCTGAAATATTCTTAGACAATTATTTTGTATTTACTGTTACAAAAAAGCTGCAGAAAATCTCCAAGAATACTAAAGAAATAGGGTGAATCTGGTAAAACTGTTCTGTAAACCCAGAATTCTGCGATCAGTCTGTGAAGGATGTAAGAAATGTGACATCTGCAAACAGATGTTAGTCTGTAAAAATGGCATGAGCCACTTCAGCAACCCTGCAACAAGCGCAATAGTCAAAATGCTGATTTGAACCTGCTAATGAAAAACTGACTTGCTTTCATTAGACGTCATGCATCTGTTTAGCTGGACCTGCTGCAAACCCCTGCTTCCATCTTTCTTAGCCTTTTAAACACGCCGAAAGTCAATTATCTACACCACTTCTCCCTGACATCATTGCACTAATACAAGCTGCTCTTGACCTTATGTTTGTGTGTCTTGAGCGGATGAGAGCTCTGTGCTTCTCCCAGATTGGATTAACTTCAGATGTGGTGTGTGTCGGGGTCTATTACACAGGCTGTGTTGTGATTTCGAACCCCGAGCCCAAACCCACCCCCCTCCCCACAGTCCCGCCCCTCTCCTCCTTTACACCTCCCCGAAGGCCTACTCTCCCTACACGCCATCTCCCAGCACCCCACACGCACAGATTTGTCATGCGCACACTCACGCACGTACATATGCCTCAGCTCATGCCTCCAAACAGTCATATCCCATGTGTCTATTGCACAGTGATGGAATGCCTGAGGAAAGCCTTCCCTCCATCCACACCCTCCTTCTCTTTTTGCTCAGTTTTTCTCAGTCCGGAGGGGTCATCTCAGACGGGGAGCTTATAATCAACTCAATTAAGTGAGTCTGATTGCCATGGCAAATTGGTCTGGGTTATAACATTATCATTAGCGCCTCAAGTGTGGTCACAATGGGACATAGCAATCAGATGAGAGTGAGACTAATGGGAATGGAGAATGCAGTGGCTCTAGACAGGGACTGAGGCAAGGACTGGGTTTGGGATGGTGGAGATGAGCAAATACAAATGTGACTTTTTGTGCGCAATCATATTAGAGGATTGTGAAGGAGGAAATGGGCCGTTCAAATATAAGCACTTAGGTTTGCTGGGCAGAACTGCATCCTTCCTCTGACAGTGAAGACCGACAACCTCTGTGAGTGTTTCGGGAGAAGCTCTACTGTCTACTGAATGAAGCTCGAAGAACTGCAAGCTTTAAAGCAAGGGTTCACTCAGTAATTGTTTCTGAGGATATGACATTTGTCTCTTTTTGTGGCATGCTCAAGGTGTCAACACCTCTCATATACCCAAGATTTTTTTTTCCACCGTGGCTCACGTGCCCCAGAGCGGCCTGTTTGATCTTCTTGAGAACTGTCAACTTATTGCGTGACTCCATGGAAATTGAATTCTGTATTTATTTACACGGCAGGTTAATAGAATAGATGCCTCGGTGATTTAAAAGTCAAACAACCACACCTGCCATTCATTTCAGATTTTTTTTTTTCTTTCTTTTTTTTTTTCTTTTTCCACAGAAGCAGATCCACTGCTTTGTTCTGTGTGGCTTGAATACACAAAGAGAGGATGATAATGAACCGAATGGCTTATCCTCAACATTCTCGCTCCAAAACACACTGTAGCTTAATACAGCAGCAATAAATCCAGATTTTCATGATTGAAAAGCAGTTCTTTGGGAATATTTTGTTACATCTCTACATTCTGCAACCCTGTGAATAGCCTTCTTAAACAAACGCTCTCTCTGTGCATGCATGTGCTGAGGTCTGCTAGACTGGCTCTTGCACACATACACACAGCGTATGTACACACAATGTCCCAGTTTGAGAAAAATCAGCATCAGTCTAATCGTGCACGCGAGTGCATGTGCATGAGCTTTAAACAGACTTGTCATGTTGGAAGACGCTGCCATCAAACAGAGGACAAATCTGAGGATGTCAATTGAATGCTGAGAGCTGTCTGTCAGCTGTCTTGATGCCGGTCTCTCCATTGTGATTAGCATCACTTAATATTCATGCCAGCTTATCTGACTGCTGAGACGATGCCAAGCTGACTCGTTGTTAGAGTGAGGAGGAAGCTGTCTCCAAGTGATGAATACATGGATGATGTCACAATCATGTGGTGTTACAAGCATGTCAATATGTTGCGCCTGTATAGTCTCTGATGGTGTCACAGGTCAATTCAACAAGAGGAAAGTGATACTACTTCCCAGACAGGCCTGAGTCTCTTGAGTCATAATCTAGGGTTTTGCTGGTGCACCAAAAAAAGAAGCCGGTGGATTCGCTAAACAACACTGCCACTTGCTGGTTACAGTTTGGTACTAAAGAACAAAACACAAGGAACTTACATGTGCTCAAAGGCCTGATCCTACAGGGCTGTGATAGAGTTTTGTCCCTCTGCTTGATGCTTTAAAAAATAAATACAGACCAATGCACTCATTAAATAGTCTTGGTTTTAAATATACACACCTACATTTATTCTCTGCACGTTTTGCAATATTAAAAAGCTTTTTTCAGATGTACACATTCTTCTTCCCCACATGCTAAATGCATCAAAACAGGAACCTCTTGAATTATTTTGTTTCATATAAGCAGTTGTATGTGTCAGTTTTGTTTTCTTGCTTCTCTACCACATAGTCTTTTCTACCTCAGAGAGGGAACGTGAACGTGGATCATTGTGGCACCGTGACAGTCACGGCCGGGAGGGGGAACAGTGGTGTGCTCGCCGCAGATGGCAGCACACATTTTTTCATTCCTTAAACAGACACAAAAAGCAGCCGAGGGACCAGGGCCTGTCTGTAGAATGTGCCGGGGAAGAGTAGGTACTTGGCACAAGTAGCAGAAACAATTAGCGTCACATAAGCAGAGGCCTGAAGCAGCGGGAGACAGAGGGAGAGAGAGAGAGAGGATGGTGGAAAAGAAACACAGCATCTCATTTTCACCATGAGGACTTAAGCAGAGCAGTGCGCACACTTTGAGACATCCTCTTCCTTTCCTCACCACAACTCAAACATTTTTTTTAGAGACAGCTTGTGTCACGGCTCATTTAAGTGATGTGTTCTTGTCGGCGGCATGTTTTTGTTTGTATCTGCGCATTCTTAATTAGGGAATAGACAGAGGAAGCTCTGTGTCCTTGGAGAGGCATTGCATCCCACTCACATCCCCAAAATTCCTTTTTGAACATTCCTGGCTACCATCTTCCCTGTTCCTGTTCTGAAGTTGTAAAAGAAAATGATCTAAAAGCATACTTTTTGAAAACATCCCACCAGTCTTTCTTTATGAAACAGAACTCATAAAACTTTAAATGTTTGCCCACTACGCTCAAAGAAAGTTAGACATCAAGAAATGAAATGGAAGCCACTAGATTCAGATTCCTCAGATCTACCTAAACGAGTCATCACATGACTGTTATTGTTACCGTCTGTGGCCATGAAATTATCTTTTTCTAGAAAGAATACTACATGGAAGCTAACATCCTTAGTATTACATAGCCTCCTTTACATGTTAAAATCTCTTTACCCAGCTGGGTGTGAAATCAACTTTAAAACATTTATCAGTTCCTTATGTTTTGCTCTATTTCAGGTGTGACAAATTGAAAAGTTATAGAATGTGGAATAAAATTCAGTCATATAAAAACATGTGGAGCTTTTTTCTTGAAAGACTTCTGCTTTGCTCACTCTGAAAAAATAATACTTCTGATGGGAATTGTGGGTGTTTCCAAACTTTTGTCTGGTTTGTATTTGACATTTTTAAATATCTTGTCTAAATGTGCTTTTAAATCTGTGTCAACAACAGTATGTTTTCATGATTTCTGCCATTTTCTGTTGAAAATAAAAACAATTTCCAGCACAGTTTTCAAAATTACACTCATATTGGGGCAGCAATAGCTCAGGAGGCAGAGGGGTCTTCCTCCATCTGAGTCCTTAACATCCTCACTTCACATATTGAAGGCCCAGGCACATAAACCCACACTGCCCCAAATAAATGTTGCAAATATGTTTGATAAAGAAAAATCTGTATTTTCTGACATCACTGTTTGCTATTTTCCAAGTTTCGTAGGAAATGTTTCTCCTTCATTTTGGACATAAAAAGGCTGTGTTAAAATCTTGATCATTTTATGGTGAGCCTGTAATCTGCTCTTGTAAACCTCTAGAGAGCCATGTAGTCTGCAGCTGGTAAGGTTGACTGAGAGTACTGGATTGTATGATTAGTGCAGCTCTCTGTCATCAACCTAAATGCATAAAAAATCTGAGTATTTCTTGGCAGGTATGCTATTTTTCTTTATCATTTTCCCTTGCACTGTAAGTGGCTCTTATTAATTGTCTGCCCCTGCCACAAAACTGAAGGCTATTTGCTGTAACTTCTAAAAATATTCAATCATTCCTGCTGTTGATCTCAAATTGAAATGTTCACTGTCTGCATGAAAATTAATCTGCCTCTTTCAGACACTGTCTATGTATGAGTATGAGACTTTACAAAGCTTTGCTGGTCTCGACATTACCAATGTTTTGTTTCATTATAGCTTATCACAGTTGCTAATATATTAGTGGACCTTTCCCTCAGTTTCTGTAAAAGCTAGCACAACATCTCACAGGTAGAACATTTCACTAATAATTGTTAACTGCGGGCCAATTAGATGATTAGACTGTATATAAGAATATTAGAGTCTTTGTATCCCCTAATGAAGAACCTCAACATAAAATGGAAGAAAATTGTCAAAGAAATGTACAAGGAGAAATTTCCTCCCTGGACCTTCACACAGACAAGTTCACTAATCACTGGAAAAAAATTAACAACTTACTCTAACCTTAACAAGGCAATTTATAATCAACAAAACTGTACATAGCAGCCTATGTCCACAGGATGTAAATTGACTGATGTATGTTATTAAAAGTTGTACACTGCCTGGCCCCAAAAAAGTCACCTGGATTTAACTGAGCAAATACAAGCCTCTTATTGGATAATTACTTCATGGGCAATTATATTTCAGCTGGCAACAAGTTATTTAACCTTAATAAGTTTCTTCTCATTTCCTAAACAACCACGTGGTAAGACATCCCGTGGTCGAGGAAAAGATGTTAGTCTGTCTGAGAAAAGTCAAATCATTGGCATGCATCAAGCAGAGAAAACATCTAAGGAGATTGCAGAAACTATTAAAACTGGGTTCAGAACTGTCCAACGCATTATTAAAAACTGGAAGGATAGTGGGATCCCATTGTCTTTAAGGAAGAAATGTGGCCGGAAAGGCAGATGAAGTGATGCAGCATCATGCCTCGTGCCTACTGTACAAGCCTGGAGGGGGAAGTGTCATGATCTGGGATTGCTGCAGTTGGTCAGGTCTAGGTTCCGCAACAGTATGTGCTCAAAGAATGAAGTCAGCTGATACCTGAATATACTGAATGACCAGGGGTCTCATTTATAAAACTTTGCGTAGGATCTTTACTAAAAGTGTACGTCGCCCAAAACCAAAAGTTTGCGTACGCCAAAAAATATTCAGATTTATAAAACCGTGCGTACGCACAGATTCAAGCAATGTCCCCTTTTTAAATCACACTCTTCCTGGAAGTTTGCGCAGGGGAATTTGGCTCATATTCCGCCTCCTACACGCCCACTTTCTACCATAGATGGTCAATACAAAGCACCCTAATGGATGTTTCTGCATATAAATGAGCCAGCTGATCTGAGGCATTTAAAACTGAATTGTGGCTATCGAAAAGAGATTTAAACGTAATTTGCGGAGACGGAAGTAGAAGTGCTTGTTGGTGAAGTGGAGCCTCACAAAATCATTTTATTTGGGCATCACAGGAAACACAGATAAACGTAATTCTGCTGATGAGAGGTTGTTGTGGCGGTGATGATGTAACGGAGGTCTGTTCCAGAAGTGGCTGTGGAGGAAACGCTGTGAGAGCGACTGTGTGCAGAACACAGAACACCTGTTTGCTGTGGTGCAGCGCGATTCCCCTCACGTGCCCTCCCCTCGCCTGTAAACACCTCCGCCGGTCTTTGCTGAGGTTGATGGCTCCACAACGGAGTGGCTGTGGTAGCAGCTGCTGATGCGTCGGGGTGGGCACGGTTTCGGTGGTCGGGTATCTGGGTCCAGTTCATAGACAAAAGCACTGCAAAAGTAAATGTGATTATAGCCGGTCATCATCATCATCATCATCATCATCATATGGGCCAGAAAATCCTCATGGTCTCTAAAGACTCTCTCCATCCTGATCCTGCCGTTGGCATCGTCTTCAAGCAATGCCAGCGCATCCATTGTAAAGCGTTACGCACAGTGTCACTGCAGTATTTATGTTTACTCAGTAATTACAGTAATTGCTATACAGCTTGTCACAATTAAGGGAACAATAATCTTTTTTCTTTTACGTTTTGATGTTTTCTCTTCTGCACCCCTGCTGCAATGCTTTTTATGTTTTATGTAAAGCATTTTGAATTATCCTGTACATTAATTTGCTTTATAGATAAACTTGTCATTGCTACATAATTTGAAGATGAACATACACTTTGAACACACGGTGCTGAAAGTCCTGAATGGGTGCTTATGGGTTTTGTGGTTATTTGAGGACCATAGGAGGGTTTACGAGGGTCTACAGTCTGATATTAATGGTTAAATGCATGAACGTGGCTTAAGTTCATCATCTCACCGGCGGTGCCGCCAGTTTCCCGTCTCCAAAATGTTCGTGCGCAAAGTTCAGAATGTGCGCACCGGTGCGCCATTCTCCCGTCAGGTTTGTTTTTATAAATCAGAAACTTTGCGTGGAAAATCACTTACGCCACTTTCAAGCCCTGTTTTGTGCGTAAGCAAGCTTTATAAATGAGACCCCAGGTTATTCCGTCTATGGATTTTTCTTCCCTGATGGCACGGGCATATTCCAAGATGACAATGCCAGAATTCATCAGACTAAAATTGTGAAAGACTGGTTCAGGGAGCAACAAGAAGATAGACAAACCTGAAATGAAAATCTGCATTGTATGAAAACAGAGAAATCAGGGTTTTTCTAAGGATACAGTTAGAAAGCCAGCATGCATGATGGTAGAGCAGAAGAGCTCATGTAACTTTCATAGCTATGGAGAGAGTGTGCATTCAAGCATCTGTAGAAATTCTGCTCGAGAACATTAGAGTCTCTCTAAAAAGTATTCATGTTGAAATGTCAGCACACCTTGTTTGTGTGAAATTTTGGAACATAACCACTTGTTGTTTGGCTGCTTGCCAATAAGTCAGCACAAAATGACAGCAATTGCATCACTAACTGAGGCCATGAACAACGAGATGACCTGTTTTCTTTTCATTTCAGTTTAGTTTTTGATGTACAAGTGTACTTTTTTGTATGTTAATCAAATTCTGTAGATCCAGAGTTTTAAAAGAAACAGGAGATTAATGGAAAAACTTTTAAATAAACAGACTCAGTTTTGCATATAACTTGGGCAAATAACTTGATAAATTCATACATATCAGGAGCTGAGGAGACTCTGTATCTAGGATACCACTTTGTATTGCAAATAATTTAATAACAAATATGTAAACCAGGGATGATCAATAATATTCAACATGATCTTCAGTCCCTTCACTGTATGACAGAAAACACATGCAGCCCTATTTCTTAACAATGTGTTTGATTGTTACAAGTTTCATTAAGATGACCTCGATGCCCTTTAAAAAACAAACTAAAAAAACATTTGTTTTGTTTAAGCCTTTCAAACACTACTGCTACCTGGTAAAAAATCCTTTTAAATATATGACTAAATACAGCCTTTTTTTCATCTGTGTCTGTTCGATATGTTCATGGCTGTATAAGTTGAGAGAAGGAGGTGAGAGTTGTAGCAGCAGACAAAGCATTTCCACCTCCCCACCACTAGGTGGAAGCATTGTTCACTAGAAAGTTGTTGACAAATTACTGTTTTATGTCATCTTCATTCTCAGCTTTTTCATTAAAAATAAAAATTAAATATGCATTGTACAGAACATTTGAAACTTTTGGTCAAGATCTGGTTGAGGTTGTAAGAAATTTAGGTCTACTTTTGGATGCTTACTGCAGTTTCTATAATAAAAGAACCTACATAGTGAGATTTACAGGATTTATCTAAGAAATATTTTATACACAGGCATTTATTCTACTGTTACTTTTTACATATGAAGCTCCTTTGAAGCAGCACATGGTCAATTCATGTTTTTGACACAGTTTATTTCCTATTTGAAACATTTAAATTTAAAAAAATATCACCGGTGTCATTTTCTAAATAATTTTGGAAGTGTTTGAAGTTTATTACAAAATCCAGATTACAAAATCACTGACAGCAATACGTTTCTAGTTTTCTCTCTCTCATTTTCTGACCATCTCTCTGGGGCTTTAGCAAGTACAAAGGACATACACACTGGTGGTAAGTATTACCACCATTACTCTATGTTAAAAGAAAAAGAACCTGCAGTTGTCAGCAAATTCTTAAATTGCAACCTTTTTAAAAAGTTACACTCTACAGTAAAACTGATGTCACTGCTACGACTAAAATCTTTTTTCTGTTTTGTCAGATCATTTTGCTTTCCTCAGTTGAGCAACTTGACAAAATGTTGCAATGCAGCTGAAAAATCAATAAGCTGAACCTCCATCTCAAAAGGTTAACTAAAACAAACACAGATGGTACAGTACAAAAAGGCCAGATAGGGACAGACTAAGTGGAATCCAACAAAAGCTGTCTCGTCTTTCTTCAGCAAAGTCCTGAGTCTACAACATGATGACTGCAGAAATTAAAATGATTTTCTGTGTTGGGCTTGTTGGTGTATTAACAGGTAAGAAATAACTAAAAAATGGTGGCTACATGTTTTGTTGAATGACAGAGAAATGTCGTAGATTCTTTCAGGTGCTGGTCTGTTTCTTGCTCATCAGGTGTGGGGCAGTCTGCTCTCATGGGGAAAAGTCACAGTGAAGGAAGGGCAGATCCTGTGCTGCAGTATGTGGTTAACAACTCACTGAGGGAGCATCCAGTTCTCACCAAACTCAGACTGGTAAGGAAGCCATAGATCCATCTTGCCTTTTTCTTTTGTGTCACCTTTGATATAAATTGCGAGTTACTGGCTTCATAATGTATTTATGGTAACACACAAAATTTGATTTATAATGGGGAAAAATGGATTTAGTATCTCATTACCAGAAAAGGTGAGGAACTAATCAGTGACCTATTCATGGTCATATATCAGGTTGTTAATTCCTAATTAAATATTGGGATAAGTATCTCATACTGTAAATAGTTAATGGCTAGTTTATTGAGGAATTAACATCTGAATTGTTTTGTAAAAATTGCTAAATGTTTTTTTTCTCATAAATCCTGTTAGAGAATTTTATTACTAACTTTTTACTTCTTCATTTCCTGTCCACTGAGTATAAAGTACAAAATTGTGAAATCATCAAATCAATTGTGAACTTTTCATTCACTCTTTCATGCAAACTATGATCTTATTTTGAATCTGATGGTAGTAGCCTGTGTTTGAAGAGGGGCTGCAAAGGCTGGAAAAGTTTTTATTTGCTAACGTTACAAAAAAGAAACAGCTGAAGAAATTTATTGCTAAGAATTTTTTCCAACCTTTTGTTGCTCTGATTGATCTTTATATAAAATTGCCCTAAAAAAATTATGTTAAACTTTGCTAGTGAGGGTAAAATTGTAGTGAATGGCCTTACAGCTTTCTCTGTTTAGTAAAAATTTAACAATTTATTTGTAGGTTAATACAGTTAATGGTAGAGTCCGGAGTTTTCCCCCTGAAAATAAACGCTAGACTTGTGTGAGTGAAATCTGTCTCAATCCGCACTTTCGAGCCTCTACTCTCTTGTAGCTGTGAGTTTTGTTTGCAACTGCCCCTCCCCTGACTGTATTTCATCTTTTCCCTTTGTTTTGGTGTGTTCGGAACACCAAAACGTCGACTGGAGCCGACACTACATTCACTCTAATTCTCAATAAAAAATGGAAGATGCAGCAAAGAAAAGCAAGTATTTTGTGTCGAAAAGAGCTTTAGTTTGTACTTGGTAAGTACTGACAGAGAGGACATGTAACTACATAGTCTACTGACTCACCATCTGCGCTAATTAACACATGAATATGAAGTGTTAATAAGTCTATGATTTGTTACTGTAATTTCCCAGTTTGCCCTCAACTAACTAATAACTGATAGTTTTCTTTTAGGAAAAGGTTGAGAAAAGCTACAAACCATAAATGCGGTAAATCAAAATAGGTTTACATAATTTCAGATAGATTTAAGTCATAGTGACCCCCAAAATGCTGGGATGGCTCCAAATTGCCTGGCATCTTGGCATGTGGGTATGAGTGGATCTCTGTCTTCTGTAATTGTCCAACAACCTGTCAGCTGGAAATGGCTGTGGCCTCTGTCAGGCATCCCTCTAAGGATAAGTAGATAGAGCAAATGGATGGATCAGTATTCGCCAGGCATGGGCAGCTAGGCACATCCAAAAATTAATCTCTCTGCTGAAGACCCCTGCAGTTTATTTAGGTCAGATGAAGGCTTGTTGATCATCTTGTGCTCCAAGCTGAACCAAACATTAATAAGTCTTTAAAGTTGTGGCTTTTAAACTTTAAATCTCACTGCCACTGGATTTAACCTTCTGATGCATTAAAAGAAAAAAAAAAGTGCCACATCTTTTCACATTCAATGTTTTACCTTGACAGACAAATACAATCATGGCTTGTTTTTTTCCCAAACCCGGGTTTACTTTTTATGTAATCCATTTGTGTCTGTTTTCTAACATACTGTAAGTAAAAAAATAATACATCATATACACATCTATATCATAAAATATAGCTGTATAAATTTCTTTTCATGTCAAAGAGAACTTGGTGATTTTAAAGGGGAAGTTAGAATTTTTGAAATAGGGCTAATTTAAAAGGAGAAAAATACTAATTATAAAGAGGGGTTTACAAATATCATCTATTGATTTTTGTTGGGTAATGGGGGAGAAAAAAGGAAAGGATAAAAAAAAAATTAAAAAAAAAAGGGAAAAAAAATAAAAATAAAAAAATAAAAGATGAAAAAAGAAAAAAAAAAAAAAAAATGTTTTGTTGGGAAAAATAAGATTTCTATGGGGGGGGAGATAGGAAAAAAAAAAAAAGGAGGGGGGGATTGGAGAAAAATTTCTAAATTTATTAACTAAAAACTATGATATTCTATAAAAAAACACAGAAAGGAAGAAAAAAGAATAATATAATAAAAAAATTGTAAGAAGTTAATTTTATTTTTATGAATTAGTGGACAAAATATGTTGTAGTGGAGGAAAAGAGTTAAGGAGGAAGATCCAATTGCCCCCAAACTCTGAACTAGAATAAGGGAAGAAAATGAGAATTTCGGAAAGGCCCATAACATACAAAACTTCTTCAAATGAAAGAATAAAATAAATAATAAATTATTTATTTTTTATGGAATATGCAAATGCAAATTTATCATTGCCATACATCTATATACTAGAAAACAGCTTTTAAATAAATATCTACTATCATGGACACTTATGAAAGGGTAAATGTCAGTGAAAATTGTGAATTTAAAAAAAAACATTGTTTGTTAGAATCCTATTTACTTATTTTATGTTTGTTCTGTGTCATGCTTTTTATGACATTGCCTATAATTATATATGTAGAATAAACTTAAGAGGTAAGCATTAAACACTGTGCCTCATGTCAGAATCAAAGCAATATGGCTTTTGATCACTATGGTATGGAAGACCTTGAGATTTTAATCAGAACCAGCACTCTATCCCGAGTCCCTAAGGGCTACTAGTCTGCAGTCTATTGCTCTTGTTAAATGCCAGGTAGGGTTCAACACCCAGGAATGAAGGGCATTGGGACTTTAGGAGACTAAAGCCAACCGTTAAGGACTGAGGCCACATCCTGCTGTGTTCAGTGCTGCAAGCTCAGGCAAGTGGAAAGGGGAAATTTTATCTTTGCCGGCAGGATTATTTTTTTTGTAAAGGCTTTAAGCAGGGGAATAGGTATAATCAATTCATTATGATCAGTAAAAAAAAAAAAAAAAAAAAATCACAAAGTTTACTACAGTTACTGCATTTCCCACTTTTCCATCCTCATGTAATTTCACATTTCACTCGATGCCTTGAGCTGAGGCATGTTAGAGTGACAAGTTTTTGTGAGGCAATTCCTTCCTGACAGAAAGGTTTCACAGAAATCCTCTCGTGCTGAGGGATGCAGTTCCACTTAAAGCGGGAAGAGGGGATCCTCTCTGACTTTAGCTCTCATAAGGCATAAAAGGAGGGAATCTTCACCTTTAACCTTGATATTCCACTTAGCCCCATCCTCAGACAAGAGGAAGGATTACAATCTTAGGAAAAAACGAATAATCCTTTAATTCTTCAAGGAAAAAGCATAATATTCCACTTTGAATTTGATCTTAGGAAAAAGGAGTACCATAAATTCCAAGCTACAAGCCATTAATTTTTTTCAAATGCTTTAAATGCTACAGCTTGAACAATGATGCAGCTAATTGATAGAGAAGAAAAGAAGAAAGAAAAGGCTGCATATACGAAAATGACGGCAAGAAGAAAAAGATGCAAAAATGAAAACAAGTGCAAGAAGAAAATGCGGCAAAAGCTTTTTTTTTTTTTTTTTTTTTTTTTTTTTTTTTCTTTCTTTCTTTCTTTCTTTCTTTCTTTCTTTCTTTCTTTCTTTCTTTTATTACTTGTCCTCTCCAACATCATAGCAAACAGAATGATTATTTGGCTGCTTTTGTTGTGTTGAACAGATTTACTTTGCCAAGGGGAGCTTTATAAATATAAGGCTCCTCTTGATATTCTGAATTTATTCATTTTATCTAATTTTATTAAATTGAATGCTTGTTTGTAATGACATGTCCAGGGTGTACCCTGCCTCTCGCCTGATAATAGCTGGGATGGGCTCCAGCGGCCCACACGACCCTGAACTGGATAAGAAAATGACTGGCTTATAACTGCATTTTATAATATTGCTAGACTGACAAAAGGGAAGAGAAAGTCAAGAAAAGAGACAATAAGAAGTGGAACAGAAAAAAAACTGTCATAGAGAAGAAAGAGAAAAAAACCTGGATACACTAGTCAACTGAAGCATCTACACAGAAACCCATCAAGAAACATTCCATGGTCTTTGCTGGAAAACAAAGCTAGCAATTCCCTACAGGAGGATCTGCAGGGGACAACCTGAAAACAACTTAACTAAAGACAGCTACTGGAGTACAATAAGATACATACACACACAGAGAACTAGAAGAAGAAGCTAAACCAAGGCAGAAGTAGTTATTAGTACGCACCCAGCGGGAAGCACAATCTCAGGGTCAGCATGCAGAATATGCAGAACAATGCCAGCCTTACATTAGAGGACGTTTTAAAGATTTGGAAAAGACTCTTGGAGGACTACCATCTCACACTAGCTCACATCTATGTAAAGACAGTTTTTAGTCTCAGCCTAGTCACAGACTGAGATTTTACAAAGACTGGGAATCTTGCAGGACCTCTATTTACAAGACTCCAACTAGATTCTTCCAGCATTTTTTCCCCATCATGCAATTTGTTCCCATCATCATCATCACAATACATTTTGTTTGAAAGCACCTTGTCAAAGCACACAAAGACACTGTATAAAACAGATAAAACATTAGAAACAGTAAGATAAAACACTAAAAATGCGATACTATCAAACATGTTTGATAGTGTCGCAAGCCCAAGACTAGGAAAAGATTGCTATAAATCAGTGTAGATTTCCATCTCAAACTTGACGATTGAGGCCGTCGGGGGCGTTTGAAATTTACTAAAGACTTCCAGTCTTAAGTCTGCAACGATGAAAATCGTTTGGTGTAAGCCCGGCTTAAAAGGTGCAGTCAAGAGTCAAGCAGATGCAACCTTGTCTCTGCAAGGACTGGAGGAAACCCGCACGGCCTGAGACCCGGGCCACAAGAGCCACCCAAAGGTCTGGACCCTACCCACCACCCCAGAGAGACGGACATGCATCCACCCAGAGAGCGGCAGAGGCTGAAGCCCCACACAGACTCACCGAGACCAGCAAACACCAAACACAGCTGAGCGCCAGCCACCCAGGACCAGCATGGCGCAGAGCCCAGGAGCACACCCCCCTCCCTTTCTCCTTCCCCCAAAACATTCACCCACACACTCCTCTCTCCATCCACTCTCTCTCCACTCTCAACAGACACACACACACATCTCACTCCCCCTGCACACTCCTTCCTCCATACATACCCCTGACACCCTCCCATGAGCACCCCCTTCATGTGTGCCCTCTCACCATCTTCATCCACACACACCTACACACTCTCCCTTCACCCTGTAACTCATAATCCCACCCACTCCTCCTCCTACACACCTCTCCCCTCCTACGCAGTCCTTCCTCCTGCAACTCCCCCACATCCGACTCTCTCAAACACCAACCCTTGTACACCTGCATAAACCTCGCCCACACACATGCCCATGGATACCTTATTCCTGAATCCCTCACACAAACACACACCTCATCACTCCAACACCTTATCAATCTTTCCTTTCACACACTTTTGCTTGCTCTCCTCATGCTGCAAAAACAAAAAGAACTGCAACAAGAATTTATTTTTATTTTAAACCACCACCTGTCGGTTGTCTGCTCGTTTCAAGCTTTCAATGTCTTTTCACTACAAACACATAGAGGCCGTCAGGCAGTGTAACAACACATCAAAACCCATAATGTTACAAAGGGAAAAACTGTGTCAAACTGTGATTTAAATCCAGACAGAATTAGCTCTAATTATGTTTACCAGGTGTTAAAGTTAATGAGGTGCATTTGTATAAATAAAGTTCACAATGAAAAATAAAAATTTGCATTTAGAAATTATGGAAATGTGTCTGTATGGTAATTTTTGCCAGAATTTGGGTGTTTTATTGCCCATCTAGTGGCCAAGGTCTGTAACTACAATAAATATTCTGTAAAGAAATTGGGTTTCACTGAGGAGATATTTCTGGTCAAAATAAAATGAAACGTTGCTAAACAGTAGTGCATTAACTAAAATGTCCAAGAACAATGACAAACTGAATCAATGAATGAATGAATGAATGAGTTGTGAATGAACAGGGGAATGAGCAACTAAATTCTTAATCTAGGAAATATACGTATCTTCATAAATTTAAAAAAAAATGTGGAGCATTATGTGTATTCTATTGTTTAAAATGTTTATATGTTTCAGGAATACACTGTTCAGCGATACATAAATTATTTATATGTGGTTTAATTGTTCTGACTCTCTCTTTCAAGTCATAAGAGGCAGCAAACAAATGCTGTTCAATTTAAACAGCAATTTACCATCCCACTCCTTTCCTCTAGGTTACTGTAGTTTAGGTAACACAAGTGTACAACCTCAGATACAACAGTGCTGTTGATAACAGAATAGTTGTGCACTTTAAAAGTTACATTAAGTTCTCAATTTTTTTCATATTTCCAAAGTTAATATTTGCATACTCCACACAATCAGATCTCCTTTTGGTGCTGGTGCTACTACCATGTGGTATGTGCGATGACAGTGCCTCATTAACTAGGTTAATTGATTGCACATTAATTAAGTTGTGTGCATCTGAAACTTTGTCATATATTTTCTTAATTGTATTTTAAATAAGGGTGTCTGTCATTACAGCTTTATGTAGCCTGATAAACAGCACTTTGCAACAATGTTGCATGATAAACAATGTGTTTATATGGTAATAATAATGGTAATAAGCTTTAAATGTGAGTAATTTCTTTCTTGATCACCACTTTCCTAAACACACTGGCACAAAATAAAGCATACCACTGCTGTGGGTGCCCCTCCCCACAGCAGTCAGGTCTGTGGTGGTCATGGCCCTGAGGAACTGTGGTGGGTGCCCCTCATTTTTGAAAGGTGGCAAATTTGTCCATTCAGTCAGACTATCGACTAAACATATTGATTTTGTTTTGTTACAGAGAACCCTTGAAGACTCATGGAATATCATGATGGTGGCCAGTGAACAAGCACAGTTTATGGCAAATCTTATTCGACTGATTAATGCTACAAAAGCTATTGAAATTGGTAAGCTTAGAGGAGATGAAAAGCTCATTCAAAAGCTATCTTGTGGATTTAGTAGTTTTACTTGATATTAATTATAACTGTGAACGCTGCTATCATTAATTATTTTCTGTTTTGGATCATGACTGACAATACAAAATTTCAGGAGAGAAATTTTATTTAAACAATGGAATTTAGTTTCTAACTATTCTTATGCTCGTTGTCCACAATTTTATGCTTTTAAAATGTTCATGAGATATTTTACAGAAGGAAATCTATCACATTAATCATAATATGGATTTCAATTAATCTATATTTACACTACAAATAAAAATTTGCATTCACTTAAAAAAAAAAATTACAATCACTTGTTTGTAGGATTTAAGGTACAGTATGTAAAAAATCAAAAAGGTCAATGGCAGAAAAATGTGATATATAGTTCAAAATTTTGTTTCTATTGGTGTGTAATCGCTTCACTAGAATAACCATTATGTGTTTGTTTTATAACTCATTTTTATCTACTTGTTGGGGAGTGCACATATGGAGGCTGCCATATTTGCTCCACCATTTTTACTACGGTGTCCCTGAATGGACAAAACAATGTGCGTGAAGTGAGAACCCTCTGAACTTTAAAACTGCTATACCAGCTTTGTTTAATGGGAATCAGAGCATTGTCTGGAATAAGTAATGACTTAAAAGACATTAAAAGTAGTTACTAGTACAGTCATAGCTACACCTGAGACCACAGATGAAAACATCTTTATGTCTGGGAGAATTTTGGCCACTAACTCCCACCATACACTCACAACAGTGCTTGGAATATAAAGTCATTTGAGAGAAAACATCTTTTCTTTCCTAATACCCATCTTGACCACTAGATGTCAGTAATTCTTACATACTGTACCTTTTAAGATCTTTACCCTACTCTTCAAAACACTCTTTTGATCATCATGAAAAAAAGAATAAAGAAATCTTATCAATCTGTGTTTATATGCAGGGATGTACACAGGGTACAATGCACTGAGTATGGCTTTGGCTATGCCAGAGAATGGACATGTGGTAGCGTGTGAAATAGAAGACACATATGTGGAGATTGCCAAACCGTTTTTTAAAGAGGTGAGAGAGCACTAAAGAATAACTTGCACTCAGTCTTTCATAAAAATATCATTAAGACAGCTCTATACAATTGCACCTTTACAATTTGATATTTTGCAAGTCTTGAGAGCCTGATAGCAGACTCTGTCTGAGCAAATTTGTGCAGCAGGCAGCATACTGTACATTTAGGTACTATCATTGTGTCTCCACAAAATCCTGCAGGCTGGACAGTTAAAGGTGTCTGCTCAGGAAACTGTGTCAGACAAAGACGCAAAGCCAAGCAGCAAAATCAATTCCTGTTTAAACCTTCCCAAACATTCACTTTAGAGACACGTACAGTATAGAAGACAAGTCCCTTCACAACTCCCAGTATGTCTTTATTCTTCTTTCTTTTTTCAGGCTGGAGTTGAAAATAAAATAGTTATACGCCACCAAATAGCAATGAAGACTCTGAGTAAGTCCCTTTATAAATCTTACATATTCTTCAAAAGATTCAGATTCTCATTTTTATATCTGTTCACTCAGATGAATTGGTAGCAGCTGGAGAAGCTGGAACATATGATTTTGTGTTCATTGATGCGGATAAAATCAACTATGATGGATATTATGAGAAGTCCCTCGAGCTTATACGTAAAGGGGGGATTATTGCAATTGACAATGTAAGTAAACCTCAAACAAACGCTTTGAACAGAATTTAAACAGAATTTCTTTTTAAGAAGCTCTGTTGTTACTGTACTTCAAGGTGTTATGGAGTGGAAAAGTTGTGAATCCTGCTCCAAGTGATCTCACATCCCAGAGTCTGGATGCTCTCAATAAGAAGCTGCACAAGGACCAGAGGATTGAACTGAGCATGCTCACCGTGGGGGATGGGCTGACTATTGCTATTAAACGCTAAAGCTGAGTTTTGAGCTGCACTTTTTTTTTTTTTTTCGTCTGGCTGCTGACCGGCTCTGAGCATTGAAATGATATGTAAAGCCATCTGTCACTGACAGACTATTCAACATGAGATTAAACAGTAAAGCTCCCTCACCATGTTCACTGTCTTTTATGAATACAGCTCTTGCAACTTCTACAGCAAAATCACTAGGTATAAAATATTGTAACAGCTGAACACAGGCTGGCATATTCGATTGTACAATAGTCAAATAAGTATTTCAAAAAGCAAATGATTTAAGTGGAGCATGTTTTCAATTGCTGTAATCTACCAGACTTTATAAGCAGAAACAGTCTTGGTTGTTAGATTTTAGATATTCAGGTTTTCCAACTCCAAACGGTACGAGCTTGAGCTATGAGCTAAATCTATTTGTATTAATGATTTTAAAATGATACTGTACACATTTCCATATAAAGGAAGTAAGAATGTTTTAGTCAAGGACAAATTTTGATTTCAAGGGTGGGGGGGACACAAGTATTATTAATAAACCTGGCAGCGGCTGATCCAGTCAAGATAAACTAAACAAAAGGTGGAATATATAAGAGCAACTTCTAAATTAAGTAATTATGATAATGACAAAAAATATGGCCAAATAAACTAGTTCATGTCCCTCCCTCCCTTCTGTGAGTTCCTGACCAGTTCATGAACTCACTGCTAGTCGCTCACTACTATTTCTTACCAATAAAATAATACATCCACATTTACATTTACAGACTTTTTAGTTCACAAGCCTCAGTAAAACACTGTACCTGGCCTGTTTGCTTCTTTCTTCTGGAAAAATACAGTTGCCATACCCTCCAATTAAAGAAGTAAAAAAAATAATCTGACAGTGAAATGAGATGAAATTAACAAAAGTAATAAGAGATAAAAAAAATTTTAAAAATTCTATGAATATCATGATATTGATTTTGAATTGTGGTTTGAAAGAAATATCAAGAACTAACACAAAAAAAATAAAACAAGTAAACAAACATGATGGAGCTTTGTAGCTAAAATGTTGTTGAACCTTGAGGCATTCACTGCAATCAGGTGTTTTCTGTAATGTTCAAAAAGACTTCTACACCTGTTGACCGGTACTGTATGTTGATCCACTGTTCATTGGAAAGGTGATCTAATGTGTCTGGGACAGTTTTGTTTGCTTTTTTTGCTTTTTTTGTTCTTTTCAACCATAATTTAGAAGCAATATTTTGATTCGCTAAATTAAAAATTAATTAATTTTTATTTTTATTGATTATTAGTTTCTTGAGTTTCTTGTTATTTGAATTACTATTGTGAATGTAGCCTTTTCTTTAACTGGAGGGTATGAATAATTTTGAGGGCGACTGTATGTAGATGCAGGTGTCTGAACTTTGAAAGCTCTGACACAGATTATCACCTAACATTTGTCACAATGCTTTGTCGCATAACTAACACGTTTATTCTTTTTACCTCACCTGTGAGGTTCCAGCCTTTTCTCCTCCACCACCTTCAGCTTCTCATACTGTCCTTCCTCCAGTATCTCCTCCTGCATCCCTACTATCCTTCACCTGACAATAATACAGTATATTCAGGCATGACATGAACAGTTGGACAATTTGGGGGTGCAACAATCATAAATTTTCATATATAGAGGGCTTATAGAGGGGGAAATATGTAGTTTCACAGTTATCATGAGTTCGGATGTGTAAAATCCTGTTTATATATCATATTTTTCCCTTAGGCTACATTATCAGCAGCAGGTCAGGGCCTGACCGGCTCCATATAATGTGGCAATAAAGATTTCTTTTAAATATAAGGAAAGCAACAATAAGCACAAGTCCTCTATAGAAATTAAGGGGGATTGGCTTTATTCCTAGCATGAACTACTGTAAATAAGGGATGTAGGCAACGACGACAGTAGCTTAACAAGATGTAGCTATTGGTCCGTGTTAACTAGTCATTATTTAGCAAACATTTGGTTTTCAATTGTTAAACCTATTGCTTCTTAAATTTTAAGTTTTGTTGTTTTTTGTTTTTTATATTGGGAACCCTTTTTATTTTTTTTATTTCTGAGGAAAACTTTTTGAAAAAATGAAAAAAGGAAAAAAATTAAAAACTGATAAATTTTTCCTTAAAATTAAAAGAAATTAGGAAAAATGTTTAAGAAAATTAATATAAAGAAAAAAAAAAAGGATAAAAGGATTAATTAATATACAAGTTATGTTATTGTGGTGATGTCTAGGGATAAGGTGGGGTGGGGGTGAGGGGTGTTTTCCCTTCTTCCCTTTTAACAGAAGTTCCAAAAAAAATTATTAAATATATAAAATACTAAGTAGGAAGAAAAGATCGGAAAACATTATCCGCGTGGAAGCTGTTACTTACACGGTTTGCTTGAAGAAGAAAACATTGTGTGAAGTTTTTTGCAGGCTTCGACTGGTTTGCATAACTTTCCTGACACACTGTTCAGGCGCTCTGCTCTCTCTCCTCTGTGATCCACACCTACTGATGCTAGCATGTGTGCGCTCCTGGTGCGTTTAAAGACTGCTCGGAAAAAAATGGTTTTGGACAGTAAAAAAGTGCAGGGGACCAAAACGGCCTTTTGAAAAAGAGCAGGGGACATGTCTCTTGTGTTCCCCCTAAAGTGTCCGTTTAGTCTACAACTTCAGCTCAACTGCAGAGCTGTCAGATGTGAGAGGGTAAGACGGCTGAAACGTCAGTGAATGGATGAGATTCACAAGTTCAGTTATTAAGATGGGACCAAAGAATCCTACCATGACATCTTTTTGTTGAAAAGAAGCAGATTGAGATGAAACTATGAATAATTCATACTTTGTCTAGTAGCTAACCCAACACATCTCATTTCCACTCAGTTTTGGAGAATCAAAGCAATATAAGTTTCTACTCAGTGTAGAAATAGGCATACCCTTAAGGTTAACACAACTTTGAAAAGTAGGATAGCTTATCAGGCTCATTCTACGAAAATGTTGCTAGCTTGGGAAAGTGAAAATAGATCGCCATTTATTTTCCATCTCCAACTGCATCATCAGTCAAACGTTTGCTTTTGACTAGTTGTGCATATCAACACATCAAACTTCACCACACCCACACAGAGCTGAGCTTTCCTCTGTGCAGGCCATAGACTGTAAATATAGTGCAGGCCCACCCTTCTGCCTGGCAGCATAGAGCTCAGCCTCCCTAATTGAGATTGGCCAATCAGAGCAGACTTCTGGAAAAATTGCTTAACCAAAATATTTGCAAAACAATACTGCATTAATGATGACAGAATTAGCTATTTATGATATTGTAAGCCTCTTTAATGGGGACTGATGAGTTGAGAATCTTGTTAACAAGAATCTTTGTCTAGTTTTCTCTAATGCCAGGCTGAAGACCCACCTGTTCTCAGCTGCATTTACGTAGATTTTATTCAAAAATAAAAATCGCAAGGCCTCTGTATTTTTCTTTTTAATCTAAAATGATTTAAATTTAAATTAAATTTTTAATTTATTTTTTTTTTTTCCTTTTTTTTTAATTTTATTTTTTTAAGTAAAATTTATTAAAAAATAAAAAATATAAAATAAAAAAATACCCGCGCCCTTCCTTCCCTTCCCTTAACCTTGCTCCTGCTGTAATGCCCTGACGAGCTGTAAAAGGCATCATCACACTTCAACAGGATCTGCAAATCTTATAAAAGAGCTACTTATGAGACAGGCTTTCTCTTTAAAAGTGGCACAGCGTGGCTTTAAATGTCGTAAGAAAAATCCTACAAACTTTCCTTTCAGACAGAATAAACATCCATCAAATTTACAACTGATAATAATATTGTGAATTTAAATACAGGAAACAATAAACTAAATGATGAGAGCTTACTTTTCTTACTCTAACCTTAATGTGAAGTTTAGAATGTAGCCAAGCTTCCTAACACAATTATAAGCCGGAAGAAAGAAGGGGGAAAAAAAGGGAAAAAAAAAGGGGGGGATTTTCGGAATTGGAAAAAAAAAAAATAAGAAAAGGGAAAAAAAGGAGGGACCAGAGGGGCGAGGGGATGAGGGGGGAAAAAGGGGAGGAAAGAGGGGGAAAAAGAAACCCGGGGCCCCGGAGGGGGGAATCTGAAGGAGGGGGGAAACCGAAGGAGGAAGAAAGAAAAAAAGAAAAAAAAAAAAATAAAGGGAATTAACAGTTTCACTTTAATAAGATCATGTTTGCTTGTGAAGGTTTCTGTTTCTGTCATAGCTTACAGGGTTGCACCCTGGTCAGCAGTGAAGTAGGCTAATTGATGTCATTATAAAAATTTGTTTGAACTATTAATAATCCAAAAAAAATGCATCACTGTGGTTTGTGAAAGAAACATGAACAACAAATGATTTGCAGATAAGAAATTGGTCTTTTACAGAAAGCTTGCAACAACTAACATACTAATACTATTAATGACCTGAAGGTTTATTTTTGGACTGACGTGTTTTACCCAGATCGTTGCAGTCTGCGACAAACTGAGGTGTAAGCGTTCATTAAGACATCAGCTGATGCTACACCTTTTCAGCACCGCGGACAGCTCCATTCTGCAAACCGGGCAGATGGGGACGGTTATAAAAGCCCGCGTGGAGCCTTCCTGCACCAGAGATCCGCATTGGCAGCACGAGACAGCATGGAAAGCAGGTTCGACTTCTCGCATGCAGTCGCTCGAGATGCGTTTTCACCGCACAAACCAAGATGTTCGGGATTAGACAGCAGCATCGTGACGAGGAAGACACCCGGGGACATGGGTCCTTCAAAGCCGTTATCTGGAAAGTTAAATGAGAAAGAACTGATGCATGGCTTGAACGATCGCCTTGCAGGATTCATAGAGAAAGTGCACCGGCTAGAGCTCCAGAACCACCTTCTGGAGAGGGAAATAGAGGAGATCCGAGGGAAAGGAAAACCCGCATCTTGTTTGGAGGAAGAGTACGGACCAGAGCTCAGGAAACTGAGGCAGCTGGTTCAAGATATCTCTCACCAGAAGCATCAAATTGAAATTGAGCATCAGAATTTAGAGGAAGAGCTTTCCAGCTTGAGAAGAGAACACCAGCGGGAGACGCTGAGCAGATCGGAGGCTGAGAACAGCATCATGGTCTTGAAGAAAGACATCAACGAAGCGTATCAGGCTAAACTACAGCTGGACAAGAAAGCGCAATCCCTAGTGGATGAAATCCACTTCCTGAAGAGAAACCATGAGGCCGAAGTCTCCGAGATGTGTAATCAAATCCAGGATGCGCAGGTGAATATGAAAGACTACGAATTTGGCCACCCTGACGTCACTGCGGCACTCCGGGACATCAGGGCACAGCTGGAAGGTCACACCGTGTCCGATGTCCAGCAGATAGAGGAAACTTTCCGATCTCAGTTTGCGAGATTGACTGAGGCAGCCGAAGCTAAGAGAGAGGCGTTAAAAACGTCCCAGCAGGAGATCCAGGAGTACAGAAGGCGCTTGCAGGCCAAAAGCATCGAGCTGGAAAGCGCAAAAGGCACCAGAGAAGCGCTGGAGAAGCAACTTCACGATGTCGAGGATCGTCACAAGGAGGAACTTATTCATTATCAGGTAAGACTTTTCTCTGTTGTGCAGTAGTGCCATGCATGCATCCAGAACTAATACTCTCCACTCTCCTGTTCCAGAACACAATTAAAGAGCTTGAAAATGAGCTTATAAATTGCAAATTTGACATGTCTGGTTACCTGCGGGAGTACCAGGACCTCTTAAATGTGAAGATGGCTTTGGATGTGGAGATACTATCCTACAGGTAGGCCTATCAGAGCATCATCACTGTCCAACATTTTACAGAGAAAAATAACTAAATCATTGTTTACTGTTAGTTTTCTCATCATTCACATTTTCAGACAGTCATGGTGCAATCATTTCACACAAGTCGTACACTAATGTAGCCTTCTTACATTTATCATTTACTAATGAAATAATGCTGTCCATTAGCTTTTTGCAGATGAAATTTGCTTTTTCATTCTGCAGAAAACTTCTCTGTGGCGAGGAAGCTCGGCTCTCCACAATGTCCGACTCCCCCATCTCTCTGCCCCACATCTACCATCAGTCCCCTGTTTACACCCTCCCTTGCTTCAGTCGTCCAGGAGGCCCGCACAGACGAGTAGAGCCCCAGTACAAGTTTGTAGAGGAGATCATAACAGAGACCACAAGAGAAATTGAGATGTCAGAATTTGAAGAGACAGGATCAGAGGAGACAGAAGTGGGAAAAGATGAGCAGGAGTCCAACAAAAGTGAAAAAGGGAGCAGCAAGGAGGAGGATTATCATAAAGACGCTAGAGAGGAGGAGGGAGTCCAGATGTTTGATAGTCAGCAGAATCAAACAGCATCAGCTGGGCAGTCTGTGAATGACAATGACGATCTGGATGGAGAGAGGCCTGGTGTGGTGGAGAGCGGTGAAAAAAGTGAAGATGAATCAGAGAAGACTGAAGTACTTCAAACGGATGCTGACACAGATAAAAATACTCAAAGCAAAGTTTCACTGAGTGAGAGCCCTGATGAAGAAGGAAATGAGCATCATAAAGTAAGTGAAAATGCAAAGGAGCAAAAAGCTGCAGTGATGGCGTTAAAAGATCAGTCAGATCCCACTTCAAAACTGCACGAGTTAAAACCAGAGGTCCCGGTGGAGGGTGAAGCTATGAATAAATCTGAGGATGAAAAACAAGGATCTGCTGTGGGAGAAAATTTGATCTCAGTTCAAGATAATAAAGCTGTTGATGAAAAAAACTTGGCCCAAGTGTCAGAAGAATCTGGCAAAAGTCAAGAGAACAGAGACATTCAAGCGCAGGGCAAAATCAAGCATTTAGCATCTGAAACAGCTCCGGAAAATGCCGATTTTACAACTGAAAAAAAGAGCTCTTTGTCCAAAGATGTAGAAAAGGCTGATGCATCTACAACACCCAAGAATGGGGGAAAGGAAGAAAGTCTTCAAGAGAAAAAAGAAATCAGTGAAGTTAGCACGGAGAGAGGGAGAAGACAAAGTGGCAAAACGCATTCAGGATGTCACTGATGAGAGCAAAAAAGACCAAGACAGTGGTTCATCTCTTCTGTCTACAGTGATAAGAGTTCCTGAAGAGGACGGTCAGCTGTCACACAGTGGAGATAAATCTCAAGCTGTCCAAAGTGCACTGCCAAAAGAAAAGATAACTGCAACAGCAGAAAAGAAGGAGTTACATCAGGCAGCACCAAAGAGCAGCCAGATTCAGACACCGAGTGGCTCAGAAGACTCAAAAAATAAATGATCTACGGGGTAAAACTGAAAAGGTGGCAAGACAGATGAAGCCACCTTAAAATAGGACAGCTGCAGATACAGGCAAACGCTGGCCATGGATCCAAAAATACAGAGGAGGCTTGCAGATGCAAAATCATAGCACAAGCTGAGAAAAGCACAAAGAAGAAACAAGCAAATTGCTGCAATTTATCTTCAGCATAAGTTTTATTTTGATGCATTTGACATGTGCAGCAACTTTGCCTTTAATCGTTAAAACCAGCCTATGATGCATTGAGATGTTCCGATTCACCACAAAAGTAATATATTTATGAATGTAAATGCAAAGTGCGTTTTAAATAAGTTTCTGCTTTGGTATGTGCTGACAAATAAATGCAATATCAAAACATGCTGTTATTTGGGTTATTTGTGAAGCAGAATATTCATTTCTGAAACAAATAAAACCTGTTCACAACAACAACATAATGTTTCTTTGTAATTATGTCAGCTCTTTCAGGGCCTTTTATCTAGAACAGTAATTTCTTTAAATCTTTAAAACCACAGTTGATAACTATTAGGTCTTTGAACCGATAAGTACATTGTGACTATGAAAAAAAAAAATACTGACAATATAAAGATCAACACTGAAACTAATAAATGAACATAGAAAATGTACAAAAAAACCAGCCTGTTAAAACACATATGACCATAAAAACAACAGCCTCGAAACACTTCCAAGTTATTCTTGTTAGTGTTGCTTTACAATTCAGGTATGTCACTTTTATTTAGGGAAATGTAGAAACCTTGTCTTAAAATAAAAAAAAGTTAGATTTGCCTTGTTGAGGGAAGCTTTATGAATATAATATTTCTCTTGACAATCTGAATTTAATTAGTTTGTGTTTTGGAATGCTTGTTTAGGATTGAATTTTACATAATACTGCTGGGTCTGACAAGAGGGAAGAAGATTAACAAAAGAGAGGATAAGGAGTGAACACAAAAAGAAAGTGTGTTAAAGAAGAAAGAAAAGATATATACAGCAAAACAGCCGACTGCTGCACCTGCAAAGAAACACAACAGGGAACATTGCGGTCTTTGTTAGAAAACAAAGCGAATAATCATCAAGAACACTGTAATCGGAGATAAACAAGCTGAATTACAACAGCAACCAAAGCATGAAAATATTACACACACAGCTCCTCCTGTTTGGTTATTTTTGTGATTCTATTAGTACACACCCAACAGGAAGCACAGTGACAGTACCGGCATGCAAAAAGAGAGGAATACAGTGTTCAAAGACGAGTGAGATGGTGCAAATGCAACCATAGGGCCCCCCTGCAGCAGTCCCGGGCACAGACCCCAGCCACCACTCCACAGAGATGGACATGCATCCACCCAGGAGGTGGCAGAGGAAGGTCCCCAGCCAGAGAACAGGGTACAGGGGAGGCCCCAGTGGGCCGAGACCAGCAGCCGTTGACTCCACCTTGTGCCGGCCACCCCCAGCAGGGCCCCACGAGCCCAGGAATGTGCAAGTCCCGCCTAGTGTTTTCCCAGGGGCCAAATGTCTCATATGTCCAGCTGTGTTTACCTGCATGTTTGGTAGCAGAGTGAAATGTTGAAGGTCATAAAAATTTTTTCCCACAACAAAGTTCCATCCTCCACAGACGGTGGTGCCCAGTGTCCTTACAGGAGCTGCTAGAAGAGACACATCTCTGTGTTCAGGCCACTGCAGAAACTATGAAGCATGTTAGCCCATGCAGAAAATGTTTGTGATAAGGATGGCCACCTAGGATTAATTTGTTTTCATACAAATTTCTGTCTTCTAAAGTATTTTTTTAACTGTTCTATGGGGATGTCATGTTGCCTTTCATTTCTTTTTATTATTTCTATGTATTATGCACAGTTCAGTTTTGCTTTCTGCTCAAAGAAAAACTTACAGCCACTTGCTGCATTTGAGTCTTGCCAATTTCCTTTTTTTTCTTTGGCATTTTTATCAGGGGAAAAACAAAACTTAGATGAATCATGGTCCATAAAAGGCTGTGACCCTGCCATCTTTTAAAAAGGGATTTGCCAGGGCCCTTGTTCACCTTCCTCAAAACTTCACTTTTGAGACTCAGCTGGGTCTGAAAGTTTTGTTCTCAGTACAATCGTAAATACTTGTGTGGTTTTCTGGTTCAAAGCTGCATTTTGAAAGACAAACTTAACAGAGCCTCTGAAGAAAGAAATGACAGCATAGGTCATCACTGAAGTACTGGCTGCACAAAAACTGATGCTGAAAATAGAAGAATCTATTTTTGAAGCACTTTTTAAAAATCTATTTCTGCTTAACATCTCAAAATAACTTCCATGCCTTTAACAGTGACATCACACATGCTCATGTTTCTACATTTCAATGCATCTCTGAAATTATTTCAGACTAACACTACCTAATCCATCATGTCTGTGTTTGCAAATGACACTTTATCACAATGAGACACTTGAGGAGTTCAAAGACTTTATTGAAAATTTATACATACACATAAGGACCGCCATGACTTCCTGTGGGCTCCGACTCCACCCAGAACAGGGAAGCAGGTTTCTGGAGCACGCATGTGCAACTTCGAGTTACACCCCCTCCAGAGAATGATAGTTTGGCATTACTGTGAATATAATTTGAGTGCCCCCCCCTGTTGTCTGTTATCACAGAAATAAAAACCGATTCTTGCTTGGTCGACCATGAGTGCAGGTGTCTCTCAAACTCACAGATCCATCTTTGAGCAACCCAAAAACTGCCAAGTTTAAGGGAAGTTCATATGTGCAGCTTAACCAGAACATCCCAAACCCCAACGGTCGACACAAACCAGAACTTCAGTGTCCTTGTGTGCATGAGGAGAAAGGATGCAGCTGTATTTAAATATGAGCAAAAACAAGTATTTCCAATGGTGTGGAAGTAGGAACTGTTAAATGGCAAGGAATATCAGATGATCATGAATGTAATAAAAAATAAAATCAGAGATAAAATCAGAGAAAAGTATGACAACACTCACCACACAAATCCGTAAACTAATGTTTTCACAAAGAAAAACGGAGTGTCTGGGATTATCATAATGAAGCCACACAGAGTTGTTGACAAACAGAGGGATTGTATTGATCAAATTATTATGGCAGTGCTGTACAGGAACAATGACATGATTTATAAATAATATGCCAACAACTGTCTCCTGAATTGATGCAACTACAAAGTAAAAAGCAACAAAAAGGTAAAATGTACCAGTGACAAAAGCACCAACTTGAAATGGTACTTAGGTTTGTTGCTGTAGCCTTTGAACCAATCTCTCCATGATATCCCCTTGCTGGTTTGAGTTGGACATACATTTAAGGCCAGATTCTTCTGATATTCCGTTGTCCCTTGCAGTGTGAGGAAAGCTTAGGCTTCCAGTTCCAAGCCCAGACCCAGTTTGTGGCCTCCTGCATTGATGTTCTTCCCATCGACCAGGCCAGCAAGGGTGAGTTTCACACCTGCACAAACAAAACACCACAAATTTAGCCTTTATGAGCACAAGTGCAAACTAAAATTAAAAACATGAAGAGCAATTTCAACCTCTTAGATGCTGCTGACAACTTACCTGGTCTGAGAGTTTGAGTGTATCCAACACCAACAAGGCTGTTGTTGTTCACTTTAGCCTATTTTATTAGAAAAGAAAAAAGGGGAATATGTCACTGATTATTTGTGTAACATTTTCTTTTGCTGCCTTATCGACTCTGAAATTGGCTGCTTTTTTACTTACACTAATGGAGGCATCTTTGTCCAGTTGGTATTTGGCTGCAATACCGAAGCGTGTGCTGTTGCTGCCAGCGGTCCATGCCAGGTTGACTGCCGTCTCCAGCTTGTCACTCACCTTCTGGTAAATAGAGCCACCAAACTCAGCGCCATCATTGCTGGAAAGATCAAACAAAAAAGGAGAGTTCTTATGGTACTTGAACTAAAATGTCAAAGTGGTTTTTGGAGGCTTTTCTGACAAACATTTTCTATGCTTCCCATATTTTCTTTTCTTGTTTGCAATTTTACACCCATTCATCCGTTACTGGGTGGTCTTTGTCACCACTTGCAAAACACACAGAACTCAAAGCATTTTGGATTTATTACCTTTCTCAAAAAGATCAATTACAATGTACAACCCTACATGATCACAATATGCAAGGCTTTCATAGTAAAAGCTTTGAACAATGCCTCTCACAGATATGATAGCAAGCTTTTTTTTTTGCTAGAATTCCTAAAATAAAATGAGAAAAAATGAATTAAAAAAAAAAAAACTTATCCCTTTACTTGAAAAAAGAAAAGAAAAAAAAAGGAAGAAAAGCACAAACTTAATGTGAAGGAATTTCTACTCACACATTGGTATGTAGCTGGAAGTCCCCTGTTTTGTATCCAATGGCAAAGTTGTTCTGGGTCATTTTGGATTTGGCAGTGTCAAAGCTCATTTGGTAACCGGCGAGCCATCCCTCGTAGCCAACGACAGCGGCACCGTGGATGGTAGGGCCGGCAAAGTCAAAGTCAACATCACAGCCCAGGTTAACATACTCGCGCTTGTAAGCGGTCTTGACTTTGCCGCTCTTCTTGCTGTTGAGGAGGAGAGATGATTTTGTAAAACTCCAACATATTAAATTCAACTCCAATTTGAAAGGGGGTTGAGGTTTTATTTCCTACAGCATGTCATCATTTGTCCATTAAAAAGGTGCCTAAGGACTTCTTGGTTTATTTAATGAAATTATGCAGGGACACACACTCAAATATGTAAAACTTTTGTTTCTTTTCTTCTATTTGGTTTGGAACAAGCTTTTCACTCAGCTCTAATGTTTATTTTCATTCTGAGCATGACACTGTAGCCTTGAACACGCCGTCTCAACGTGGATACATGACTTCAGTCTCACCACACTCCGTATGAAAGACGACACGCTTCTTTTGGGCCGTGTGCCCTTTTCCTCATTTGATTTATAATTAAGGAACCAAACACTTTTGGGATTTCCAGAGGATTTGAGCACCAAATAAAACTCAGCCTTTATGCTTTCTCAACACTGAAACTACATAAAAAGATACAGAAGCCTAAAGCCAGTCACAACAAAATGTTTCACCATACTTGATCCATACTGGGACCAGGGTCACATGGCTGGCAAGGACACTTGTCAGAAGTATGTGCAGCAAAGATCAGGTTGCCATAATTACTCATGGAGAGAGGCAACAGGCAGGACTGCCTACACGTGTCGACTCCTCAAGTAAAAGACACAAAACTAATTTTAACCATCATCTTACCCGGTGTTTGGTGAGAAGGTTGTGTCAAAAGTCAACTTCAGACCCTTCGCAATCTGCATGAGACAACAACAGAAGTCATTTGTGATTAAAAGAATTAAATGCTGATCCATCAAGTTAATCACATACACACACACACACACACACACACACACACACACACTTGTGTGGTTCCCATCATTTACAAACAAGCAGAAATGTTCCTTACCTGATCTTCAACAGTAATTTCTGTTCCCAAGGTGTTGTCGGTGTTCCACTTCTCAGTGAAGGTCAAGCCATATTCTGCCCTCTTGTATTTGGTTTCCAGGCTGCCGGCAACTTTGCTGGTATCAGTGTTAGAGGATCCAGATGTTTTAAATTCCTGTTGGAGACAATTTTAAAGAATTAACAATCACAAAGGAAACATAATGACATGATACACTGAATGAAGTAACAGTCACAGATTCCAGATTCTCAGATTGTACAGTTGTGTTTAGCATCACTCAAAATGGATTTCTTTTGAGTTTCTCATTGTTGGCCTGAGACAACAGGGAATTGCAGAGAATAAAGTGGGCTCAGGAATAAAAAAAAACAAACAAACAAAAACATTAACGGTAATAATACCTTTAATAATAACACCAGTAATAATCATCTTACCACTCCACTAGCTGATTTTGTCTTGACATCGAGCTTCACCTGGCCAAATCCTGAAGAAGAAATGTTTTGTTTAAATCTAAATTTACAATATCAACTAGACTTGACACGACTGGCCTTTTGCATCACAGCACAACCGGTCAAACCAGACAAAAACATACCAAAGCCCTTGTTGAAGATGTCCTTTGCAGACTTTCCCAGATCAGCATATGCAGGAGGCACGGCCATTGTGACTGAGGATGGAAGTAAAAATTTAATTAAATTAAAATCAAATTTTAAAAAACACCCAAACACCCACACACAATTATAAAGTCTCCTGCTCACAAATCAAAATGTACTTGTATCACATTGTATACATTTCAGAAGAGAGGAATCATGTAGACTAAAGCAACAGCACTAGAAATTCTATGGATAACATGTGATAAAGAGCTGAAAACACAATCTTGCTTGATTTAAAAAAAGAAAAAAAAAGATTTTGCAAAAAGCTGGAAAAATATTTGTGTATACTGCGACTGGCAGCACAATTTGGGTGTAATGTACTATTACATAATGTGTACTTGTTCCTTTTAAATGTAATAAACCAAAGAAATGTATTACCATCAAGGATTATTTGAAAACTATTACTGAGAACAGAGTATCGCTCTAATTAAAACACTTTTAATATCACAGAAAATTAGGACAAGGCTGGTTCACATGAGGGCATCAACTTTAATTTTTCATTTTCATTTAATTTAACAGCTACCGGCAGTTTACATTGCTGTCAGTAAAACTAGACATTATTAAGCTCTTATAACCATTAGTTATAAATCAATCTGTTGATAACTAGATGGGTGACCTGGCTGCACAGTCATCCTTATGTGGCTGATTTGGTCCAAGTATAATGTTCACCTGAGTGGGAGGTACACCCCACATACAGTATGAACTATGATCTTTTGTTTTCGTGTGTATACATAAAAGATCATGATTCATGTTTCAGGATTGAAAGAGCAGGTGTTCATACTACACCGTAATCATTATGTTGGTAATAGTTTCATTTATCATACCGACATCTTTATGACAGACTTACTAAACTGAAACATTCCAGTGCATCAGGTTGGACAGCGACTCGGAATGCTACCGAGTGGAAAAGGAGCCATTTTTACGCACTGGGACAACTTGTTCTGGCCTATGTCTGATTAAATTAACACGACACATAAATTGGCAGACACAGCTAGGCGTGACAAGGCATATGCCGGTGCCAATTATCAGGATCTGCTAATTAGCTTGGTCACTTGCTGGAGTCGGCTAGTAACTCCTAGGCTGCGAACCAGGCCAAAGGGACGTTATCCAACTTCGCCGACATTGAGGTTATAAGCTATGAATACATTTTGGAACTAATTCAAGAGCACACAAAGTGTTTTTCGGCGACAATAAAGGTTTAATGCATTGCAATCCTGCCTGCTTTAGCCCGACATGTGGCAGACATAACGTGCTAAATATGGCTAGCACAGCTAACTTTCCTAGCCTGCAGAGTGCCGGTGTGTGTGCAGCATCATGAACAATCATTAATAGTTCTGGAAGAGAATGTGAACGGTGCCGGGCTGAATAAATTACACCCTTACCAGTTGAAGATTGAGCTAGCGAAAAACTAAAGTGACTTTATTGGAGTTGTTCCTTACACCACACGGACGAGGAAGGCGTCACCGGTTGGAGGGCGAGCTGAAGGAGACTGCACTGCAACGAAATCCTGACCTATCATATCCCGGCTCAGGACCTCGAGCAGCCTCAAGTGTGCCTGAGTAGAAAATGTTTTACATCACAAGTCAGGGGTCTGAATAAAAACGATGTTAAGTAAATTATGTATGGCAGCACTTTTATTGATTGGAGGGAAAATCACATCAAAATTCCTTTCACCTGCACAACATAAAGTGGTGATATTAAAAAATGTACAGGCTGAGAAGAGGTGAAGTAACTTTTCGACTAATATCCCTTACACTTATAATGTCATTTCACATGTGCGAATTTACCTCTATCTGAAATAAGTGCATATTGTTCATATTTAACAAAAAATGCAAAAATTGTGCTTAAACTGTGAAAATTATTATATCAATGAGTAAAAATGGTTATCCACTGGGTTCCTTGCTTATTTGCAATGCCTAGACAGCTTATACATATACATATATATATATATATATATAGATATATATAGATATATATATATATATATCGTGTGTGTATGAAGTAAGAATTCTTTTGTAAAGGTACATAAGAATAGCTTTGTTCCAAGTTTGAATGAAGAAATTAATAGTCTATAATTGTTTCTTTTTTTTAATCAATTTTGATCATGTATAAATTGCTCAGCAGACATCTCATACTATGATGTAGTATGAAATATATATATTATGATAATGAGATGGTATCTCATAATTATGACATAGCTATCTCATAATAATAACATAATGTCTCATGATTATGAAATATTTTGCTTTGTGCTGTGGTGTTGTTGTTCTTGGCTTTTTTTTTTTTTTTGTTGTGTTTTTTTTGTTTTGGGGTAATTTTTTGTTGTTGTTTGTGGGGGTGTTGGTGTGGTGTTTGTTTTTGTTTTGTTTTTGGTGGTGATGGGGATGGTGAGTTTGTTAGCGTTGGGAGTTGAGCTGCTGGTCTTGGTGCGTTGGTGGGGGGGAGTGGGGTTTGTGTGGGAATGGGGGTTGAGGGTGGTCGGGTCTTTTCCGCGCTGGCTGCCTGTCCTGCCTGGTGTTTGTCGGTTGGGCTGCGACACGAATAAACTGGAGTTGGTCTCACTGGTTGGGGCTGGGTGGGGTGGGCTCTTGGGTGGGGGAGGGTTGGTGGCCCGAGTCCCCTCATTGTGTTGTGTGCGTTTTGATAACTTGGGACTGTTGTGGTGTTGTTTTTAGTGGCTTTGAGTGCTTGATGGTGCTTAATAAAATTTGTTGAGGATTTGTGGGCGTGGGGGATGTGGGGGATTGGTGGGTGTGGGATGGGTGGGAGGAGGGTGTGGATGGGGTGGGGTGGGTGGGGGGGGGGGGGGGGGGGGGTTGTTGAGGGGTGCTGTGTGGTTGTTTGGGGTGGTGTGGGGGTGGAATAAAAAAAAGGGCTCTGCGGTTTGGGGGTTGGGGCCTGGGATGGTGGGCCTGTGGGCCTGGCCCTTCCGCTGCCCTCGTTCCCCCGTCCCTGTTCCCCCTCCCTGGCCTAGGGTGGTCGGGGCCCGGGGGCAGCTGGCTGAGTGAATGCCGGTTGCCTTGCCATGCCATGTCTGGCCCTTGCCCTGGAGGGCAGGAGGAGGGGTTTATGCAAAAAGAGGGGAAAAAAAAGTAAAATGGTTTCCACTGGGTTCCTTGCTTCTTGCCTGCTCAAGATTATAAGAAAATAAATAAAACAGTTGAAAATTAAAGTTATGATATGCATTTGAATAAATGATTTACTGGGAAAAAAATCTTAAACACTTTCCATAAACGCCTTAATAGTATATATATATATATATATATATATATATATGAAAGTAAGAATTCTTTTGTAAAAGTGCATAAGAAGAGCTGTAGTTTGAATGAGAATGGTTAATTGTTTCTTTTTATCAATTTTGTCATGTTGATTGCTAGCAGACATCTCATACAATGACATAGTATGAAATAGTCATCATCGTCTTTTTTTGTTTCAGTTAGGGTTGAGGGGTTGTGGAGCCTGCCATTATCAGGCGAGGCAGGGTACACCCTGGACAGTTCACTAGTCTGTCACAGAGCCAACAGAGAGAGACAGACAACCATGCCACTCACATTCATACCTATAGTAACCAATTAACAAAATGCATGTCTTTGGATGGTCGGAGGAAGCCAGAGTACCCGCAGAGAACCCACGCATACACAGGGAGAACATGCAAACTCCACACAGAAAGGTCACAGTTGGAATTGTTCGAAGCCCCTCCCCAGCTGGGAATCGAACTAACGACCTTCTGTGAGACTGCAGTGCTTCCCACCATGCAGCCCCTAGATGAAATATATATATATATATATATATATATATATATGATATATATATATATTATGATAATGAGATGGTATCTCATAATTATGACTCAGCTATCTCATAATAATAAGATAATGTCTCATGATTATGAAATAGTATCTATCATAATTCCTGTCTTCCACCTTTTCAAGATAGCCTGCTCTCTGTAAGTACAGTACATAGTTGTGCTACTCTGTAGCTTTTTATTTATTTATTTATTATTGTTGTGTTTATTCTTTGGTCTCTTTTTTTTATTGTAAAAGGCGCTTTTAAATAAAATGTATTATCATTGTTGTTATTACTGTGTGATAGCTAAGTCATAATAATTAGATAGTATCTCATAATTATGAGATAACAGTTTGTTTTTGTTTTGTTTTTTCATCAGTGGTGGAAATGGGCTTCCAGACAATGTGGCTGAACATGATTTTGATGATAAATCCAGAAACGTTCCTGAGGAACATGTTAATGGAGAGAGCACTGACTGCGTCACTCTGCTGACGTAAAACTCGTGGTTAGTGTGGCCAAAACTCCAGTGTCTTATTATATCATTAGGCTTTACATCAGCATCGTAACAGTATGGATTTCCGTGCATGTCTGTCAGACTCCTCGTTATGTGAACGGGTGATGCTGACAGTTCGTCCATCACCTGGAACTTCCTGCAGCTAGAAACCAAATGCGCACAATTCCAACATTCCCCCATGGTTCTTGCTCCTACTCCAAACAGTTATAGTTGTAAAGCGGCTTACATTGCCCGGGAGCCCTCAGTAAAATCCTTTGTGCTATGAGGGGGCCAACTCACAAAACTCTTCTCCTTTAAGTGCTTTAAATTCCTCTGAACAGCCATTCTGAAGGACTGACTGTCTGACCGAGAGATCGTTTGAGTCTTGAGCCAGTTCCTCGACAAGGATGGTGAGTCAGGAAAAACGCTCCTGTCTTTTCTACAATAGCCTACAAGTTCTCCACAGTGAAGCACCCTAATGCCTCAGCACCTAGTCGGTGTAAAAATGTTTTGCGCTGCACTCCTCTCCTCCTTTTTTCTTTGAGAGGTGGAGCGCGACTAACACTACCGCTACCTTCGGGGTGGCGCACAACTGGCATGCGCCAACAGGAAAGTCAACAAAAAAAAAAAAGAAAAAAAAAAGACAGGAAGCGGAAACTAGGCTAGGCTAACCGTCGTTATCCGCGAACGACACTAGCTCGCTAGCAATTATCAGCTACAACCATATTTTTGTTTGTTTTTTTACATTTTAACTACAATAGAATAATTTTAAATTGCGGTGTGACTAGACATTTGTTGCTTTGAGGAGAAAATTTGAGGACGTGAAATTAGGTAAGCTGCGAGTTTTGATTCGAGTATTTGGCATTTAGGGTTGGCTAGCATCTGCAAGTTTTGTCTGTAAGCTAAACAAATGAGCTAATGCTATCATTACCCGCCAAACGAGATGGGTTACTGTAAAACATTCAAAACAAAAATAAGCAAACTACAGATCAAACCAAGAAACCATAGAGAGTCTTTGTCGTACATCTCCATTAAGTATGCGTATCTATCGACATCACATCATTTAAAACTTATTTATTTTGTCATTGTACATTGGTATTAGCATCTTCCAACAAAAGCATGGATCGTGTTGTCACAGTTAAAGATTTCTGGTTTTACCAAACACCGAATGGAAAGAGTAGTGGTGTTCTGAAGAAACAATTTAGACCTCATAACCTTGAAAAACAAGAATTGTCTTATATTTATAACGTCATTAGATCATTAGCTCAATTCAGCCGCTGCAGCAGGAAAAAAATGCTGAGTCTATACCACAGGTTAAAGCTGTCTTAAATTTACGTTAATATTTAGGTTTTTTGTTGTTGCTTTTTTTTTTTTTTTTTTTTTTTTTTTTAAATGCCAGAGAGAAAACCAACAGAAATACAGATTTGTTAAATCTTGTCAAAGAAAACGGAATATTTTGAAGGTACCAGGATCGATAATGCAACGTGAGGCAAGGACTGCATAGGAAAAATGATATATTTAAAATATATATATATATATATATATATATATATATATATAAAAATATATATATATATATATATGAAAAAATACATATATATGTGTGTATTTTTTCCCTTCTTTTAAAAATAAATTAATAAAACTATAGGTAATGTGGGCATATTTTGAACGTCTAGAAAGAGCCCCCCCACACACACAAGTGAAGGAAAGGGCAATTGGTTAAGAATAGTCAAAATGCTACAAGAATACATCTGTGCATTACAGAAATCAATACTTTTGGCCCAGTACAAATACTACAGAATTTAATTGACTTATAATTCAACTGCTGGTATTCCCAAAATATTTTGGTGAATTCAAGTATGAAGATAATGTATACATTTCTGACTTCATGAGTCTGCACATCTTTGGAAAAGAAAATTCACCATGCTTTATCACTATCATCAATCTTTTAATGTTGCCCCTTTAAAAGTAGATTTAAATTGTTAAATGGCTAAGACTAAGTATCATTCACCCCATCCTGCATAAATGGTGATGACAAGCCTTATGTTATTTCTGCACAGTGTCACTCACATTTGAGTGATGATGGGTATTTACAAATAGGGCTGCCACGATTGGTCGATTGATCATGATCATGACGTCTATTAAAATAGTTGGCAACTAATTCCGAATTGACTAGTTGTTTGTTTTTAAGCTTCGTTTTTCGTGTGAAAATTGCCACTGCACCTTCTGCTGCCTTGTCTGCCTTTCTGTCCTTGACAGAGTAATAGCTGCTAAGGTCAGCTTTTCTTGAATAGTATATTAACATAACTAAACACTCACACACAATCAGTCAAAATTTTGGACATGTTTTCCACTAGATTCAATGAGACTGTGTCTAAACCTTTGACTGGTGCTGTATGCTACAATTTTCATATGACCTGTATGGTCGACTAATCGCCAAAATAATCACTGACTAGTCAATCATAATCGTTTGTGGCAGCTCTACTTGCAAATTGGTCTTTATTGTTCCTGCTGTGACCATTCAGTGTTTAGTGTACTCTTTCTCCTTTAATAGCACTTAAATTTGAATCGTGTTGTAAGCTTCTAGAGAAATTCAGTGCCTCATTTTTTCTATGAAATGTTGTGTTTTGCAGTAGTTATGGAGGTGGATGTGTTGGAAGACTTGGATCCAAGGACGCTTGCGCTTAAGAACTACATGGGGATTGGAGAAAACCATAATGGTTTGTACACTTTTCTGTTTCTAAAAAGCATAAAGTGACCACCATGCATAATTTAGGTTCTTCTTTATTGTATTATTGTTGCTATGGGTTGTTTTTTGACCTGAGGCCTACAATACAAAGCAGGATTAACATACCTGGGATACCTCTCCATAGCCTGGGTGTACTCACACAGACATTCACAATCCTGATAAGTGGTACTAGGGATGTAACGATACGAAAATTTCATATCATGGTTATTGTGACCAAAATGATCACTGTTATTATTTTTTATCGTGGTATTATAGAAATATCCCCCAGCATCTTTAAAAAATATCCAAAATGGGTCTAAATGTCTACTTTGTCCTTTTTAAAGGGGGGAAATCTCAAGAGAAATGTCCTTTTGTTGCTTTCTGCCATGTTTTCATAAATGAAACATTGCAAACTCCGACTGCTGCTGCTTTTCCAGCCAATGAGCAGCATCACTGGGAGTTTTTCAAAGTGCAGTAATCAGTCACGGTTTTAACGATAATTAAAATTAGAAACGGTATTACTAATCGTTGGGAATTTGATCACGGTTAACCATTATACCGGTTATCGTTACATCCCTAAGTGGTACCATGAAGCTGGTTATCAACCCAGGGTTTCCAGTTTTGATAAGTGTGCACTCGCATAGAAGAGGTGGCATTTGCACTGTCTGACCAGTCGCAAACAATGAGAAACCTTGCAGAGCAGCATACTTTACCATGGAGGATCAGGCAATTATTCTAAAAAAAAAAAAAAAAAAAAAAAAAAGATGAGTCCAAACGCATCATTCAGGCTAAAAGCAACTGTGATACCGCAGCAACAGCCAGGTAGTAATGCTGTCAGAAAATTTCTAACTCTTTTTAATGCGTTAGTTCACAAGATTAGACAATATTTATTTAGCAGAAAATATAAACGGACAGCACTTTGATAACTCAGTTTCACACTTGAGTACTGCACAGGGGTTTTAGACAGAACTTCCTCGGTGTCTTCCCTCTCCTTCATATCTTTCCTAAAAAGATTACATCTGTCCCTAAAATCTCTTTCTCTCCTAAGCATTCCTCTTCAGATGTGCACACCAACAGGATGTTCTAAGAATAGGCAGGCCATATTTCAAAAGAGCTAAATGGTCATTAAGTGGTGAATGATCACTTATTCAGAGCATAACATGCTCCAGAGCAGGTTATCTGTTACCTGAAGTTACTATGGGGATTTATACCGGTAAGAAGAAAACCCACGTCGTAGGACCGAAAGCCCAGGGTTAAAGCCAAAGTTGGTAATCCTGGTCAGAAACACTTTGTTGTACTGGGTGAAATGGTCCTTCCATCCTGACAGTAGTCAATACATCATGTATTGATAAAAAAGAAGGAAAAAAAAAGTCAGACCTCTGTGAGAGCTGCAGTTCTGTAAAAAATCTGACCAACCCCTGACATTTGCACCAAAAGGCAGGAATTGGTCATTTGCAACGTATAGACAAAACGAATCAATGCTTTTATGTCTTGTCTCTGTCCCTCCCCTCTCACCGTCCCCTACGTGAACCCCCCTGTGTGCTGCTCACTGTAAACAAATTTAGCTAACGGACTGCTAACTGCTGCTGCAAAAAAACAAAACAACAGATAAGGATTAAGTCCCTGCGCTCTGAAGGCGTAGTTTCGGGTCGTGTGTGTCTTTTTTTTTTTTTTTTTTTATGTCGCTTGCTCCAACCGTTTTTCCAACTTTGCCAACCCTAGCTTTAACCCTGAAGTTGTCTTGATAAAAGAAAATCCAACTTTGTAGTACAGGCCTCTGGACCAGTCGTGGCCTTTATATGCAGCAGTGACGTAAAAGAGATCTTATATGCATTTGTGTGAAGAAACTTGGCATTTTGCTTGCAAAAAAACTTAAGGGTCGCTACTCATCAAAGTAATCTCTAATGTCATTGTAAGTTTGACATTTGAAAGTACAACATAATTTCTCCTGTACTCTGTTGCAATTCACATTCTCACTAGCGTTTTTTTTTTTCCTACAGAAAATCTGCCGAAATCCACACGCAGGTCCTTTCCCTCTTTGAACGAAGCCTCCAGAAAGAAAAGACAATGTGAAAGCGACCCTTCCCCTATTGATTTTAAGAAAAAACTAGTGGTAGTTTTGACCAGGCTACCTGAACACACAGTCGATGGTGTGAAACAACCAACACTGCTGCACCTCTCGAGTGATGTGAAACCATCAGTACCACCTCAGTCCTTCTACGGTGAAGTAGACTCGCCTGCCAGCGCTGATTCTGATAAGTTGTGGGAACCAGAAGATGACTCAGGCGATTCAGACTTTTCAGCCTCAAGCGATAAACGTAAAACTTCAAAATCCAAAAAGTGTGGCACAAGTACACCTGCTCCAGCAACAAGCAGTGATAACAAGAGTAGTAAGGCCAACCCCCCGCACTGTGGTACGAACACACTTCCATCCACAAATGAAATGCATGGGTAAGAATAAATTACATTAAGATATAACTGTCATATTGCTTGTTTGCCATTTTTTTCCTCCTACAGTTGCAGAAAGAGTCCCTGTTATTGAATCATCTGCTTTTGCCCATAGCTCCACTGAAACCACAAAGGTCCGCCCTGCTTTGCCAGATATAGAGCTAAAAATGGACATGGTAGTCCTGGCCAGGAAGAGAGCTATGAGGTGGCAACGAGGAAAAATAGTGGAGGTAGTAGCAAGAGGTAAGAGAGAGAGAGCAAAAAATATTTGAAAGAGACATCTATATGTTGGCTGTTAAATGATAGAGCTGACTGAAAACTTTGACACAAGTATTAAGACTAAAGCCAGTCAAAATTAAGTTTTATTGATTTATTGATTTTGCTTATGTAATGGTTTAATCATATGTGCCATTCAGAGAGAAGGCTTTCAAATTTGACTGATTTTAGTTTTATTTTCTATATAGAAAATAAGAAATATCAGAGCAGAAGTTATTTAAGGTTATATTTCTATGTTTTTTCCTAAGGCCTATTGTACCTTAGGCCTATCCTAAGGTAATGGATTAAGCAGGGATATTTTGGCTGTCGGGCTCAACGTGCTCAAACATAGCTGGCCAAATCAATTTAGAACTGCACTAAGTCCTCCACCGTTACAGGTCATATTTTAGCTTGAATTGAAAGCATGCATATTGACCAAAATGATTTAAGACATTGGTCTCTGATCAGCCGACCACTGTTAGTTAGGACATAGCCTGCCTAAGTTATGAGCTGTAATCTAGTACCTGATGAGGAATTAATGGAGCTTTGACTTTAAAGTTTTTGTTGTTGTTACCCCACCCCTACCCCCAATCCTTGCAGATGATGGACGGTTAAAGTACAAAGTTGGTTTTGAAGAAAAAGGAAAGAGCCTTGTATCAGGGCACCACATTGCCTTTGACGTTACGCCCAAACTGGATCAGCTATACGTGGGTGCCCGTATAGTGATCCAGTCTCCAGAAGACAAGATTTGCTTCATGCCTGGTATTTTGGCTGAGCTTCCCAGCAGGAAGAACAGACTAAGGTCTGTATTTAAATGAGTGTTTCCTGAATAAGCTGCGCTGTGATGATTTCCGAAAGGTCTCATTTGATACAAATATTTTTTTCACCTTTCCAGGTTCTTGGTCTTTCTAGATGATCACACCCCCGTTTATGTTGGTTTACCATCAATTCACCTCGTGTGTAAACCATGTAAGTTTGACTTTTATGCTACTTTCAGCCATACTATCATCTTCCTAGAGACAGTTCTGGTCTAGATGGCAGCACAAGTTGTTTAAGAAGAAATAAATGGCATGTTTGGGCAGATAAAATCTGAAATCCTGTGTAGCACCTTTATTTTGTAGAGATGGTACTGTAATTGTTGGACTATTGAGGGCACCTGAATATGAGCCACATCCCCTGGAAAGAGAGATTTTTACATAAATAGACCGCACTTGTTGCTGCAGGTGTCTTCGTTATAACATGAGAAATTTACACAAAGATTTTGTAACTTAATTTGCACCACTAATGTGCACACCTACATACTGCAAATACTTCCTCTGAACAGTGCCTGTAACAAGACTGGTTAAAAATAAAAATATTCTTTATGCTGCCATCTCTAACATCTCACCAGCAATTCGCTGATGCCAAGCTTAGGGGCTGTCTGCAATTCCGTCTTTCATCGTGCCCCACCATGGTAAAATCACCATGACCCACAGCTTCTTGGGGCTCATTGCTTAAGTATATATATTTTCATTACTACCAAGTTTGAATGAATGAACATTAGATCCCCCCCCCCCCCCCCCCCCCCCCCCCCCAGACAAGAAAAATGTCACATGAATATGTAAACAACGTGAAAAACAGGTTTCATCGGAATGGGTCTCTAAGGTCATGTCCACACAAAAATGACTTGAGGTGTAACAGCCCAAGTATTTATTTATTTTTTACCAATTTGATTTGGTTACATCATGGTTTTATCAAAGGCAGGAGAGGAATAAACCAGAATGCATCATTTGTGGTGAGAAGCTAGCAAATGAAAGCATAAAACCAAGCACGGTTACAGCAAAGAGTGGCAAACGGGGTCCACAATTTTTTGATAGTTGCATGAAGGGGGTCCTCAGGAAAAATAGGCTGGGAACTAGGGATGGGCGATATTTTATCGTGTGCGATATATCGTCAAAGAAATTCCCCACAATAACAATTTGAATTTTATTTTTATCGTGAGATGAAAATTCATCAGGTTGTGTTTGCAGTTGCACTACTTTGTTTTTATAAGCAGAGTTAGTTTTGCTGTTTGCATCGTTTAAATAAATGTGGAATTTGGTCTCTCATATTTCAGACTTGTTTGCTTGGTGTCACTACAGTTTTGCAATACAGGTGCACTACTTGAACTTAATTGATATAGTTTAGTGGCTGCTAGTATTTTGTAGGGCTTTCAAGACAGAATTTAGTGACAGATTTATAATACAAAATATTTTGCTGATAGTTTTTATCGTCACTTATCGTTACCGTGATAAATAAGAGAAATTATCGTGATATATTTTTTAGTCCATATCGCCCATCCCTACTGGGAACTACTGCGCTAGCAGATACACATCAGAGAAAGAAGAGTGACAGACTTTTGTTTACCCTTCTACAGTGGACGATGCTCTAGAAGACATCCCAGAGAGTGCTCACAAGTGCTTCATGAAACAGTATCTCAAGAACTGGCCGTACCCACATCTAACTCACTACAAGGTTGACCAATGGATCAATGTTGAATTCAATGGAAGCCAGCAAAAATGCAAGGTGGTATTGGTCGACTGCAGTTTGATACAAGTTATATTTGAGGTCAGTATCACTTCTGTTTGCTGCTTCTTCTTTTTTTTTTTACCATTTGTATGTTTTATATTTTCACAGTTTTCTTTATATCTCTATTATATAATACATGAAAACAATTAGAAAAAAGGAAATACGTAAATTTTTTCTAATCTCTAAAGTCGGGTATTGCAGCCCCAGATGAACCGCAGCACATGACGCATCACACAGTCATCTCAGCTCTAAGCCAAAAATGCTGGAGCAGTAAAAAATAAAAATATGTTTGTCGTACATCTACTTAAATTGCACATGAAAGAATGTTAAGTTAACCCTGACTAACACTTGGAATAATGTGGTCTGTTTTTAATTTAAAGTTGTATTACAGTAATTTTAAGTAAAGGTTTAGTGCACATGAATGAAATTTGGAATTTATTATGGTTGGATAATCAGGTTTAACAGCATTGAAGAAATAAAGCCTGTGTAGTGTTTTTATTTTACATCAGCTGCTGTTTTTATCAGTCAAAATTAAAGGGATTTTAAAAAAAAAAAATTATTTCTCCAAATCTTTACATTCATAGTGTTGCCATTAGGTGGCAGTATTGGCTAAAAATATCAGCTAGTATCTGTATTTAAAAAAAAAAAAGAAAGAAAGAAAAGCTGCAGCTTTGCTTTATAATTCATTGATTCCTCTTTCTGTCTCTCATTTATCTTTTATACATTATTTGTCACACAGAGCACTCAGAGCAAGGAATGGATCCACCGAGGCTCCTTACGACTGGAGCACATGGCCAAGTTCCTGAAGTTGAAAGGAGTGAAAGCATCCGAGAATAACTCTGACTCCAAATAACCTGCAGAGACACGTACACAGTGAAATTGATTAAATTGTTTTGTTTTTTTAAACGTTAAAATGATTAGTGTTTTTTATATCCATCCCCCAGAAGAAAAATGGAACTGTCTCAGCCCTGTATGGATTTGACTGCTGAATGAATCAAGCATGTCTCTTGCATAGTTTTTTTTGTTTTTGTTTTGTTTTTTTCTTTCATTGTAATTAATTGTTAAGCTTTAGTTGCTTGGTTCATTTTTTTCTCTTTTTAAAATAAATTTGTAAATCACATACTTAACTGTTATTATTTTCTGATATAAAACGGGTATTTCCCATCTTTAAATGTAATTGGCTGAGCCACGTTCCATGCCATGGTAAAATGCAGTGTAATCCACGCATGCATCCCGAAGAACAACGCCCCAAAATATCACCACGCCAGAGCAAACAGGCGTAGCGTTGTCTAGCGACCATGCTTGCAACTGCTGCTCTGTGCTCAACCCATTCGTGGGATTACATTTGCTTAAACTTTAGTAGCCTTTTGGTGAATTTTGATTTGCTGGGTGGCCTGAGCTGGGATGAGTGGTTGGAGAAGATGACAGCGCTGATATCTTAATGGGCATTTTGCCTTACATTTGCAAAGCAGCTGGTGTTTGTTGAAACGTTGGCACTGAGATTACCTACAGTATTTGCTGCCTGAGAATCACCACAGCACAGAAACTGTCCGATGCCGGCCTACAGGCACGGCAGGTTATGTTTGTGATGGGACAGAAGTGTGAGAGTTCTCCCCAGTCGTACTGGCATCCATACCCTGTTGACAGGAGATTGTGGAGCAAATCCTTCCCTTAGACAGTGGCTCAACTGACATTATAGGCCGTGCTTCACATCATGCCCCACCGTTAAAAAATCACTGTAACCCTAGGCTTCTCTGGGTTTATTCCTTTATTTTCCCACCAAATGCAATATATTCTCACGATAATTAAGAGGCAAATATTGAATATCTTAACACCCAAAGTTGTACTGATTGAAATGGTGACTTTTACTCACCATAATTTACAACTGTATCTTTCTTAACTGTATTGCTACACTGTCCATTGGTGTTTTAAGTAAAATATATGGAGTGACAGGACATTGTGAGGGATTGTGAGAAGATGCTACATCATCAGTAAAAGACTTCAGTACTTAAGGTTTGTGAACGATTTAAAGTTTGGTATCTTCTTTTTTTTTTGTTTGCCATATTTTTAGACCACATGAGCAACTTAAAATTTCAGCATCTCAAGGTCAAGACTTTTTTTTTTATTCCATTATCTTAATAAGATGAGCTCTGCTTTAATTGTATAGTTTGATGACCATTATGTTAGTGTTTATCGACTTCTCGTGTCTGTTTTATTTCTTTTTTGTCTTCTTTTTGTCAGTATGAAAAAAATAAAAGTTACCTGTTTATATTGGTTTGTCAAGTGTATCCATGTATGTGTCCACACATATATTGGAATATATTGGCTAAGATAACGGAGCATAAACCCATCTCAAAATTGATCCAAAAAAAAGAAAGAAAGTCATGATTTTACCACAGAATAAGTAAACTTGAATTGGACCAGCTTCTAGTAAACTAAGGACAACATACTGTATACAACTAAAGGAAGAGAGAAAGGTTGCACTAAAGAAATACAAAGAGTATGATGTTAAAGGGGTAAAAAAAAGCAACCAGAGTTAAACATCTTAATATTGCAAGATCTCATATTTCTGCTCCTAACTATTCAGACCATTTTATAAAAGAACCAAATTAGAGGCACATTCACATTTTAAATGTTTTCATAATTACACATTATCTTAATCTGTCAATGACTTTATTAGACACTAAAAATGTTTGGCTAACCAAGAGGTTACGTAAGCTTGATTATTAGCAGAGAAAACGATACCTTTGATCTAATGTGAAAGGTGCTCACCGTCTTATTTACTAAATGTGCTGTCATTTATTTACATTTCATTGAAACCACAGCTGAAGGCCATAGGAAATGCCAGTTGCTTTTGTTAAATCATAACTTATCCTGTGATTGTAAGATGCGTCACGCAGCTGTTCTTCACAAGAAATTTTCTCATGAATTTACAAAATTACCCACTTTGGTTAAAATATCTGCTGCTAAGTGAAATGCCAGAGGGAAGTGTCTTGAAAGTTTCACATTTGAATGTAACAAGTGTCATAGTAGTACATCTGATAGTTTTGACAGTGTTTCTTCTCAGTGAAGTGGTGGACAGATCAGAGCTCTGTTACTGTCATCCACATATATAGCCACCCTGCTGCTGTTATAAACACTGTTATATAGTGATTTCATTCCTTCATCTGGGATACATTGCATGCCATTAAAGAATTTTAAGTCAGATTACATCACCACCACTATTTTTGTTAATTTCTTAAGAGTTGTACATTGTAGCACATGAAGTCTGCTTTAAAGATGTGGATCATGCAGATTTGTTGTTTTGACATGCTAAAGATATGTTGTCATTGCTATATCCCATTGTAATAGACTAATTCTATAATACTGATGATATAAACATGTCAGATATGTAACAGCTTACTCATACTGTAAATGTAGGTTATTGTTAATAACACTAATGTTTAAACAGCCTGACATGAGATGGGAATTTGCATATTGCTGAATGAGGGCCCACTGAAATTAGATCTTATAATTGCCTTCATGTTGTAACATGTTCTTTTTGTGAACTAAAACCTGATAAATTGGTGGTTATTTACCTCAACCAAAAGCAGTACTTGCCGATTTCAACAACTTTATTAAAAAATACATTAGGTGTCAAGATATGTGTTATTTCTTCTCTCTGTTCATTTGTTACATCCTCTTTTCACTTCCGTTGTAGACTTTCTTCCCTTTTTATATCTTTACATGGTGAGGGTTAAAGTGTGGTTGAACTTAAAAAGTGTATGCTCATACTTTTTGTAAAAGTAAGATACAAATAAAACTAGTCCATAATGTCATTTCACTGTCATATATAAAATAAAATGTCATCATTCTGTAATTAGCACACATCTGGAAGAAATGATTGTTGCACAGATGGTGACTGAATAGGTTCTTGGCCAGTTATGCAGAACCTGACTGTCATCATGCAACATGTGGCTTCGTGTTTGGCAGCAGTTGTAGGAGTGGGTCTTCCTCTTTGCAGGAGGCTTGAGATGACAGGTCTTGGTTAATCTTGTGCTGAGAGTGAAGTGGTGCGTAGCTTGAGGCAGCTCCTGTGTGCATAGTCTGTCTCTATTTAACCATACAATAAAATATGATGGATTCAAATTAGTATGTATTTAAATTTATGAGGGGAAAAATAAAGAGGGAAGGGGGTATATGTGTAAAAAACAAAAGTCTAATCAACCAAATAATGTTTCTCAGGACCTCCTGCAGTATACCTCTGCAGAAGATGGGCAATACTTTATCAGGTGGGCCATATACTAAGAATGGAAATTATTGTTACTCTAACCCACACACTTAACATAACCATCTTCTGATGCTACTTTCAGCAGGATAATGCACCATGTCACAAATCAAATAAACTCAAACTGGTTTCTTAAACAATCAGTTCACCCCCATAAGGGGGTCCCCAAAGCTTTGACGCTTTAGAGCAAGTGTGATTAAAATAAAGGTCATGCACAGAGATGAGCTGAGGTGTATCAGCTTGAGTTTTTGATCATTTTGGTTTAGTTTCATCATGGTTTTACTTAAGGACAGGAAAGGAATCAGCCCGAATGCATCATTTGATGTGGGGAGGTAACTAATGAAAGCATAAAATCGAGCATGGTTTCAGCAAAGGGCTGTGTAGGGGGTGCACAGCTTTTTGGTTGTTCCATATACAGTCGGGCCCTAATGGGAATCACAGGTTAGGAACCGCTAAAAAGAGCAGAGATTTGATTATGGATGTAAACCTAAACAAACTGCAGCAAATTTGTGATGCTATCATGTCCATATGGAGCAAAATCATCATCCTTTTGTTGCATATGCCACTCAGAATTTTGGCAGCTGTGAAGGCAAAGGAGGAGGAAGGTGGTCGTAGTGGCAGATTAGTGAATACATTCTAAGATGATTATGAAACTGATGTATGCATAAAAATTTCACCAGAGTTGGGGCATGACATGAATACCTGCTGATGAACTTTTGACATTGTTCCAAATGCAGATCTGGATGTAGTTAATTTCCATTCAGCCTTGCAAAAGGAGACTTTGCTCCTGTTTATAACACCAAATGGTGAACAAAGTTGCTTCCATCACTTTTGAGGAGCTGTGATTTTCTCATCACTTAATTAAAAAAAACAAGAAATTCAAATAATGATATCAAAGTTTTTATGGCATTACTTTTCATTATTTAGTCAAAAAGCATCTTTATTGACAAGCACGAGCTAAATTTACACAAGCTAACATAACAGGTATTAGAGTAGCTAATCTATGGGGCAAATTTGGTGAACAATTAAAAAAAACAGCAACATTATAACATGTCAAGGGTCTTGGGAAAAAAAAGACAATGAGTCTTTACTTCACAAAACTCATGTACAGCTTTAGTAAAATAAACATTACACAGGATTGAAAGAGAAATAGAGAAACAGCCACAGCAGACAATACATTGATTACAGCGTTCATCTAAAATATGTCAAGCATCAGAGATGAAAAAATAAATAAATAGATAAACATGTAAATTTCAGAAGTTTTATTGGCATTGTCTCAATCTGCTGTATGTAACATCTTCTTCTTTTGCTTCACTCTGATGAAAGAAAAGTCAATATAGCAATTAGAAATGTGATGAACATGAGAAATCAAAATAAAGTAATTATTTCACCGTCCAAACTGAAGGGCAAAAGTTGGGACATGTTGGAAATATGACACACAAATCATATGTTATCAGTCTTCATGATCTTGCTGTTTGAGTTTTGGGGTTTATGTTCCTTTGCACTGGTGTGCGCATTCAGAATGAAAATTCCCATTTGACTCAGCTGATTCTGCATCTTTAACCAGCGTGACCTGTTGCCAGATACTACATACAACACGTATCCCGTATAAGTCTTACTGAATAAACAATAAGAAACAAATGATCAATAAATATTTACAGAGCTGAGAACTTTTCTATGTGATGTCACGTTACCCTTTTCATGCTTTCTTTCCTCATAATGACCACGGGGCTGTATGTCACGTCCCCATCACTTTCAGTACAGGATTCCTGTAACGAGGAAATGAAAATTGTACAAAAGGTTTTTCATTAAGTTGCACTTAGTTTTTTTTTTTTTTCTCCTTTTTAAATAAATCGTGCAGCTGACAGAGAAGGCGACAGTATTTCATCTTCTTTGTGTGAAATAGCACATTAGATGTCTAGGGACTTTCCGCAACTTTGCTTTGCATAACTTAAGAAAAACCTCAATTATGAAAGTGAGGGAATTATGAAAGTAACAGTTTTGTGGGTGGAAATATTTTGCACTAAATATTTCTACATTCTTTCTGGCTCATTTAATCCAACAAGAAACACCACAGATTAGCTCTGATTAGTCTCAGACATTTTAAAAAAAAAAAAAAAAATGACAAGGTCATATTTCAACATGATGATTTGCAGATCATGTTGAGCAACTTAGAAAAAATGTAACATTGGTATTTTCTCACCCGTTGCGTGGCTGTTGATTTTCCATTGCCCCGCTCTGTTAACACAAAAACTCAATGTGAAAAATTATAGTCATGGTCAATTTAAATAAAAAATACAACAATTATGAAGAATGTTAGAATGGGAGCTCAATTGAACTTACTGCATCTTAGTATAAACCAGATGAATGAGGCCACAATTACAATCAAGACCAACAAACTCAGAGGGATGATGAGATTTTTCAGGTCAATAGAGGCTCTGCAGTATTTGAGCAGAGTGTAAGTTTATTCTCATAAGAATTGATAAACCATTTGACATATTAATAATAAAACTACCCTGACAGAACAGTTTGATCTGAGTACATCATGGTTCATTAAGCAGCATATGAGTGGAAGACTTCTGACCTGGTTTGTTCTTGATTAATTTTGGTAACTGCTTTGTCTTCGGTAACTGCTTTGTCTTCGGTAACTGCTTTGTCTTCAGTAACAGGAGTAGGTGTAGCTACTGTATGATCTAGAACAGAAATATTAATATGACAATTACTCATCCTCATGTGAGGTATGATGCTGCAACAAACGGTAACACATGTTGAGTCAATATTTACATACTTGCTTTCTCAGACACATTTAGATAAACTGGCAACTGAATGTCTCCTTGGACAAACCAGTACCAGCCACTGGTCTGGAGCTTCAGTCCACTCATTGTCAGTGAAACTACAGCTGGGACACTTGTGTTGAAGGACACTTTTACTTCATCAATCACTCCAGATGGTTCCATCACACATTTGCCATTCGGCATGCACCATTTCATTTCTCCAGGGTTGCTGTAGTTACAGTTGATGGTTATGCTTCCTCCGCTGAATCCTTTAACTTCCTGATGGTCCACATATAGACTGGGTCTACCTTAATGGGAAACGTACCGTTTTTCTTTAAGTTTTTTTTCTCTCTCTTTTTAATAATAGAACATTAGAGCACAATTTACCTTCACTGTAAAATTCAGACTATCACATCTAAATATTCATAAAAGACTCTAAATTTGTATTTAAAAAAGGATGCTTACCAGTGGTGACTGACAGTTGAAAGTACTTTCCGATATCAGCACCACGATTGATCTCCACAGCACACCAGTAGTAACTGTTCTCATTTGTCACTTGGTTTATAGTCACTGTAAAGATGTTTTTGTCTTTGTTGTCAGAAATTAAAAAATGCCCTGAACCCTGTGGTTGGTCTGTTCTAGCTGCATAGGAGCAGCGGGCCCAGTAATCTCCTTTACACAAGTATTTCACATTGTCTCTGTGCTGGGAGCCATAGAAACAGGGGATGGTGACAGAAGCTCCAGCTTTCACTGATACTTTACTGATTGTAATGCTGCGAATTCCTACAAAAACAACAGTATGTTAATGGCAATGCATATTCTTCATATTTCTGTTTAGCCAATAATAGATGTCTCCACAACAATAAAAAAGAAAAGCAGCTGGGTTCTGCGAGTTACAACATAAAGTGATGTCATCAACTGGCATAAGGAGCACAAAGATGATAAAATGTCTAAACCACTAAAACAAAAGCCACTGACCTGTTATTCCAGTAAGAATAAGAAGAATGCTGAGTGGAACAGCCATATCGATGAGTGAACAGACACATTGAGAACCGGTGCTCTATACTGCCACTCTACTTCCTAATTTTGCAAAATGTGGTAATTTACTGGAGCTGCAATCAGTCTTCTTGCAGAAACCGTTTTATGACAGCTGGCTGATAAAAACAAAAGATATTACACTTGACCACAATAATAATCAACTGCCTAAGAAGATCCTAATCAGGCACAATGGAAATATAAGAAAAATGTTTATCTAACAAGAATTTTCAAGAAATAAAACTAATTAAAAACAGACAAATAAATAAATAAGTTTGTCTCCAGGCCATTTTCTGCATCTACATGACCTTGTACAGATAGAGGCTACCTCACTATTTTGGTGATTTATTGTAATGAAAAATAAGGAACATGGTGAAACTGTGAACAGAACTTTGTGTGCATGAATATTTGCAGTTTTGCACATTAGATTTTTTTAAGCTTGAGTTTAATTGATAACATCTGCTCCTTAATGCCTGCTCATTTTAATGATCTGTTTTTGAGTCTCGACACCCAAACAAATTTGTTTCAAATTCAAATGTTGTGCTACATGAACTTTATTAACTCTGCCTCATCTTTTCTCTTTTTTTATAATCAAAATTAAACAACTTTATTTAAAGAGTGTTTCATGCATTCATTACAGACAACACAGAATTGAACCAGTAACATGAAACAACAGAGTTAACCATGTAAATTGTTTTGTTTCATGAGCTGGTTAAAACTAACTTCTTTATAGAGAAGCCTATTTAGGGACGAGTGAGCCCTCAGTAATCAGCCCTAATTTGCGTAACCCGTTTCTCAATTTTTTCACAATTTGAATATGGAATTTCCTCTTCTGATATGCCATTTATAAAAAAAAAAAGAACAAAATTATAATAAAACCTCAAAATATATGCACCCTTTTTTTCCACCCATTTATAAAAAAAAAAAAAAAAAAGAGAGAGAGAGAGAGAGAGAGAGAGAGAGAGAGAGAGAGAGAGAGAGGGGGGATAATGAAGCCCTAAATGGGACTTTGAACAAACAAATGAATTTACCAAATATGGATTTACAGCAACTGCAGGACCTACATGGGTAAACAGTTTGCTATCTGACTGGGATTAATTACCAGTACTGTTAAAGACACACAACGTAACTTTTAGACCTTAAAAATATGCGTTTCTCAGATGTTTTTATGGCACACCAACATTCATTATGCACATTTTCGAGCCGTCACTGCCCATCCGGGACGCGACTGTGACGTTGCAGCCGAAAATTTGCAGCACCGCGTCACTTACTAGCAACCGGATGTGAATCAGGTATCAACACCGCGGGTGTTTTGAACGCGCATCATGTTGGATTCGGTAAAGAAACGCAAGGAAACATTACCAGAGGAAAAGAGAGAGAGGAAGGGACAGAACAAGAGTCAAGATAAGACTGTCTACTGGCTGGAGTGAATCACAGAACAGGTATGATGCAAGATGGATGCTAGTTTAGCCGCCGAATAGGGGGCGCCTCAGTGAGAAAACTGTTAAAGTTTCGTTGTGCGTCTTTAATCTTTGTCTGAAATAAAACATCCATCCATCCCTCCCACTCCACCCCTGCTTACCAAGATCAGTTCATGGGAGCAGCAGCAGCTTAAAGAGGGAAGCCCGGACTTCCCGCTCCCTGGCCACTAATTCTAACTTATCTGAAAGGATCCAGAGACATTCCCAGGTCAGCTGAAAGATGTATCCTCTCCAGCATGTCCTGGTTTTTCCTCAGGACCTCTTCCCCAGTGGAACATGCCTGAAACAGCTCACCAGGGAGGCACCCAGATGCCTGAACCCCTCATCTGGCTCCTCTTGAGCCAGAGGAGCAGTGATTGAGACCCTGCTGGGTTGTCGAGCTTCTCCCCCTTTCTTTGAAGAATAGCCCAGAAATCATTAATCATCATAGTTTTACACTTTGCAAATTTATTTATTTTCATGTACAAATAATTAAGTAAGAGTCTTAGTTAAGCTATTGTTTGTTAAGCAATGACATGTAGCCTATTATAGATAAAAGAAAACACACAAAAAATAATCAGATAATTCAGGAGACACTGTAGAGTGGAAAGCATTGCTGAATAATGTAAGAAACAGGGAAAACACGTTTGAAAGTATATAAATGTACAATATATTTCAAATATACACAAAAAAAAGGAGGAAAAAGGGGACCGAGGGAAAATAAAGGAGGAGGAAAAACACGAGAAGGGAGAGAAAGGGGGGGGAAAAAAATAAAAAAAAAAAAAAAAAAAAATAAAAATAAATAAAAAAAAAAAAAAAAAGAAAAAGGAAAAGGAAAGGAAAGAAAAAAAGAAAAAAAAGAAATCATATAACAAAAAAAAAAATAAAAAAAGAGAAGGAGGCCGAAGGGGGGGGGGGGGGAGGGGAGGGCGGGGGGGGGGGGGGGGGGGGGAGGAGGGGGGGGGGGGGGGGAGGAGGAAAGAAGAAAAACCAATGGGGAGGGGGAGAGGGGAGGAGGGGGGGGGGTGCGGGGAAAAGGGGGGGAGAGAGGGAGTAAAAAAATAAAATCAAAGTAACCAGTAGAGAACAATTTTGCGCGGAGACAGGGGGGGGGGGGGGGGGGGGGGGGGGGGGGGAATGGGGGGGTTATATCTAAGGGGATAAAAATAAAAAATAAAATAAATAGGGGGAGAGTGGGGGCTTCAACTAAACATCACCCATGCCCCAAGGAAGAAAGAAAGAAGTGAACAATGAATTTTGTTTCTCATCTCTGATCAAATATAAAGAATCGAGACATCAGACTGCGTAGACTGATTCAGTAATCCCTGTTTATATTAGCACAGCAGACTATGACTTGAAGATGTTATTTGGATCAGTAGTAGAAATGTGCAAAGCATAAAATATCTTCTCATTTTAGGGCAGTTCCATCAGCTTGGTTGAAATGATGTGGCATATACAGCTCGATCTGAAAACATTTAGACACAAAACTTTCTATAATAGCTGTTTATTAAGATATATTTAAGTCAGAGTTACATCAAAAAGATTCTTTAGTTACAACTGTCAGATTTAATTTAAGAATATTTGCATTGGAGGAAGGGTTTAGGAATTGTAGCTCTTTCATAAAGTCTTCTTAAAAAGAGATTAAATATAATGTGATAATGTATTTATTAATGGTTGGGAATCATTGGAACACAGTGACTGAGGTCTGAAACCTGTGAAAACTATCAAAGAATGAGTTTCCTTCTTTGGGTTTCTTTGCAGGACTTTAAAACTGTCATCTTCAATTATTTGTTAATGGGTCTTTCTAACTTTAACTTTGTCTTCAGCAAGAGAAATGCTGCTTGAACTCATGTGATCAACTCAGTCATTATATCATTTTCATTTCGTTTCATTTAAATACACATGATTTGCTTTTGCACAATATTGCGGATTAATCTCTCTCTAATTAAAAGCACTGCCCAATCAACTTGGCTGCATTTGTGTGATTTGAAGCAGAGTGCATATCCCAGCGTGTTTATATACGTGGTAGCTGTTTTAATCTTTTGTCAGAGGCTAAAATACATCAAACCTGCATGTCCATTGCACTTTAACAGTTTCTTTAACAAAGACTAGTCATGCATTTCTAACTGCATGGAACAATTTCTTGGTAAAAATTTCTCACAATACCTAAACAAACTGGACATTTTACTTGTTCCATTGATAAAGTGGATTAACTGCTCCCCGGGGGCTTTAAGTAGCAGCCCACTGCTCTCAGACACACAGAGTAGAGAGAGGGGGGAAATGAAGAGCCAGGGTAAAAAAAATAAAAAAAAAAAAAAAAAAAAAAAAAAAAAAAAAAACAAAACAAAAAAAAGGTTCTCCAACATCTATCAGTGCAAAGCAGCTTTTATGAGAAAACTGTCTAACTAAATAAAGAAAATAAACTGAACTAAAACTAAAATTAAACATTCTACTAAAGAACTAAGGCTTTCTTTCAAGTTGCATGTGAATATCCAGCTTATATTCACATGCAAAAGCTGAGAGTTTGCACATTAAATCACCCCGTGTACTCAAATAAGCCAGTTCTATTCAAATTTATTTGTGAGTAGAATTTATATCTGTTGTGTCCTACTTATGTCTTCAGTACAGAATGATGGACTGACTGATTTATCAAGGCAAATGAAGGCACATTAGAGAGTTTATCAGTGCTGTAGTACTTGCCACTTTAGTGCCTTGTCATCCTTTGTCTTATTTGGGCTCATTATATTTCAACATGCTGTAGATCACACTTCCTTCTGGTGCTGCACTCTGACAAGTGAAAACACGGCAACTATCAGTTAATCCTAAGAACATCTGTGCAGTGAGAGGCTTAGACTTGTATGAACTTTAAATTTATCACATACCTTCTGCTCTGCATTATTCTTTATTGCAATGGTGCTGTATGTCACAATTTCTGCGTGGATGTGGTCCTGCTAACAACATACCTTCTGAATTGTACAGTTTTGAGAGAAGCAATATAAAGAAAAAAAGAACAAAAACAAATATGGAAAATGAAGGTTCTAATGGTTTTCACTTCATACTGTTTTTACCTCCGTCTGGACTGCTGTATGTTGATTATGATCCATTGTAGCATCGTTCAAAGCTTTATCGAAGTATTCTGCATCCTGCAACACATGAGTTTTTCATTACAGACGTTAGCAGTAAATCTCATTTATTTGCTTTCTCCTCTTCTACTCCATGTCCAAATACTGAATGACTGTAGGTCATCTTCCTATACACACTATCACCATCTAATGGGCACCAAAGAAAACATCCTGACACACAGATTTACTTCTTGGTTTGCCGGCTGTACAGCCAAAGAACTGGTAACTGCCAACGGAATCACTGGTGCTTTTCTCTTCTGATGTGTGCCGAAACCAAACATGCTGATTTAACAGTGTTTTAAAATTATATCTATAGTATCTATATATATATATATATATATATATATATATATATATATATATATATATATATATGTTTTATGGTTAATCTGGCATTGGAGCATTTTTTTAAATTGTACACATTTACCAAGCAAATTATAAATATGAGAGTGAAGAAGATTATAAAAACATATCAGTAAATGACCACATCTTACCACAGTGGTGTCAAACACTTCAGGTTTAGTCCTGTCTGGAATGAATGAATAAATGAATAAATAAGTTAAATAAATAATAAGTTACACAAAAACATAATCAAATCACTCTCTACATAAATAAACATTAACAAGTACATTTTTGGTTGAAGATATTTCAAGATGATGTATATTTCATTCCCTAAAATAAATGAGCGAATAGAATTAAAGGACAACTTGTATTTTCTTCCTTAATTTGTTTTGGCAAAGTTAAATTATGACTTACTGTGTTTTCTTACCCTCCAACCAAAACAGCCTGCAAGCATAATCAACAACTGTGACAGCAGGGTGGTGATGAGGATTATGACCTTAATGGAACTGGAGGATCAGACAAAAGCTAATTACATGCAGTTCACACAAGAAAATTTTCAGAACTCATTGCACAACTTACAACATCATCAATAATTTGCTTTTCTGTATGAATAAATAAAAAAAAAAGTAAAGAAAAGATAAAATTAAACTGATAAATTTGACCATGTTTCTTTTGTGGTTGTAAAGAATTTGGAGAACTATTCTGAGCAATAAGACCTGAATGCAGTTAAACTATTAAGGTGAGAGAAAGTAAAATGCTGACCTTTTTTGCTCATCTTGCAGATTTTCACCACCTGCTTCAGTTATGGTGGAGAGTGTGGACTGAGCTGTGTGCAGTTCAACATCTCCTGTGAAGATGATACATGTGAACGGTCATGAGAAAATATTGTGCTCTTTATTCCACTAGATTATTTATGTCAGTGCTCTTTTTCTGTTGTCTGTACTTGCTTTATCTCATGATAGTTTATTGAAATATGAAATATATATATATATATATATATATATTAGTTTTACATGTATCTTACTTGTTTTGGAAATCAGTGCAGTTGTCAGAGTTGGTGTAGTTGTAATTGTGGCTAGTTTACGAACAGTTATATAAACTGGCATCTGCAGGTTATTACAGGTACACCAATACCAGCCGCTGCTCTCCGTCCTCAGGTCACTCATAGTCACATTGAAAACATGAGGGACACTTGTATCTATTTTTACTGTTGTTCCATCTATTAATCCAGTCTGACTTTCTACACAGGTGCTGCCCAGCTTGCACCACTGAGTTATTTCGGCGTCTTCACAGTGACATGCGACAGTCACACTTCCTCTATCCAGTGCTGTTATTTGCTGCTTGCTCACATACAGTCTCGGTTTACCTGAAAAAAGTACGTGAAGCATAGTTTAATTAGATATTTGATACACAGCAAGTTATTCAAGAGGAGGGTTTGTTAATGACTTTAAAGGGATTTTACCTGGACTGACTGAGAGATGAAAGTATTGTTTAACATCTTTATAGTTCTCCACAGCACACCAGAAATGTTCATCGTCATCCTTCAGATCCTTTATAATCACTGTGAAGATTCTTTGATTTGGGTCATCAGAGATAGAAAATTGTTCCGATACCATATTTCTTTGGTTTGTTTTAATGACCACTTGACAAAACCATTGGAATTTTCCTTTACACAAGTATTTTGCATGGTTTCTGTAGCGTTGCTCATAGAGACATGGGATGGAGATGGAGTCTCCAGTCTTGACCGGCACATCCTGCACTGTTGTAATTTTACAGTGAAACACTGAAAGACCAAAAGCAGACTCAGTGGTGCCTTCCAATTCATTATCTAAGTAATTTTGTCACTATGGTGACTTGTTTTTCACAAACTGTAGAAACAAGTCTAACTGTAAACCTTAGTCAGACACAATATGAATGTTCAACTTAACGATTCATCATTTTTAATGTAAGACTAGATTTAATTATAATATAATACTATACTAAGTAAGATTTTAAAAAAAGAGGTGTAGTTGACTCACCACTAAGTCCAGCAAGTATTAGGTGAAGGATATATAGAAATGTCATGTTGGCATGAGTGTTTGAAGTGAATGACTCCTACTTTCTGTGGTTCTCCTCTGATCAGGGTTACTTCCTTAATGGGCTATATGGACTCCACTACTTCCTGAACTTCAGACAGCACCTTTGCTTCTTGTCTTTCATGAATGGACAAACTGATTAACCCAGGTGTGTCTGACCTCAGTAACTGGTCAGACACACCTGGAGTAACCAGTTTGTCCAGTCATGAAAGACAGGAAGCAAAGGTGCTGTCTGAAGTTCAGGAAGTAGTGGAGTTGTGCATATAGCCCATTTAGAGTTCTGGCACCAGATGTGGTTTGCATGGCTAAAAACCCTTTAATTCAAGTTTTGTTAGAGGATAAAAAAAAGAGAGAGACAGAGAGACAGAGAGAGAGAGAGAGAGAGAAAGAATCAATAGCTATTGAACTGTGTTTACTTTTTATTCACACTGCATTTCCAAATCAAAATAAATATGGGCTTCATTTAAGTGCTAACCCTTCAGAAATTTGGCTTGGGCTTTTGGTGCTTCTGAAATACAAATTAGTCAAAAATTCATAATCTACAAGCTGTTCATAGAGACTACAAAATGCAGGCATAAAAACACTACAGATTACCCTATACACTACAGAAACACTAGTATTCAAAACAGATCAATGAGATCAGAATATGCAAAAAAGCAAAAACACAGATTCTTGGGTATGTTATGTATTCTTTCTTATTTATTTGTTTATTTATTCATTTTATTTTCTTGAGTTTGTTGCCAGGGTGAAAACCCATGCAATCATATCTAAAAAGCACAATTTTTTGCTAGTGTTTTTTTTTTAAATACTTAACAATATATGAACAAACAATAAACAAACAAACAAATAAATAAGAGAAGCATGTTCAGTATTTCCACTTTTTTTGGTCATGTAATCCCATAGATATAAACACATATGTGATAGCTATGATGTAATCACAGACCTATATAATGTGGATGTAATCCAGTCCTTTTAACTTGATGGGTGGACTAAATTTCTTGCTAAAATGTGATTATAAAATTGCCTGTTAAATTGTCTGGTTTTCATCAACAAGCTCTCCTGGCATGGAAACTTGCATACAAACATAACTTTTCTCCAACTTCGTTTTATATATGGAACAGTGGAAATATCCTTTATAAGAAGGGGTCAATTTACTTTAAAAACTGGGTGGAAAATGGTATTGTATTAGTTGTACAGCTTTTAAATGCCAATGGAAATCTCCTGACATACAATGAATTTTTATGCAAATTTAAACTTCCTGTAACACCTGTGGTGGAAATTCTAATAAAGACCCAGATGAGGTGATCTTTGCAGAATATAAAGTTTATTTTACAACCAGGTTGGAGATGATGCACGCAATCAGATTGTGAGCACCTTCTGAAGAAATACTGAAGGAACATGTCTTTTTATCCAGTGGCAGAGAGAAAGGCTGGAAACAGGGAACTGTTGCTGTCACAGTTGACATTGACATGAATCACACATCCTTATCTGAAGCTGTATGTGCTATGCGCCCCACACATCTAACTAGCAAGCACATATCACAACTTCAGACATTCAAGGCCAGTTCAGAAGGAGAACACCTGCAATCTTATCATTAGCTGAACCCTGAAAAGAGAACATTATACTCATATTTCATATTGGTGCAGAAACGACAACTGAAGGTATGTGCTGCAATTAAAACTTAAAATACACAAATATACTTGCTCAGGAGCATACACACCCAAGGAATGTGTGGTGGTGCTTGATGCTGTACCTAGCAGTGTACTGCAACTACTCTGAGGAATAACTGTTTTTTCAATTAATGATCCACTACACAGCAGCATACTGATAGGTGAAATTGATGTCACCAAGAAGAAATGCTCTAATAAACTAATCCAAACATTTCTTCAGAAAGTAACTCTGCCATCTGGCAGATTTTATTGATCATCTTTGTTTGGAAATTTGAATTGGAACCGGATCTGGCTAAATGCTGGAAAATTTTGTTTAAGCAACAAAGTCAAAGAAGTCAGTTTTAAAATCTTACATAATGTGTACCCCGCTAAAAAAAACCCTCAAGAGATTTAACCTCGATATTGATTATTCATGTACCTTCTGTGAACAAAACATTGAAACAATATGTCATTTGTTTTATCAATGTATGTACTCAAAGATACAGTATTTTGGACAGATGTTCAATATTATATCCAACAGAAAACTGGACAAAAGGTGCAGCATGGATAAAGACTGTACGTATTTCATCCAGCTTCTACTACTTTTTGGAAAATTTCATATCCACAAAGCAAGATGGTCAGACTCTAAACCAAACTTCAACTGCTTCCTCCAAGAACGTGCACAACACAGCATCACAATAAAAGAAGACAATTAAAACAAACTATGTTTTTGACAAATTGAATGTGACCCCATGACCTTATCTATCTATCTATCTATCTATCTATCTATCTATCTATCTATCTATCTATCTATCTATCTATCTATCTATCTATCTATCTATCTATCTATCTATCTATCTATCTATCTATCTATATTATGTTCTTTGTATACCTTCCATTTGTTTTGTACTATGCCCCTTATTCATTTTATTTTATTTACTTATTTACATTTTTCTCCTTTTCTTTTATCTTTCTGATTGACCAGCTTTTTACTATTTTAAACCTGTTTCCCCCTGTATAATGCTTCTAGTACACCACTGGCATTCACTTGTTACATGCTGCAAATAAGAAAGGGGGAAAAAGAAAAAAAAAAAAAAAAAAAAAAAAAAAGGATGTAATCCAGTCCCGTGTCGACTTTTGATGACGTTTCTTTATGCAACTACGATTTTTTTTTTGCGCGAAATACAAAGCGACGGAGCTCTGTTATTTCGGCGCTTAGTTTAACTTTAGTTAGCACCAGGTTCTCCTTAAACTGTACCATTAACTGCTGCTACAGTTAGTGGACGTACATTTGAAGGACTGTCGTCATTAATGATGGAGTACGGGAAGGAGAGAGTGGTGGCGTTAGTAGATATGGACTGTTTTTACGTTCAGGTGGAGCAGCGGCTGAATCCAGCTTTGAGAAACACTTCCTGTGTGGTGGCACAGTACAAGACGTGGAAAGGAGGCAGGTGAGTTACTGACACGGAGAAACTGTTTTTATAGTCAACGCAACATGAACAAAATGGTTTAGCTGCAGGATACCTCGATGATACATGTTACGCATCAAAAACCGGAAATTATGCAAGCATCAGGGCTGTCATTCAGTTAGCTTGCAAAGGTTTCAAGTCAAACTAAAAGTCTCCCCATAAGCAACTTATTTGGAACAATAAATATACAAAATACAAAAACAAATCACTGTTCTATTAAAACTGGGTTAATGGTGGATTTTTTTTTACATTTCCGATTTGCTTGATAAAAGTGGTAGCCTTGTCACTTACACAGATTTCTTGAACAAATTTGGAGTTTCTATTCCAGTGCGAGAGAGTGCATAGTATTTGATGCTATAACAGGTGCTTACCTGGAAATAATGCAAGGAAATGTTAGTTTTTGTCATTCAGCTAAATTTAATACTGCCATCACATTAAATGGAATTAATATTAAGGACACAAAATGTAATAATAAATACATCAGGCAACTAATACATGAAAGTTTTTTTGCCTCGTTACATGTCCTTTTGGAATACTATGTTTAATGACATTAATTGGAAAAAAAACTTGGTAAGATGATAAATTGGTATGATAAATATTTTTGTACGAATAAAGAAGAAATACATTTCAAAATTATCCACCAAATTTATCCCACAAATCTAGTACTTAGAAAATACAGAAATGAAATTCCTGAAGTTTGTGACTTTTGTAAATTGTGTCCAGAAAGTGTTATGCATTTATTTTTTGATTGTGTCCATGTAAGGTTCTTCTGGATTGATATTGAACTTATGTGTCGTGATTTGTTTGATATTAATATCAATCTAAAAAAGAAAGACATTTTATTTTTTTATGATAAGAATGACATTGGTAAAAAAAAATAAAAAAATAAAATAATTGTATGCCAAATATCAAATTCATATCTGTCAATGGTCACGTATGAACCCTGTATACAATACTTTAAAATTATTTGAATCTATACTTTGAAGCACTTGAGGGTATGAAAAACAAGAAAGCCATTCGGACTTTGGACATTTATAATGAACTGAATCCTGTATTGTAAAACAATATAATATTGTACCCCTTTTTTCCGTCGATACTTTATGTATGTTGTTAATTTACTTTTTAAACTTTTTCCCAATGAACTGTTTATAAAGATTTGTTAAAAAAAAAAAAGTCAAGCTAAAAGTTCACTATGTAGCCGTGCATCGTATTAACAAGTAGGAGACGCATACATACCGAAGAGGAGGCGACCATTTATGTAAAGTATCTGGGATCCTATTGAACCTATCCTCTTGTGTTGTTCAAAGATTGTGTTTAGCCAGAGTTATGTCATGACTTCCTTGATCTTCCAGTGATCTTTGATTAATCACCTTCAGTACAAACTGTGTCATCTTAGCTTGCATGTTTTCAGTTGCATTGACCATTTGAATAGCTGTCTCTGTGTTGGTAACTCACCCGCCTTCATCTCCCACAGATTGGCTGTACTGGTGACATAATGGAAAACATGGCTTGTAAAAATGTGGTTGTGAATTAACTGTTTGCATCTGTTAGTATCATAGCTGTGAGCTACGAGGCCAGGGCTCATGGTGTAACCAGGAACATGTGGGTGGATGATGCCAAAAAACTGTGCTCAGATCTCCAGGTGGCACGAGTACGGGAGTCTCATGGCAAAGCAGACCTTACGCAGTAAGTACTTGTAATGCACACAACCCCCAAACTTACAGCACTTGAATAAAGGAAAAAAATAAAAAAATAAATCTTTGTATTTTAGTTCAGTGAATCCTCCGATTCTTGTTGTAATAACTTACTTACCCTTTTGTAGTTACAGGGATGCGAGCGTGGAGGTGATAGAGGTGATGTCTCGTTTTGCTGTGATTGAGAGGGCTAGTATTGATGAGGCCTACATGGATCTGACTGCTGCAGTCCAACAGCGGCTAAAAAACATGAATGACAAACAAATAGAGGCTTGCCTCCTCAAGACCACCTACATCCAGGGGTACCCCCAAAGTGGACTGGACCCATCCCCTGCTGATGGTTCCAGTCCAGGTGAATTTACAGAAGAACCCACCTCAGATAAAGGTGGGCTATGACTCAATTTTGACTCATCAGCGACATGCTAAATTGCGTCAGCGCTGAATCTAAAACTTACACTTATCAAAACTGCCTAACATTAGGTAGGTTTTAAATAGTATAATTTTTATTCTTAGAGGAGCAGAGGTCCAGAGGACTCCAGCAGTGGATGGCATCCTTACCTTGTCCTTCATCAGGGGAGCAGAGCTCGGCAGAGCTGCAGCTAACTGTCGGTGCACTTATTGTTGAGGAAATGAGAGCAGCCGTGGAGAAAAACACTGGTTTCCGCTGTTCAGCAGGGATATCGCACAATAAGGTAATGTAAATGTACTCATGTGAGTCTGATTAAGTGCAAAAAATTATTTTTACAATTGTTATAACTTACTGTCTGCTTTTTAAGGTCTTGGCAAAACTAGCATGCGGTCTAAACAAACCTAACAGACAAACTATTCTGCCTCTGGATTCAGTGACAGAGCTTTTTAACTCCCTGCCCATCGGCAAGATGTAAGTTTAAAAGATCAATTTGCCGTATAATTGCTCAAATTATTTATGGAGAAGTGTAAAAAATAAAAATAACTTATAAAACCATTCACTCTTAAATGACTGTTTTTTCTCTTCCAGTCGCAACCTGGGGGTAAGCTTGGTGCCTCGATTACAGAAACTCTGGGAGTAGAAAAGATGGGAGAGCTGACTCGCTTCTCTCAGGCCCAGCTGGGACAGCACTTTGGAGAAAAAACAGGGTAAGAGAAAGACACGACTGGGAAACAAAGATCCCAATTAAAGGAAAACTCCTGTATATTTAATCCTGGGCACTCTTTCCATCCCCATGACTACATTATATAAACAGACATAGTTTACAACTAGTTGAGTAATTACTGAGAACACTATTGCTGAATGAGAGATTGTGATTTTTTTTTTTTTTTTTAATTAGATCAGTAGTCTCTTATAGTACTTTTTCACGGTTTATTGTCTCCATTGATTTTAATTTAACCTCCTCACGTATGATCTTTAAACAAATATGGCAGATGTGATTTATACTAATTCAGGATAAAGTTTACCACTTGATGTATTAAGTTTGCAGAAAGTCAGACTGTAAACAAACAGGAGGTTAAGGATTAATGTCAGCGATTCTGTCAGCTGGTGTTTTACCCTAGATGCAGAAAATGTTATGATAGCCATACCACATGGCTAATGCATGTTTTTACCAGAGAAAACTGTTTTTCTTTTCCTAATTAGGTACATTATTATTCTGTCAGATCAGTGAGGCCTCTTATGAACAAACTGGACTTTGAACTTTGGTAATATTTTTAAATGTAAACAGCTTCATTGAATCTTTCTGCTTTGCAGTCAGTGGCTGTACGACTTGTGTCGGGGGATTGAGTTTGAAGCTGTGAAACCCAGACAGCTTCCCAAATCCATTGGCTGCAGTAAAAATTTCCCCGGAAAAACATCCCTGGCTACTAAAGAGCAGGTACAAGTCAATAGTCTTTGCTTTACTCTAAGGAACTGGTATATTTCAAGTATTACTCAATTTCTCTTTTATTTTAGTCTTACATTGTCTGAAATGTTCATTGTAAACCTGATAAATAGTGTGTAAGTATTTTGTTTGTTTGTTGCCAGATGTTTTCTTATTTTGAAATATAACCTCTTTGTAGGTACAGTACTGGCTTCATCAGTTGGCCCTTGAGTTGGAGGAGAGGCTGACCAAAGACAGAGAAGTGGTTAGAGAAAGTTTGATGTGTATTCTTCTCACTTATTACAGCAGTTCCCTTTTTCTGCAGCAGGATTTTACATTGATGTAAGGTAACTCCACTGTTTTCTCATGCCTGCAGAATGGTCGAGTGGCAAAGTTGTTGACAGTTGGTGTGCGTCAGCTTGGCGATAAGAGGCCAAGCAGCTTCTCCCGTTGTTGTGCGATGGTCCGCTATGAGGCCACCAAAATATCCAGTGACAGTTTTGCCATTATCAAGAGTCTCAACACAGCAGGAAACCACCAAGCGGCATGGTAACCAAAGTGCAATAATGCTGTGAGATAATTAAAGTACCGTTTGAGGGAATGTTGTTTGATTCTTACCTTCTGTCTTGCATCATGTCCCCCAGGACTCCGCCTCTCACCCTGCTACACATCTCAGCAAGCAAATTTAGCGATGCTCCGTCAGCTGGGAATATTGCTGGCTTTCTTTCCAGTGATAACGCTTCAACTGTTTTCACCTCCACTCAGTCCTCCACTCAGCCACGCTCTGAGCTGAAAAATGGCTCTCCATGCAAACAACCTGGCACAATTCAGTCCTTCTTTCAAAAGGTGGCTGAGAAACAGAAAAGGTTAAAAAAAAACACAGAGGAGGACGTTAATGGTGCAGATGCAAAAGAGGTCACTTCACCTTTTGCTCTTGATAAAGAATGTGCGACTGATAGTCATTTGGAGAGGAGAAACAACTCCTCTGTATCTTCATCTACAAGTATTTCTCTCTCTGAAATGGACTTAGCCAGTCCCCGCTCTGGCATCTCCTCCTTCTTCCATAAGAAGAGCATTGAAAGAAGCTCACAGGTCTCAGTCTCATCAGCAAACAGCCCTGAATCAGGACAAAAACCTGGACTCGGTGAGAAAGAAGACTGCTCTAATGCTGTCACATCAGGCCTGCAGTCGGAGCTTAGCTCAGAGTTACGGGAGGAACTGAAGATCAATTCAGAGTTACAGCACCCCTCTCCCAGTGTGGCCAGAGAGGACCTGTTACGCTGTGAACGCTGCAGACAAGAGGTGCTGGTCTGGGAAATGCCTGAACACAATGACTTTCACTTTGCCCTGGACCTCCAGAATTCCCTGTCTTCATCCACAGGTTCAGCACCCATCACCTCCTCCTCTCCTGTAGCAGCAGGAGGCACAGCCCAGTCTTCCCGAGGCAAGACAAAAACCAGAGGACAGTCAGGACCTGCACCCAAGAGACAGCGCTCCCAAGGTGGAAATACAGGAACTCTGGATTCTTTTTTTAAGAAGAACTGAAGATTTGGGGCAAAACTGCATTTATATTTGTTTCTGATGATGCACATGTATATCACAAATATGTACAAAGAAAGTAGGTGTTGTATTTGCCCATATAAAGACAAGCCAAATAATGGGAATTTTTTTAAATGATTTTCTTTTTAGTCAAACTTTATTCAAGTTAAGTGCTTATTTAATTTGGTTAATTTATGGGAAAATGATATTTTAATTCTTTTTTTTTTTTTTTTGTAAACCAGCAAGTTATTAAAGAAATTCCTTGCAAATCTTGCAGTGTTCTTTACATTCTGTTGTAATACTCTGACAAACCATAAGAGGGAAGTAGAGAGCTCCAGATAGAGCAGCGCTCCTCACCTGACCATCAATATTAAGTTTATTTCAAGTCATTCTTTGGATTACTGATACATTTTTTACTGACTAAAAAATGTTTTCAAACATAACTAAGTAAGTTCACCCAAGTGTTTATATTAGTAAGAAGACAGCTAACCAAACACACAACTCACACCTGAGATGATGCAATATAGATATTTCACTTAAAACTGTCCAAATCGTACAATGATGGCTTTTATATAAGAGTTTTTCAGTGTTTGGGACTGTGGGCACCATCTCTGATAAAGCTTATAAAATTCTCTAATCTCATGACTATTATATTTGATCTAATTTGTGCTTATTACCGTGCACAAGTCAAAGCCCAAAATAGTACTTGGACTGAAGTTTGAATCATTAAAAAAAAAAGTTCTTTCTTTCCTAATTTATTTATTAGCTTTGGACATATGAAAAGAGGTAATTTTGAGACTCAGTGGGGATATTTGTAGCCATTTGAAAAGTCTTGTGGTCTCTTTAGTCAGTGTTAAAATAGCTGGTAGTTGTCAGTTAACTGTTCTGTGATAAAATAAGAATGAAATCAATGAAACTCTTGCATAGGGTTGCATTAAATGACAAACAATAAGGAGGAGCCATATCATTGTATGGAAATGTTTTCTTCAACTCCACCTTTTATAATGAGTCATGCCTGTTATATAAGGGTTGTAAAACACTGTATGATGACACAGTTGAGCAATTTTCTATACAAATACACAAAACAGCAGTTCAGGAGGTAATAAAAGTTTTATTTATGTACACCATACACAAATTGGATCTGTACATAAATATTGCAATTTACCCAAACAAATGATCAAAATATTATACTTTCAATTCAAAGGAAAACTGACTTAAACTTTGTTTCAAAACAGTGTAGATGTGCCGGTGTTGAAATCTGCCATAGTTAAAAATGTGAACCAGTTGCAAAATTGGAAACTACTAGAAATCTATAAAATAGAAATGTGGTGCTTTAAAACTAACTAGAACCCGAACTCTTTATAAATACTACAAAATAACTTGATTGAACTTATTTCTTACATTTTTCTGTCTTCTGTACATGAACACTGTGGGTGCTAGCAAAGAGTGCATTAAAAGGTTGTCATAAGTTGCTAGGACGACGTGTACAGAGATCAGGTCAACATGCAATAATAAGACAGGTGGTGAATCTAACAACATCCTTGAACAGAGTATTGATTTAACATTCATTTTCAAAGTTGTCTTTTAAATAATTAAACCTGTTTCTAATAATAGCACCAACTTAAGTAGATTTTCTCTCTTAAGTTGTAAAACTTTGGGCTGTAATGGAAGACTACCGACATGGTAGTTCCACTAGGCACTGTGTAAAACCCATCAAAGCTTGTGACATCAGTAACTTTAGTGAAGAGACGACATCAAGTACCTCCAAAATAGTTTCCTTTAAATAAAGCTTCACACACTAATGCTTTATTAAACACAACTTTGGGAGACACAACATGGTCTGCTTTTTTTTCCTCAGATCTTTCTACCCCCAAATCAGCTACAGAAGCCTCCAGTGGAGTGATTCTGTGAAAGTGGAATGCTGTCTAATACAATATCTACAATGTCCTGAGTAACTAAAGCACTTGAAAGATAGCCAGTAAGACTGTGACAATCCCACTGAGCTATCGTGAGGCAATATTTGTGAATAAAAAATAATTCTCACAGACAAACGAGACAGATAGACGGTGACTGCCAATGTGAGTTGTCTTGGCAGACTGACATATAAACTAGGTCAAGTTCTAACATCGCATAGCTCACATTTCTCCCCTTCATGTTCTTAAAGTGCCCTTGTCAGTATTACAGCTTGATACAAAGCAATATAACTTCTATCTGACCAAGAAGCTGTCTGACCCCCCGATCCATCTCACTGCTTTTGCTTTTAACTCCCACAATTCATCTATGAGGATAGGTCTAGGCTTTTAGGCACTATGCTGGTAACAGACTAGCTGCTGTGGGTTATTGATGGTTTATCACTTAAGTGACATCAATTACACCTTACTGTCAAAGCATCTGCCACAGGTATGTCAACACTGGCATTTATATTTCAGTGCAAATGTGATTCATTGATTTTGATTAGGAGTGCAGTAAGGTGTAAAATCTGTGAGCAGCACCTCAACATAGATGTAAATATCTCCAACTTGCCCCTTGTGGATCTGTGTATTATGACTGTACTCTCAAAATCACTTTGGTAGGTGTTGCTGGGTTTAGATCTCATACAGACAGCTGAGAGGCTTCCTTTTATCAGTGCCAAAAACACATGAGCAACACTTTAAACCTCAATACTAGAAAGCATATAAAACTATCAGCAGTTACTTGAAAGGCTGATAAAGACAAATAGAAATAAGGCTTTGGAAAAACATAGTTAAAAACAACAAAATCCTGCAGAAGAGATTTACCGTGCAGGAACAGGGCAGAGTGGCCTTTAGCAAAAACGTGAGAATTTATTAGAAAGCACCTTATTCTGGGGTAGGACGGTGTTTTAGGCTGTGGTTGTCTAGCGAAATTTTAGGCCTCCTCATCCTCTGATTGGGAAGGCCGGAACTGGGTAATGGACTGCAACTTGGTGACATGGCCGATGCCTTTGGTTGCCCCCTCTCTGAAGAGCACCTTAGCCCCCACCTTGAGGTATTCTGGGTGCTTGATGAACTTGAACAGAACCACTGCTTTCTCCCCTGTCCTCAGCTCCTCCTTTGGTACAGTGATGTAGCAAAAAAGATTGAAGAGAAGACAACATTATGAATAGAGCCAAAACACAGAAACACAAATGTGATTTCATGGGTTCTGAACTTTTAGAAATGAAAGATAACGTGCTGAAGGTTTTAGTATATGAATAAACATTTCATATTATGAGTTACTCACAATTGCACACAATAAATGAGGTTACCAACAGCCAATGTGTAATCCTGCTAAACACAATCTCCATGGTGACAAAGATAATCATTATGATTCTTCCCATAATCACCAGGTGGGTGACCAGAGAGCTCCATTTTCAGAGCAAGTCAGTGGATGAACTTACCTTGCCATAAAGAGCTTCCACAGTGGCAGTTTGTCTCACATTGCCAATGTGCACAGTAACCTGGAAGCCCTTGTGGAAGGTCTTGGCATGGAAGAGTAGCACAATCTCAGCTTCAAACATCCAACAGATAGTGGGATCCATCTCTGGACTCACCATCACCATTCCCTGCAAGAGAAGAGCAAATTAATTTAGTTCAAATGCACAATACTTCAGTGTGCAACATAACAATTGGTTTGGATCTAAACATTTTATCATAAAATCGTAATGCATTAAGAATGGAGTACCAATTCAGACAGATTCCCTATAAATACACAGTCCCAGTGTAGTAGAATACAAAGAGTCTGACCTTGCGTAACAGTGACCTGTCAAAGTTTCCCAGGGCAAGCGTGGCAGCCTGGCCAGCCCGGAGTACCCTGCATGCTGAGCGATTCCTTTGGATGCTGCCAATAATCAACTTGTGGAACTGGCCTGAATCTGTGGGTCCTACCACAAGATGATCCCCCTCACGGCAAATACCACTGCATGATCAAAAAGAAAAATGGGTCAAGGAGATTTCACGCAGAATTTAATGCAACATTATTGAAACCAGTATTTCAACAGACTGACCTGTACAGAGTACCTCCCACCACCGTCCCCACCTCTGGAACTGTGTAGATCTCATCCACCTGTTATGATGGACACAAGATGAATCATCTGGGCATTTACACATCTGGAGGGTGCATATCACAGCCAGCTGATCAAGAACTTCATCTACGACATACCTGAAACTCAGTTAGCTGCTGCATAAGTTCTTCCTGCTCCTTACTATTGCTGAGAGGAGGGATGATGTTGAAGAAGACCTTAAGCAGGTCTAAACTCTCACCAGTCACACTGGACAAGGTGAAGATAGGTGTGATACTGCCAGAAGGAGAGGAGAGGACAAACACATTGACAGGTATCAGACACTGCTGTTTGGTTTCTAACCTGTTATAACTTTTCTGTATTATTGAGGGAACACAAACACAACTATGGTGTGCATCTCATACTTGGGTGACTGGGCGAACTGCTGCGCTGCGGTGACGGCATCATCTGTACTGCTGACAACCAAGGGAACTTTGTTACAGCCCGGCTGTTTCAAGACACGCTCCAACTGCCGTAGCGTGCGCTCCACTGTGGCCCGTGTACAGAGGTCCACTTTACTTATAACAATGAATATGGGCACCTTCAAGGCCATAGCAAGACCAAGATGCTCTCGTGTTGTACCAGCTGGAAGAGAAAAGGAAAGAAAGTAAGTAGGGCGTAGCAGTTAAATATCAAAGAATGCTTTGTACTGCAAAAGATCACCGAAAAGCTTTTAAAAATACAGGAAGACGATGTTTATTTGACATCCTTATTAAGGGTAAATTTGATTAAAAAGCAAGAACAGATACAATCTCCCACTTAGGCACATGCATGCAAGGAGAATGACGATTAATACGCACTATACCTCAGTCACTGCATTGCAAACAGCTGTACTGAATCATTGTGACATTTTAATCTGTGCAGTTAAGAATCAAGATAACACTAGTTATCTATACCTGCAGTTAATTTCAGCTGCAGACCATGTTTACAGGCTGATAAGACCAGGTAGATTTTCCCATGACGCATGACTCTTATGTCACTGGAGGAGACAGGCAGTCCAGGAAGATATTCAATGATATTTATTCTAAACTTAAGGATGTCTTCCAGAGATGTCTAATGGGTTAAGTTTCTTTGTAAACAAAGTTGGCACTTGATGTTATGTGATGTGTGAAGTAGGTTATATCACACTTCAGACATGAGTGTCAATTTGAGCTACGTCATCAGAAATGTCAAGGGCACTGTCACATGACATATGTTTACAAGCTAACAGAGATTTAAAATACCCTGAACACTTGCCAACAAGTTTTATGTTTTTAATTCTTGTATTTATTTATTAGCAGATCTGGAACAATCCATCAGAGAATTTAATATCTGATTATTTTTAAAGGCACATTGAATTAATGCTGTCTGGCTGCTTTGTGATACAGGAAACAGTAAAACATCAGATGATGATACATGATTACATGTCTTTTTGGCTTTTTGGCTGGTCTGCATTACACAGATCCATTACCCTGTTTCATAATTAAAGCTGCTGCTCTTGGGTTGCAGACAGCATGTCCTGTCTGTCCATGATGAAGCTGGTGTTAATTCTTGACCCCATTTTTCCAGCTTGGCCTATTTCAGACAAATTGCAGACACAAACCTAGAAATATCTACATTATGGACATTAAAACATGTTCAAAATTATCCCCACAAAAAGTTGGATTTATGATTTTTAAAGAGCAATGCAGGATTGCATGTTAAGTTTAGTCTCATATTTGAATAAAATTTAGTTTTCACTTTCAGTTTCCTGCAGTGCCCATCCAGATACACATACACAGCTTACAGAGGTCTTTTTCCTGAATGCTACACAACTGCAAAACATAAGAACACTTTTGTGATCATTTATTAGGACATAATTACTGCTGCATGCAGCATTTTTACAAATAATTTCTATGGTATTTTTAAAAGTAGCTACCACACATCATCAAAAAAATTTATTCAACATTACATGTTTCCTTGTTTACTACAGAAACAGAAAGATACTGTTACCTATAATTACAGGGGCTGGATATAGTTCATATAATAACTCCAGCAGGCTGAGAGTTGGAGTTTTAAGAGTCGTCTCAGAGGCTCAGGTTTCATATACTGTACACGTCTGCTTGCTGCTTGCAAAAGAAATACATGACTACAAATTTCATAATCAAATGCTTCAAAAAGATAGATTTATTCCAGAAGGTAACAAGCTTTTTACACCTTTGTCTCCCAAAAATAAACAAGAACTAAAGATAATCTATATAACATTAGCAGAGGCTTTCTAATACTAACTACTGTTTTTTTTTTTTTTTTTTTGTCAACAAATTCTTAGCAAAACAAAGCTGATAGCAGCCTGCCTGTTTAGCATCACCAGCTCAGGTTTCAGAGTACGTCTTTCCTGGACACAAGCTTCCTGTTCTCAGCCTCATTTGTTGCTCTGATAAAGCAACTGGCTGCATAAAAGCACAACAATGTCGAAATGCAGAACCTATAAAAATAACAAGCTGTTGATATACAAAACAATTCCAAAGTAAGGGCTATCATTTTCATTATTATGTAAATTAATCATCCATTTTTTCTGGGAAAAAAAAATCTAGAAAGGATGCACCCTTAAATAAATACAACAGATGATAGTGTAAAAGTCTTATTTGCAATACAACTAATATATAAATCACATTTGTTCAACTAAGGGGGAAAAAAAAAAAAAAAAAGATATATTGTGATATAATAATATATTAAAAATAAATTTTTGAAATGGGATTTAAGAGCAGGAGATCTGGGAGATTTGTGTTTTTGGGGTTAGAGAAAAACCTAAAATATGGGGGGGGGGTTAAACTATAAAAGGGAAAAAAAAAGGGTTACCGTAATAAAAAAAATTTTTTTTTTTTAAAACTATTTTATTAAATATAAATTAATTATTGAAATGAAAGAAAATTTAATATTTAAGAAATCTTAATGTTATATTCTTTTTTTTTTTTCTCCTTAATCAATGATAACCTGGAGTGGCATAGGTGTCATTTTACCTCTCAGTCTGGAAACATGCACACTCTGCATTTATACTTTGAAGAACCAATAAAAGATGAAGATCTGACCACTCAAATGTTTTTATTTCATATTTATAAATCTGCAGAGGATAAGGAATGAAATTCTAAGTGGACAATTTTAAGCATTCCAGAAAAGCCTGTTTTAAATGAAGCCTCAGGTTTGAATGGCTAAATTCAGCCCTACGTACATTCTTGTTGCAGGAAACACAACAACCATTGGTTGTGCAGAGAATTGATTTTAATTAAATCGAAGATAAATTAAAACAACAGAACTTACTCCAAGAAAACAATTAATTTTACTTGCATTCAAAAGGTGCAAGTATTTGTGGTGCATAATTTGATGGTGACTACACTGCATCTTTCCACCAAATAATCTAAGTTGCAAGCATACTGATAAATTTTGTAGGAACTACTACTAGGGTTCACCCAGTGCCGTTATGAATGAATGGTATTTGAGATATTTTGGGACTAGCACTGCCAGGCAAGGGGGGTGAAGGGGCTGCAGTTGGCTTGTTATGTAAGCTCAGATATCGTATGTATGCAATGCGCTCAGCTACAGCTGGTTAAATTCACCACTGTGTGGAGGTGTGGTGTTTTGCCCTTTTGTAAAATGTTCCAGATTTATTTTTATTTATTTATTTTTTAGCAGTTTTTAGCAGTGTTTATCTGAATAACCAACTGAAAGACATGTATATTTTAAATGGATAATTATGCTGTTGTGAAATTAGTGTAAATCTAACTTAAATCAATCAATGCTCACCAATGCCAGTGTTTGCGCTGACAACCAGCATGGCAAAGTCTGGACAGTAGCTGGTTAGGCCGAAGATCGTGGTTTTTAGGTACTTGTGGTGACCCGCCAGGTCAATGAATGTGATCATTTTGGAAGCACTCTCACAAATATCCTCTGCTGTTCGAGACTCACTGTAATTTACAACCTTAAGAGAAAAAGAAAAAGAAAAAGCAAAGGAGTCGTAAACAAGGGCTACAGAAGCAGCAATTCATTTAATGAGGCTTTGCTACAAGAGTCAGTTTTGAAATGCAGCTGCAATAACCACAGCAATGTAATCTACCAACTTCCACTGAAATTTAAATACAGATTATCTAGTAAATACTTTGATGTCTTTCCTTACCTCCCCTTTACTGTTAAAGCCAAGGATCTCAAAGCTGATACTTGATGTGCGTCCAGTCTGGATCTCATGTAGATGCCTGAAGAGGTTTAGCCTTGCTCTTCCCCGTCCATTGTCCAGCTCACCCTGTGTCAAAACACCTAATAGAGTGGATTTGCCAGAGTCCACATTGCCGAGCACCGCCACTCGTAGGTCTAAAAACTGCAGTAAAAGCAAAGAGGGGAAGAAATAATGTTTAAAAAGCCAGACATTAGTAAAAATAATGATAAAAAAAGCCAAACAGCATGTCGCCAGAGGAGCCAAAACCAACCTGCTGATCATCTGGCACCTTGCGAATGAGAACTTCAGCAATCTTGCGAGGCACATCAGAATCATAATCCACCTCCCGCTCTCTTAGGACTGTGATGTCAGCTCCAACTCTGACAGACAATAAATAAATAAATAACAGCAACAAACTGTAGCACTTGAACTGCATTATAAAGTGGTGATTTCTTATTATAGTATATTATTAGAACACTGCTTTTACACTGGAGACCAGCATCTTAATTTTGTGCAAAGGTTTAATTTTTCATTAGTCTAGTTTGGGATAAGGACAAACACTGTTTTCAAAGATACAAGTAATGTCTAAACAAAGAGTGAGTAAAAATACTTCCTGGACTTACTTCTCTGCCAGCCTGTGAAGAGTCTTCAGTGATGCCCTCATGTCCTCCTCTGACAGTCCCACCAGCATGCCATTATCCTCAACACCTATTTGATAGACAGCTTCACCTCTACCCTCCTGCAGCCGCCATTTCATTTGTGTTGCCAGATGTTCAAAGCGGTACTGTGTGGGGTTCACCAGCTTCAGCTAGAAAAGAATGCCAAATCTTTAGAAATCCAAACTGTGAAATATAAACTATGTCTCATGAGTGGTTAAATCATCATATTTCAAATAATGAAGTTAAATATGATGACGGTAGGACTGAGTTGTTAAAAAACTAAAATAAAGTCTGTGATGTAGCTGGAAAGCAGCTGTTGCTAAAAAGGTTCCTGCTAATCCACTGTGGTGTTGTATTTCTATGCTGCCCAAATACATTCTGACATATATATTATTGATTGACTGTAATAATTAACATTAAATCAATCATCAACTGTATGTTTCTGTATGTAAAAAATATAACCAAAATACTTTCTGAATAAAGTTTTTACATTTCAGCACATTTGGTTACCTTGTACTCTATATTCCCCTCTTCAGCCTAAGTGACAGGAGAGAAACAAAGAGAGACAGAAGAGGAACAAGTGTGACAACAGGCAGTTGATTTGTTTAAAGCCGAAGCTAAAAGCAATGCCACCGAATAAGCAGTAAGCACTATAGTGTGAATAGGCAGGCAACCACAGACACCCATACAATGCACCTAACTGCTTAGTTAGCCTTAATACACAAAAACTTTCTGTATTAAACAAAGCAAACTAAGAGGTAAAAACATCTGACTGAAATTTTTTTTTATGTGGTTCAAATGAAAATCATAATACTGGCAGAAAAGTTGATCTATTTAGATCCACGAATCAGCTGTAGTCATAAGTTGATGATAATGGTTTTGTGGCATCCATTCAAACTTGACATCGATCACTTTAGCTATACAAGAAATCTAATCCAGAGCCCCCTTGTGTCTTCTCGGCTCAAAGTAACTACACATAAAGGTTGAATATGGAATACGGACAGAACAGCGACATCACGTGTTAGATGTTATATTAAAGGGAGAAAAAAAACTCCAGCGCGGGATGCAGGCTCCTGCGATACGAAGAGAGAAAAATCTGAAATTTACAAAAAAAAAGGAGAGGAATTTAAAAACAAAAATAAATTAAAAAAAAAATCAACCGGGGGAAAAATTCCTCCTTGTTTTGAAAATTTGTTAAAAATCTTTAAATAAATTTCTGTTTTCTTCCCTCAAAAAAAAAAAAACGCAGAGAGCCTCCGGTCCTTTCGGCGCTAAAAAAAAAATTCAAGAACAGGGGGTATAAAAAAAAAAACAATACAAAAAAAATTTTTTTAATATTTTAAAATATTTGAATTTCTTTCCACCACCAGGAGGATTTTTTAAAATTTTTTTTCCCCTTAAGTCTAAGCAACTAACACTAAAACTAGATTATCACATTAATCTTTAGTTATTGTGTACCAACTGTGTAATTTCCTGTGTGAATGGCAGGAGTTATTAACAGCGACATGACATTAGGTTGACTCTGACAGGTACACCCACCCTCTATTTACAAACACAGCTGTTCCTCTTATGCTAGCTAACAAATGATTAGCCATCAAGTAACATCTCGAGGCTTTTAAATAGTACATATTTGACATACTTCTGAGATACACAATTTGACGTAACATTATATGTATATAAAAATAATACAAAATTGCTCATTTCAGCCCAATATAAACATCCAATTCATTTCCCTTTTATCGACTAGCTACGTGTCACAGCAGGTTCAAAGACATGTCAGAGTAGCAAAGCTAACAAGACATATTATTCAACGATAGTTGAACCATTAGTGTTGCATAATAACAAAGCAAACAATCGTTTGATTGTCGATATTACTAGACTTTGCTATCAATCTTTCGGAGACAACATTAGCTTGAGTGCTAGCTGTACTTTCCAGTGTAATTTCAGTCTTACCTCTGGAGGTAGATATGGGGTATTATTGCTTGGTTTGAAGTTGCGAGAGTATCGGGCTTTTGTTTTTTTGTTCTTCCCACAACCCTTTTTGGAGGAAGCCCCGTAGATACTTCCCGGCTTGTTGTAAGATGCAACACCTTGAGACCCAGAGCCATTTCCTGAGCTAAATAACTCCGATACCCGCGCATCCATCAGCTTCTTTGGGACCTAACTTGTTAGCTTACCACTTCCAGCCAAAAGCTATGCTATGTAATATCGAAATATACTCTAGTTCAGGCATGTATGTACAGATAATAATGTTAAATTATTCTGTTAATTAATGGTGGCGCACATTCCCCATAACACAAAACAATGCACCGACCTCCCCCAAACTCTTCAAACCGAACAACAACAGCATCGTCCGGGACAGCGCTTTTGACTTTACGGTGTGCTTACGTCAGCCAGACGTGCGCCTGATTTATTCAACTGCAGAAAGCGAGCGAGCGGTACTCTTTGATCACTGACTTGGGCATGTGGGATTAAACTCCGCCCAACTTACTACCACGATTCTCATAGTAACAATATACATGCGCACCGCTTTGCAAGGCTTTGCATCAGACGAAAAAGCTACGTATTTGTTTACAAAGGCCACGGCCTTAAGAGCCTTTAGTTTCTCCTCATTTGTGGATTCATGTTAATTCATATAAAATCACATGTTGTTATATCAGTATGATTATATTCACAGTCAGTTAGCCAATTATGGAGGATGATTACTTTGAGTAACTCTTTTTCAGTCTTCAAATAAATCAAAAGAAGTTCAATGATTTTTCAGCCAGAGTGTAAAAAATAAGTTTTTTGTCTTTGTTTTTTTTAGTTGTCATTACTACTAGTAGTGGTGGTTGGCCTAGTAGTCGTAGTAATTTTCTTAAGATAAAAAAAAAAAAAAAAAAGTAGGGAGGAGGCATTCTGGAGACAAAGAAATTATTGTCTTCCCTTCACGCTTCTTTCATACTTTCTCCTTCCGCTGTAAGAACTTTCAAGCTTTGTAGTCAACCACCACAATATCTGATTGGTTACAGATCCCTATTTTTATTCTTATTTGTACCAGTTTGGCTCTTGACAGGATTCCACAAGATGTAGATCTGTTATTTTTCCACACCATCACATTTAAGTTTTTGAACTTCCAACCCATAATCAGTACAGATGCTCTTGCACATTATTCCAGTCACTTATGGTATTATGTATGTTGTACCTTCCTTCATTTGCAGCTTGTTATATGTCTCTGTGGCCTCATTACACAACCTGTGCCTGGGGCAAATAGACTGAACTGTAACAAACTCTGTTGGCTACAAAAATAAAAAGTAACCTGGCAGCAAAAACAAATTTTTAAGCTGCTATACCAACAAAAGGAGGTTTACTGCCCACACAGCATGCCGAAATGGTTGTAATTTTCAAGGTTGACTTTAAACTTATTTATTCTTCAGATTACCCAGTTACCCGGGCAATTTTTAATCACTCCTTCAAAATGTTAAATTTTGACAAAAACCTTTGCAATCCACTGCATGACAGTCTACCATCAGGTTTTGATGACATTTAACAATAATTCTCAATGTAATTTGCTGTAACTGTCTGCCAAGTTGTGGAGACGATTAGAAAGTTAGTGCTCATTTACTTGTTGCGTTAGCCTATATTACCTAATAAGTAGTTGGTTGCATCATGAAAGTGGTTTATTTTAAGTTCAAGTTTAATTTATTTATAGAGCACACGATCAACAATCTTTAGCAGCCCGGAGGTGCTGCACAACCTAACAAAAAGATTAGATGCTTTAAAGAAGTAAGATGCAACAAAAGATTAAAAACCAGCAAATGGAAAAAAAATCATGAAATGAAAGATGTGTTTATATTTCCCCCCAATGTCACATTTTCTACAATTTTGCAGCTCTTTACATACATCTTCTGTTTACAACTTTTCTGTTATGTTGGAAGTGTGTGCTTTTATACACACAAGCAAACATTTTCTAAACTGTTTTGAATCTAACTTATTATGCTGCTTTACCCTGACTGTGACTTTTTCTTCCTGTAAAGAGAATGAGACATGAGAAAAGTCAACCAACTCCCCGGTGGGAAATGAAAACATCCAGAGTCTGGCATTTCTGAAACTCAGCACTGATTGGTCAGGAGACCTCTGATGTAGGGGCTCAGCCCATTCATTCCTGGCTGAGAGAAGAGTGTTGGGATTTTGCAGCCTTAAGTTCTTTCCAATATCCACATATGCACGCACAGCTCTCCCTTGGTTCTGCGCCTTTAGTCAGTATGAGTTATCCACTGGTGATCCTGCTCTGTTTGGGATTACTGCAGCAGACCACAAGGGCCGTCCTCATGGATAAACTAGCAAACAGCAAGATCTGTGGAGATGCAGAGTGTTCTTGTAAGTAAGAGCATTAAAACATTGTGCAAATGTGGAATGCATCCTGAAAATACTTTTGCATTAAGATAAATAAATGAGAAGGATATAGCTTCTAAAAATATTATGCTACATGCTTACATGACCCTTTGCTATTTTGTTTTCTTTGCTTTATTAGATGTTCTTTCTCTGGCCACAGCCTTGGATGATTTCATTGCCCCTGATTGCAGATTCATCAACATCAAGATGGGTCAGATGGTTTATGTTTATTCTAAACTTGTACCAGAAGAGGGCACTGGAGTCTTCTGGTCTGGAAGTGTATGTATGTGCATACTTGTTGGATTTCAAGCTGGAGCCCAGTTCACTTTTAAAACCAGTAATTACAAAAAAAGTATGGTGGATGTAAATAAAAGAAAAGAGTCCATATTGTGTGTGTATATTAGCTTGGCTAGATATTCAGTTTTTGTAAATCTAAAATGATTTGATGATGTCACTTTTAGTATAAGGGGTTAAATGCACACAACTTACAGTGTGACGCATTATTATTTGCTAAAGAGGCCATGTTGTTTTGACTGGCAGGTGTACAGTGAGCGGTATGTGGACCAGATGGGAAAAATCGGATATTTTCCTGCAACTGTGGCAAAGGAGACAATCAAGTTTACAGACAAGACAGTGCAGATGCAAACAACTGTGAGTGTATTTATTTGATCGTCCAATCCAACACTATCTAACTTTGATCATTTTTTTTTCTGACTGTTGTATGGAGTAGGAAATGCTAAACATTATGTTGTCTTTCTTTTTCAGGACATGGACTTCTACTGTGATTAAGGTGCAGGAGACTAATACCTCCTGAGCCTTCTTTTCAGTAATGCAGGCTTTTATAAAGGACATAAAGTTGCTATCTCAAGCACATGTATCAGATAATGCACCATGATATTCTGCTGCATTGCTTCCAGCAGGGATCTTTAACTCTTTTGGGCCTTCATGGCTGATATTGCTGCTGCTTTTGAGTCAGTCAGCCCTGCATGCTGATCAAAATATTTCATTTCAATAAATATTTTTCCATGCAAATACAAAAGAAATCATTTTTCCAGATTGCTGCTTTGACATCTTAGTCTGGGGATATGTTGTTTTCTTTTTTTCTTCTTTTAATTTTGCATTTCTAATAGAGTTCTTTTTCTATAGACATGATCATTTTCAAAATGTACTTTCACTGTTGTCATCTAATTAGATTGGCAAGGTTCCATTATGCTTTTATGAGAAACATATATTGTTTCCCAAAAGTCTTCATATGTGGTTCATTCTAAAACAGCAGGGAATGAAGTTTTTGTCTTCTCTCTTGCTCTCCCTATTTCTGTCTCTGTCACAAGAGAACATGATCTAAGAGAAATAATTGCACAAAGGTGTCAGTGTGTGCCTGCAGAGCAAACCCAGACAGACATTTAGGCAAGAACATATAAGCTGAGTTATGTTAATGAAGTACAGTCACAGACTGAGACAGGCAGACAGGTGCAGGTTGTGATTCAGATGACCAGTGTCAGGTACAGATAATGTAGTAGCTGGAACATAAATGAAAAAAAAAGAAAAGAAAAAAGAAACTGTCAACGAGTAAGAGAGGCTAGATGATTACAAGAGGTGGCATTGCAAATGGGAACAAGCTGAAGAAGTGTGGATTTGACAGAAAAACAGGTATCCCTGCTGGACAAGAGTGTCAGAGATTCATGTGACAAGGAAAGGTTAGAAAGTCAAAATGTGGCTGTGGGCGAGAAAAACGCACAAAACATGACACAAAGATGCAACTGACATGAAATTCATTCGCGATCTACCACACCTATATTCCCTGTTACCTATCTGAAAAACCTTTTGAGTGGCACTGAACACACAGGCAATATATGCAGCTTTGTATCAGTAAGCACTTTGTGCTGCTTTGGCATGACGGGTGCTTTATAAATAAATTCTGATTTGATTTTGAATCTACTGAATAAATGAGAAACAAATATAAAGTTAGTCTTTGGGTACACAAACATTTCTTCTTTTTTGATGATTTTTGCTCGTGTAGCTCTTCTAAAAACAAATGAAATTTGAGGCATTAGTCTTGCTTTCACACATCTCCCTCCACTCAGCATCTGAAGTTTATTGACAGCAGTTTTTTGTACGGTTGTTAAAGAACATTTCCAAAGACCTACAAAGCCAAATCTCCTACAAAGAACAGTGGTTCCCACTATGAGACTTATTTTACCACATTTGCTAGTCGACTGACTGATTGAATGATGTCAGTATTGAATAAATATGAATCAAAATCACTGATGAAGTTAACGAAATAGAGCAGTTAAAATATCCAGTTTTCATTTATTAGTTTTTGCCTTATTGTTTAAATACTCTGTTATCTTTTATTAATGTGTTTGTTTTGTTAAATTTTGTTTGAGATTCTGCTTTTTGTAAAAATTCCAGAAGTGTTGAAATGATAGAAGACTGGAAATGATCATTTTCCGAAGTATATTACATTTATCTGCCTGTTTGTCTGTCTCACATGTATCCACCCAGCTTCCCACACACACAGCTGCCAGAGAATTATCAAGATTAAATATGGCCTGACATATTCTCACTGTTAAGGCTCTTTTCAAAAGATTATTCATATATATATATATATTTATTTTTTTGATTGGTTTTTAATCATCTGTATCTTGTCTTTCTGCGTCATTGCATCCATCAAGATATGGTGGTGAATATAATATCTCCATAAAATCTTTCTCTTTTGTGACAGTGGATTATGAAAGGCATTTCATTTTGATAGAAGGCTCAGCCTTGTTCTTTAGTGCCACCATTTAATTTCTCTGCCATCTGCAGGGAAGCGCTTACATGGCAGATGAATGCATTGATTTTTGAGCCCAATGCAAGCGGGTCATTTCCATTAGTTTATATCCGTCTGGCCTGTAGCATTCCTAGAAAAGATATGCTTACAAGTTTAGGAAATAGGGTTGTCACACATACAATTGATCTTTCCCCGTCTTTCCCTCAGCCAAAATCAATACTAACCTGCATCAAATGTTCTATCACAAAATGTCACTCAGCAGGAACATACCTGGGGCATGTCTAAGGAGTCTGACAAAGCAGGGATCATTTTAGGGGAGTAGAGGAAAGGTCAGTTTGAAAATAAATTCTGTCTAATCATCATGTTTATAAGAACAAATAATTAAACAGCATTCTAGGAGGAAATGATTGCTAAATTCAGGGGTTGTTAGCATAAGCTGTTCCAAAGAGCATCTTTCAGCAGATTGTCACTTAAAGTTCAGTGTTTGTGTTGGTCTTTGCATTAAAAATACAGATATCACAACAAGTTAAGTCAATCTTCTAGCAGACAGCTGTAGCTTTAGGGTGTTACCATAGTGACAGGGAGGGTACTGTGTCAGAGGAAATTGATGTATGTTCAAGCTTGAGAGTCCATGTGCAGATTGTGTGTGAGCCTAAAGGAGCAGGCACCACATGAAGGCAAAAGAAGATTGTTTTTTTTCCCTTTCGTTTTTTTCCCCCCCAGCTGGTGTCACGCTAACACCCACACCTCTGTGGCCAACAGCGCAGCGCCCTGTGGAGCTGAGAAAGCGACAGCTGCAGGTCAAGTTAACATCCGAGTGTGACATTTTAGACTTGGGAAAGATGAGTCTTTCATTTTACATAACCAAAAACTCATTCTTGACCTTTCTCTGCGGGTAATAAGCAGTAATTTCAGAGACATTCATGAATACGGGGAGTCCTAGGAAACAAACAAAACACTCCTGAACACTGCACTGAAGAATATTTCAACATGATCTGGCTTTCAAGGAAATTACACAGTTTCAGAACAAACCAAACTGAAATGGGTCTGAAAAAAAAATATTGAGATGAGCATTTGAAGAGCAAACATTATGTGTTGCTCCCCAGACATTGGATGACTCAGGATGACTGTTTTTGATTGAAGCAGCTAATTTCTTTCCATGAACAAACAAGTGGCTTTGTTCCCCTGAGAAAACCCAGTATTGCTCAGGACAATGACAGAACAGAAAACTAATTTGCTATTCTCATGTGATGGATCACTCTTTCCTTTGTGTATACCTATTTGTGACTGGAGGCAAAGTCTGACTTGACCGGTTGAGTCTTCAAGTTGCTTGAAAAGCGAAGTTCCTCATCTCAGAAAATGTCAGCTCACTGCTTCTTAGAACTGATCAATCAATCAGTCAGGATTAATCAGTAGCTGTTAAAGCCTGAGGATTAGAGCTGTCCTGTTCATCTGATTTCTATCCCCTGACTTCAAAATGTATTTGTCAATTTACATCTGTGTTTCGAACGTGTGCCCATCAGCTGTTCATGCTACGTGTGTCGCTGCCACATTTTAAGGAGTAGGTGACAATTGAAGTAATTCGCAAAGAGAAAAAGGGCAACCACAACAAAATCTTTCTGGCAGTATTTATCTTAGATCACTGTTCTCTTTCTCTGTGTTATATCTCTGACTCATGTAATTGCACAAGCGAGTATAATCCCCCCATTGCTTCTGTCACACTACTACACAGCCGGAGCAGCCTTTTTTTTTTTATTTCTTGTGGGTTCCAGCTTCCAAACAGCTCAGGACTAAACTGACTGATGTTTGCCCTGTTTTAGAAAAAGCAGAAAAAGAAAAGAATTGGAAGCTTGCAAATTGTGACAGAAGCTGAACAACTATAATTGCACTGGTAAAATAAGACAGTTACATCATTATGTACATTATAAAGCATACATCTTCCAATTAACTATGTTAACATATTCTAAGAATGAAAGATCGGGTAGGGGGTTAAGAAGAGAAAATCATCCTCACAGTTCGGGTAAACATAACTTTATCCCTCATCTCAACTCAACCATGTCCCACACTTATGTCACACCTGAGTAAACCTTTTTCTCAGGCACAACCCTATTTTCACCTTCTCCACCAGTGAAAAGAAATTTCCTTCCACTCTGTGCCCCTTTGTTTTGCAAGTCACTATGGTAACCAGAAAGATTGAGGAAAAGTTCACGTGAATATGTCTGAACAGGAGTCTTAGACTTACAACCAGTAAGTTGCTACTAAGTTGTTGTTGTTTTTTTTGTTTTTCAAGGTTTGGAGGCAAAAGAATTTTGCTATGCAGAAATGAGCCCAAAGTTGTTTTTAATTCTAATATTACTTTTGACATATCATGGATAAGACATTGATATAAAAGTATTCCAAGTATTGCTATCAAGAGAGTGTATGTTATCCAAAGATGGAAAACAAAAATCATCCAATCATCACAAATCATTAGATAATCAGAGATTTATTTTCTTAGCCAGATTTCTGTCATTATCAATAAGCATTTTGCACTAAAATTTCACTGACCCACATATTTCATCCAAACATATTCATGATTGTTTTCAGTTTCAAGCACAGAAAAAGTCTCATCGTGCTTTCCTGCACAGGACAGAGTGAATAGTTTGCCAGTAGGCTGGAATGATCTGCCAAATCTAATGAAATAACATATGAATGACAAGCCAAATCAGGATGGGTGTTAGCACCTTTTTTAGGGGCCTTTATGCATGTCATATTATGCCATGTATTCTGGAAATGACACAGTGCCCTGGGCTTTTATGTTCAACCTCGTAATTATGTGTGTCATTAAATTATGTACAATGACACAAATGCTTAAAATGTGCAAACATAACAGGCAAAATGACATGCTATTTATAATCAATGGCATTGTAAAACATGATCTCCACATGTTTGTGTGGAGCTCCTTCTTTACCACAGTCGTAATGACTTTATAACTGATTTGTGCATCTTCCTTAGATCTGCACAGAGTTTATGGTGAAGCCCACATATGTGACCTGTATCTTAGTAAGCTTTTTAAACCTTATGGTGAGTCTGTCTGCAGCTCCAAGAGTTTGTTGGTAGATCTAAGCTACTGCATGTGCTTTCACAAAAGAAAAGACTGAAAAAAATCACTGGTTTAATGGAAATATAGAAGCTGATTAATATTAAGACACTTACTTAAATTAATGCAGTGCAGAAGAGAGAAAAGATGCTGGAAAAGACACTAAATTATTGAAAAGAGCAGTGTTGTATAAAGTACCCAAAAGCCATACTTGAGTAAAAGTAAAAGTACCTTACTGGAAAATGACTCAAGTAAAAGTCAAAGTTGCCTGCTAAAATATTACTTGAGTAAAAGTAAAAAAGTAGCTAGTATTTACTGTACTTAAGTATCAAAAGTAAAAAGTACTGTTAATAAAACGCAATCAGAAATTTGAGTTTAACATTTTCTTTATTTCTGTTTTAGTTTTTAAGTTTGCGAATTTGCGATAGTAATTTGCAAAGTTGAAAGAAGTTTCAATACCTCCTTACGTGAACCCAACAATATAGAAAAATACTGTACACACAAACACATCCTTACAGACCAGCATGCATGCCTACCAACATTCATACCCACGTGCATTCAATATTAAATCATTCCCTATAAACTCTTGGTGCTCAGGGGTAATGCAAACAGACAAAGAACTTGATTGGTGAACTTTAACATGACTGCAGTGCGACAGCACTTGAACTGTCCATCCAGTCATTACTGAACCCTGAAAAACTTTTTGTTCAACCTCAAAAGAAGTTGTTTCTCAAAATGGTGAGAACTCAGTCTCGCTCTTGGACTGAAGACCAGACCAGCGATGCTAAACAGCCGTTAACCTACTGCTGAGGCAGGTAAAGGTGTGTTTAGCTTCAGAGACAGTTTGCACAAGGCTGCTACTAGTCCCACTACAACAAAACAAAGATTGTCCATTGGCTATTAAGTTCCTTTTTTACATTATGTATTTTTGTAACTAGTAACTAAGATGCTCAGGTAAATGTAATGGAGTAAAAGTATTGATTTTTCTCGCAAAATGTAGTGAAGTAAAAGTAAAAGTCATCAGAAATAGAAGTAGTAAAGTTAAGTACAAATATAAAAAAATACTACTTAAGTAAAGATAACTAAGTATTTTTACTTAGTTACTATACAACACTGGAAAAGAGGTGGTTGTACTGTATGGACTTGTTACTATAGAACTTGCTACACTTGTGGAAAGGTTAGGCTACACCGGGGGGTGACTATATATACACAACTTGATTCTGCATTGATCTGATGTGAAAGCTTAATCAGATCGCTTAATAGTAGCATAACTCCTTCTGTCCATTTTTCTGATGTTAGATTATCTTTGTGTGTAAATAGGAGCAGCTACGTCCTCAGTGTTTGAGCTGGAACGTCACAAACTAATTTTTAAAACATTCTGCTGTATTAACTCACCAAACTGGACTTACAGAAACATTTGAAATGAGCCTGACTTTTTAAGACTGCATTCAGTGTACCTCTGTCAGACCAGGCTGCTTGGTCACCATGGTAACAATCCCTTGACAGACCCCCCCCCCCCCCCCCCCCCCCCCCCCATAACACTTTCAGAGGTGACTTTTTTCATAAACATTGTGTGACTGATATTTGTTTAATTTTGTTCTGAGGAATACTCCTGCTTCAACCTGACACATTATTTGAGTGTGAGAGATAAAAGTCAAGCTATCATCTTTTTTTTCTAGCTATCATTCGAGAAACGCTTTCATTAGAAATCTCTTACATCCTGTATTCTAATGTTTTTACAGAGGGTTTTTTTTTTTTTTTTTTGCTCAAGTCTGCGAGCTATGAATAGACTGAGTGTTTGTCATGACAACCAATTACCCATTACAAAAGCAGCAAGGCTAAGTAAGGCAATTAAGTGGTGAAATAAAGGCACGTGTTGCAGTGAATCTCTGCTCGCAGGCACACGTGCGAGAGCAGAAACACACTTGTGGATTTTAACATATAAATTGTGTTGCACTTCATTTCTGTGCTTTCCTTACATCTTAGAAACAAATTTGTGTTTTTCAACCTCTATTTTCATCATCTATACTGCTAAGTTCTTTATATGTGTGAACAGCAAACCAGGGGCAGATCTACAAGGGAGGCAAGCGGTGGCAACTGCCCCCCTTTAGAGCTTTAGAGCACCCCCCACCCCAGTTACCAAACCTGTATGTCGAAAATTATACAGTACATGCAAAAATAAATCACTGTAAGGGTGTGTTTAGACCAAATGCGATTTGGGCGTCAAAAATGCACCTGACGTCCAAAGCTGGACGCTGTGTCACTAATAAGTCAGACGATTGATTCCCAGCATCTTGATGCCCCCGACGCGTGTCGAGGGATGTCCAGCCAAGACACGCTGGTGTGTCGGGAAGAGCCACTCCTTTTTTTCCCCTGTCACCGGTCTGTTTGCACAATGGCAGATGCAGTAGAGAGAGCGGCTCGGCTTTATGTCGTAAATCAAGGGAACGTCATCATAGAGCGTCTCTGTTCCATGTCTGGTTCACCAGATGATTCGAGGTGTTCTGAGTGTGATGAGTTTCACCGTTTACTCCAGGAGCAGCACGCTGACGAGGGCCGCTTTCAGCTTTCTGATCCGGCCCAGTTTAAGGTCCTGCTGTCCCGATGTGGGACGGCATTATAAGCCCAGTAAATCCCATGGGCACAGCAGGTCATCAAACCGCCGTTCAGAAACCTGGACCGGACGCAGATCACAGTTTATCCTCCTCTGTCTTCACAGAGAGAGGAGATTCCCCTGGTTCTTCTGGGTGTTTCCCGTCATAAAATGTGTGTCTGCGAAACGACATAAAGTCGCTCTGATTAATTGACGCCCCACGTCAAGACGTCAAAGGTCAGATTTTCCAACTCCGGCGTCTGCCGCCCTTGACGAATGTAACGCGCATCGAATCCTGAAAATCTCAAAACTCAACGTGCGTAACGCGCCGCAAGGTTTTTGATGCCTCCTAGACACGCGTTGGCCATTGACTTTACATGTAAACCTGACGCCCTTTACACCCAGATTGTGTTTGGTCTGAACACAGCATATAAAAGACTAAAAGATTCTCTCATAGCACTGAAACCAAAGATGGATTTACAAAAATATATATCCTTCCTGAGAAAAAAAAGAGAAGAGAAAAAGAAGAAGAAAGAATGGTGGAGAATAGGAAGGTTGAAATTGAAGGCAGGCACTGTGAGATGCCACACAATGATACAAGTTTACAATTAAGACATTCAGGTATGTAATAAGATTTGACAAACCTTAACTAATGTAGCCAATCTGTCAGTAATTTTGATAAAAACTAAATATAATGCAAATCCTATAATAGAGAAACCCTATGAAACTGTATTAGATCATTTCAATTGTCACTATATTTTCTATACTGATATTGAAATTCAAAGATGATCTGAGTCACGTTGTCCTCACTATTGCAAAAAGACTTGATTTGGATATTTGTAAGATGTTTTACTGCACAGCACAATAACTGTTATCTTCAGCTTTTCTGCAAGAGATGGCTTATATCTGTCCTGTACTGTTTTTTAAGTTCTTCTGAAATTTTTTTAGAAGTCCGTGTGCACTGAAGCCTAAGTACTGTTTCTATTTCCTCAGAGGGGATAACAATATAGTGAAAAGTTTAAAAGTGTTTTTGCGGGTCTATTTCTGACTACAGTACATTTATAAGGGGTTTTGTTGACATTTGCACTAGTTACTGATTTGTATTCTTGTAAACTTGCTTTCACTGGTACTTTTTGTTCTTGTTTTGTTCTCTGAGTCTAAATTTTCATTCTTGGCTAATGGACCAGGGGTGTGGCTCGACTGATTGTGTGGGTGTGTTCAATAAAAGACGTTTGCTTGCAGTCACAGCCAATTGGAGCTGACAACTGAGTCAACCAAAAAGTTTCACACAAGTGAGTTTGTTTTGTGACATACAGTGTTTTGACTCCTGCAGACATCAGCTGGTGCACTCATTCCTCCACTTAGAAATTTGATTTTAGGATAAATAAGGTTTATAATGCACAACAAGAGGGAGGACTGGCCTTCAAAGGCTCACTTGGTTGTTGACATACCGCAGAATAGTTTAAAATTTCCTATGTACTTTTACCGAACAGTAATCAAATGACAAGAATCAGACTTACAAACACATTTGTTTTTTCTAGATGCACAACTCCACTGTCACTTAAGACTGGTGATTTGTTATTACCAAAGACGTATTTATGGATTTTCTAAACATACCGTAGTTCTCATTTTGAATGTCAAATCATGATGTACTGCGTTGGCCTGCTGCATACAGCTGTGCTCCATCTATTAGGTTTCTTTCAAGTCCCATATCTCAGTCTTGCAGCTGCCCAAAGGTCGTTCCCAGAGACTGATGTGACTGACAGTGATGAAACCAAAAGAAAAAAAAAAGGAAAGGAAAAGAAACTGCTGTTGCAGAAAATCTCATTATTAGAAAAGGGGTCATGTGTTGCTCTATTTGCAAAGTGTGAAATTAAGAGTTGAGCCTGAGCACATGCATATGTGCAAATTTATGCTTTTATTTAAGAGGTTATTTATGTTACTGCGTGTTTTTTATATCTAGGTTTGAAATGTCTTTGTCTTTTATGTCTTTAAGTAGCATGTAAGTGTCTTTAATGTACACCACCTGCCTTTAAGCTTTTACAGGTAAGAAGCCTGTCCCACAGAGCCTGCAGACAGTTTAAGGACAAACTAGGTTTGTTAAGCCTAATGGTCCTTGTATTGATCATTTGAGGTATCTTTGCAAATCGCAGAAATAGAATGACCAATGAGATGCTCATTCAGACTCTCTAAATGCATTTCATTTCGTACTTTTATTGACCCTCCTTGAGCAGCCAGTGCCGGGTTTAATACACACACAGCTCACAGCCTGATTTTACAATGACATGATGGATTTGGGTATGAGGGTGTTGAGGGAAGCCGTACACTGCACAGTTGACTGGTTATATTGGAGGTTAACAGCTTTTACCAGTGTGAACAGTATATTGGCTCTGGTCAGTAAAGTTGTGGAGTAAAAAGAATTAAACTATACTCAAATGAATCACCTTTACTGGCTTAAATGCATAAGACTACTGAATGAATTAATCAGCACCTGACTCAACTGCTATTAAGCTGTGCCGACTTCTCAGCCAGGAGAAAGAATAGCAGGCTTAGCACTTGGGTGCGCTACAAAGAAACTGTGGCCATCGCTAATCCCAGGCTGAATCAAGCAATGCTGGGACTCACATCTGTGTTAAGAGTCTGAGGGGAGGTGTCAAACTCCATGTTTCCATGAGAGTCACTGCTATAAGCTTACGTATGCAGTGTTTACACACTCAAGGCACAATCATAACATCCATTCTCAGCTCATGGAAAAAGATCCATTTACGTAGTGCTCATGCACACACCCAAAGGGTTTTCTTCACAGTGTTTCTGTGCAGTTATTATAACCTTTGCTACTATTAACTGATTATTCAAAGATGTCCAAATGAAGGAAGTTGTTAATATTAACACCCCCACCCCCCCAGAAAAAAACCCTCATTAGTCTTTCCTTCCTAGGTATTAGTTTGAGTACAGGTTAATACCAGAGCTTTGAACATTAAATTCCCAGAGAAGAATGAATCTATGTATGTTCTTTTAGCATTGCCGTGTTTACCCTGTGCCCTGTATAGCCCATGAAAAATATCTATTGTTTGCTTTCTTAATGGACTATGAAAGTCCAGAGGTCCATAGTGGAAAGAGGCTTGGAAACCTCTGAGATGCCATTACCATTAGCCCTAATGTCCTTTTAAAATGGAAAGAGCATCAGCCCCCACACACAGAGAGACTACTGCGTATGTTGCTTGCGTGAAACAACCTATTTGTCATCACATCCTGCCAAGGTCACTTGGCCTGTCCCCTTCCTGTAGTCACAAAGATATAACTATTAATTAGTCTCTTTGAAAAACAAACTGATAGCTGATATGGAGCATTTTACATTGTATGTATGATATTTATCAATTTCCCATTCCTGCTTTATTGCATTCAGGGTAACAGTGGGGTTGTAGCCCCAGCTGTCATGTTTACTGAGTTGTTCTTAGCTCTGTATGATACAATGTCTTAATATCTTTTAGATTTTTGATGAAATAAGAATCTGAATAGCTTGCTTTTTCGGATGCATTCACACTTCCCTGATAAAATCATCTGACCAGGTTTGATTTTGCATGTGAATGCACAAACTAAGACTAAAGAGTGAAGCAAGAGGTTAAAAGTGATTTTAGTTTAAGTGTGATTGTTTCTTGATGTCCCTTAACATTCAGGGTGTCTTTTCAGGTGTAGACATGTGCAGTGTTTAAATCTGCATTGGCAAATATCACACCCAACTGGAGCTGATGATTGCTCACACATCAGATTTGAAATGGCTGACTTCCTTGATGACTAAACGAGCATATGAAAAGAAATTGAAAAGTTGGCAGCGCTGAGAGCTATGTCTGGTGCAGGATGGCTGATTAGGAAAATTTAAGATTGAAGTGATATTTTGCAGTGTCCAATCAAAATAATCAGCAACAAATTTGTTTGAGGTGTTTGGCTCTGGCATGTTGGGGGCACTCAGCATGATACTCTACTTTCGCAATTAAACTAGTCATGGCATCAACTTAATTTCTAAATACACACTGGGCACTATCGCTTGTGTCAGTGATGTGAATTGCTTACACACAAAATTTTGGAAAATTCTAAAGCACTCACTAATATCACTGATTACTGTGTTTTTGACAAATCTACCCATTATGTAGCAAAAAGCAGTGACTGCTGGCAAATGGCCTCCAAAGAAAGTGCAACTCCAGCTTGTTAACTTTGTCACCAAAATCTGAAGTGCAAAATAGTTTCCAAGCTGCCACAGCAGTGACAGCGATAGCATTATTGCAGTCTGCTTTCATTACTGTCTGTGCCAGACAGTCTACTATCCTCTAAAATCTCAGTGTTTGCACTCAGCCTGTCACATAAGCTGCTTTCACACAGACACTGGAATCCTAAAAAGAATGGTGGCATGTTCGAATTCAACCCACCCAGCACAATTCTATTGAAAACATATTAAAGACGTCAAAAAGATGTTAAAGGTGATAGCTCCAACTTTTTCATCAAAACAATATAAAAACAAAAACATCCACAGAACATCTAGAGGGGTGCAGAATATTTTTTATGCCGTATAAATAACTGTTATATCAATTTTGATGGGTCTAAAAAGTAAATATTTATACATGATTACTCTTCCAACGTTGGTGGTTATTTTGCTTCCGGTTACAATGAGCAATGGCGTCCGAGAGAGAAAGACCATTGTTGTTGCTGCAGCTGAATAACAGAGATACTTGTGATGCAAAGTAAAGATGATGGGGAGATTTTGGTATTTCCTTACTTCTTCAGCCAAACATTCTTCGGTTGGACTCACATCTGCGTCTTTGTAGGCCAGTGCTGGTGCTGCTAGTGTTTTTGTAGTGGTAGACCAATCACAGCCCTTGCCGTCGTCCCTTGACGGAGTGACGGACACTTAAAAATATTTTGTGCAGCTGGAGACGATGGAAAGGCTCTCCGACAGGCTCTCCGTCGACGTAGAGGGCTCTCCGTAACCTGAGGACTTTACGGACGATTATAAATTAGGCTTCATGCCTCTCCTGTAAGGTGTCAGGATAAGTCAGCCTGCTTCCATCTGCTCATGTTAATTTACTAAAACAGCTGTCACGGTCCATAGAATGAGTGTCTGGACATATTCAGACAGTTCCATGACTGAAACACTTGTTTGAAAACTCTCCATTTACGAAAAAGCCACCAAAACCTGCTAGCTGCTGCTTGTTAACATAGCAACTGCTGCTTTTGCCTCCAGGCTAAGCCCTGCCCACCAAAAAACGTCACCGTGTTTGCAAACTTTGAAGGGGTCTATATATCCTCAGATTTATGTATTGCTTTATTTTTCTCCAAATAAAGCTACGTCCAGCTATGTGATATGTGAAAGGGTTGTTTGTGTTTATGTTTTCTGAGGGGACTGGAACAACAACCCTTCAGCAGGCCATTTCCACGCTGTTTTCTTTCATCTGATGGTGCGGTGACTCCAAGTGCATCAGGAAACGTGGCAGTGCAGGATGCGACTGTGTTCCTGCAGCCGTAGAACTGCCATCTTCCCTCACAGCAGAAGAAACTGAAGAACTGACATATCCATTCATAAATACTTCTGTAGTTGTGCACTACCACAGCTATCTGCCAACCCGCTTTGGTGGCCTTGTTGGCCTTGTCTGCCTCTCAGGACTTGTGGTTCGGCAGATTTTAAAGAAGCTGGTGTGTTATCTGTGCCGGGATTGGTCTATGCTGTACCTGCACCTCTGATCAGAGCTACCACTTACTAAAACTGAAAAACAACAGAGAGCTCATGATTCCATCTGAGGGGACTTGGACGGTTGTCAGATCAGCCGAGCGTTTCATTGGCCAGTCTGTGTCTGGGAAGCTGTCAACTTGTCTAACATTATTCAGTTTGTATGGGCTGATGTTGGAGTTTAGGATGTGCTCGGCCTCGGAGAGCATATTACAGAAACACTATGTGCTGATGCTGCTTATTTCCACAAGCTGAGACTGCACCACATCATCAAATTAAAACAACACAATTACAGTGTGCAAAACTACTTTTTGGGATTTTAGTGCATTTCAACCTTTCAACTAAGAAAATGACTGAAAAAACCCCCAAAAACTTTTTTTTCACCAGTCTGAACCCTCATCATGATGGCATTTTCAACAACCGTTCTCTTTAAAGGATTTCAGTGTGTCTTAATTGAAAATGTCTAGTGTACATAACCTATAGGTGTATGTGTATGTGTAGATTTCTGAATAAATGAAAATAATTATTTCTTATTTTGTGTGTATGTGTGTGTGTGTGTGTGTGTGTGCGTGTGTGCGTGGGTGTGTGTGTGTGTGTGTGGGTGGGGGGGGGGGGGGGGTATTGACTTCAGATTCAATGCTAGTCATGGTAATTAACTGTAAGATACACGTTTTTACTGTACTTTATCTCAACAGCTAATAAAATGTGAATTATTTATGTGTGGGATGTACTAAGTTGTTATAGTAACCAACTAAGAAGTTTTAATACATTATTTTGATACTTATTTACCAAGAACATCAGTAAATGTGTGTGGAATTAATTAGGGTTGAAATGTGCAATGAAAGTCCCTTTATTTTCAATTGTTTGATAATATACAATCACCTGTAGAGGTACAGGAACAGTGTGGGATTTTATTTTATTTTTTTTAAAAAGGTAAATGTGAAGAGACCCTCATTAGGCATTTTGGTTCTGCAAATGAATGAATATTTGCTGCCACAACACAATTTGGTAAAATGTCAAAGAATGAAATACAGTTTTCCCTCTAAACCCTCCAAATATGAAACTGCAGTGTGCATGGATACAAACAGATGAGAGGATAGCAGACAGATACAATGATGGCAAATAGTTAGATTACTGATCTAAAATATTACAAAGAACAAAAAAACACATTAAACTAAAAAAAGCTACAAGATTTAGATATAATAACATTACTGTGGGCTTCAATCATCTCCTATTGCTTTTTAAATCATGCCGAGAGTGAGCGCGCTGGTGATTTCTTTAATTGTGTGTTCTGATTCATTTCCAAAATAAAGTTTTAGCTTCTGAAATCAGATTTTTAAACAGTTCTGATGGAGCTCAATGTTTATCTGGATGATGCAGCTTCATTCCGAACCATTTCACTGAACCTGGACAACCCGCAGCGTGTCTGGAGATAAAAGAAAATAATATTCAGTGTAATGCCGGTTTTGTGCGAAATGCGTAAATGTGCACAATGATGCACCCTCCCCTGCTGTACAACATGGAGGAGACTGGACATCATTCACATATGTTTTCTTGGAATTGGCTAGTGACTTCAGGTGTCACCTGCAGTGCCGTCATTGAAATCTGTAATCGCAGTTATTAATGTTGCATGATGCCAGCATGCATGAAGACGCACGGATCTGTGGAGACTCCGCTCCAGCTGCTGATGTGACGGTGACTGATGCTGTATTTCTGCTTCCAGTCAGTGATCCCCGAGATTCAGATATGAATCTAACATGGTTCAGACCAGCCAGAGTTACATTAATATGTGGAATTATATTTCCCATTTCAGGAGATTTTAATAACAGGTTATTAAATTGGTTTGCGAGGTTGTGGAGTCTGCTGCTGTAAAAGCACGTAAAAATCTGATTGCCAGGGGAGGGGGGAGGCTTTTAAAGGAATTGTTGGAATGGTGGGATGTTTTTTCAATACTCTAACATAGGATGAAAAAATGCCAGAATGATGAGACGTTTAGCAGAAATTTTTAGGTGTTGCCATTTTGACAATTGGGGACCCATGTCAGAGTGGAGGAATGTCAGAATGTGTCAGAAGTAACCCGGAGGAAGCGGCTGGCATGGATAGCAGCTGTAAGATGCACAGACATACATTTTTCTAACATCCCATCCTACCTGAAAGTGTGCTCTAGGCATTTTTATTCCCGTAAGTGCAAATATGTGTCAATATGTGCAAGGATGATTACCTTCCTACTTTCTTCCATTTTTCATAGAAATTACTTGTAAAGCTACCTTTTATTTTGAAAAATATAGTTACAAAACTGTTTATAGTGCGGTTAGCATGCTCACAGGCTACAAGAGAGGCTCATTCAAACACATGAATGAATGGGACCCTGAAAAGCACCTAGCCGAGCCACTCAGATGCTTATGACTGACGATGTTGTCTGAGCCCATCGGTTTGCAGTCTTCCACATCTTGGCCACATCAGGGTCACGGGTCCACTCTGTAGCCAGGATTTCATATGGGTCCTTATCTCCAATAAACACAATCTTCTTCATATACAGTAGCGTCTCCTTGCCTCAGGAAAAAGTTTTTCCCGGAACCGCTCTTTTCTTTCTTTTTAAACTTTTAGCATCCTTCTGTTTCCTTGTTCTGTCGGTCCCTCCTGTTGGCCTCAGAAAATGGCAGCGGCGTATTGTTTACCTCCCACAATGCATTGCGCTGTGACGTTGGTTCCCAAGCCTTATATGGTGGACACACAGCTACGTAGCACCAGCGGGCCAGCTCAGCCAATGGGGCGTCTACGTATATAATGTCTATGGGAAAAACGGTTTGAGCAAGCAACATTTAAAATAAACCACACCACCCAAAACCACTCCTTCAGAGCACCTTCAGCGCCGATGTTTTAGGAGCATGTTAACAATAGCAGCAGAGTGGATAGCTCAATAGTGTGTAGTAAACAGCTGACAAATCACGTTTTTAAAAGCTTTAATCCACTCACCTCCAACTCTTTCTGCGGTGTAAAAAGTCCACACTGCAAACATCAACGCCTCCAAGTTCTTATCTGTCGTTTTGTTTTGTTTTTTTGGTGCAGCAGCAGTTAGCAGTCCATTAGCCATTTGTTTACAGTGAGCGGCGCACGGGGGGGTCACACTGGGGATGGTGAGAGGGGAGGGACAGAAACAAGATATAAAGGCATTGATTTGTTCTTTCTATATGTTGCGAATGACCAATTCCTGGCTTTCGGCAGGAATGGCGGGGGTTGATCAGAGTTTTTACAGAATTACAGCTCTCTCAGAGGTCTGACTTTTTTCCCTCCGTTTTATGAATACATGTTGTATTCATACTGTCAGGATGGAAGGACCACTTCACCCAGTATAACAAAAAGTGTTTCTGAACAGGTTTACTTACTCTGGCTTTAATGGGAAGGTAAACATTTGAGCACAACTGTATATTTTTATATTTAAAAAACAAACAAACCCCCCCCCCCCCCCCCCCCCCCAGTCCCTTTAATGTCCAAACGTGTATATTTTAACGATGGAGTGCAGAATATTACAGAGAAACAAAGGATATTTATAACCCTCAATTAACCCAGTTATTAAACTTAAATAATATGCACATTACTAATACGCACATGATATGTGGATACACACAACCCAGCCTATAGCTTTACAGTCAAACACTGGCAAAACTACACAATTTTGTTAATTCCCTTTAAACCAGTCCATGGACGTATGTTGGCTTTACATTTCCTTTGAAACTTTTAAAAAAAATTAGTTCAGGTTTTCCTTGGAAGTCACTTGTTGTCCAGCTATTGACAAGCAACATGAAATTTTTTTAAAGTGTGGAAAACATATAACTTTGGTAACTACTGTACAAGGATAAGAAACCATTACAGTTGTTCAACATATTTGGGGGATATTCTGGCCAAATACAAGAAGTTCAATTTTCTTCAAAGTCACAGTGAATTAGCTATTTAATCAAATCAGAGTGGATATCTTTTCATCCTCTCTCTCAGAAATATGATTCATCTCTAAGGCTAATTTACATGTCCTTTTATTCCCTCTAAGGTGATGCATTCATTTGGAAAGGCTGAATACTCACATCAAAGTAAGTAATACACAGCAGGAAAATAATTATTGTGATTATGAATAATCTGAGCTCACACTGTTGTTTTTCTTTTCCAATTAAACAAAATTTATATTTGGAATAAGCTCTGAATATCAAAGCAGGTGGCTGCTCTCACACTTCTACTGCTGTTTCCCAAGAAACCTGTGTGAGAGCTGCACAGTTACAGGTTCTTTTTTCTTTCTTCTTTTTTTTTTCTTTTAACAACCATCCGCTGTCAATACAGTACATTTTTCTCATATTGGTTCTGAGCCACTGTAGAAATCCAGTGAGTTGTTAGTATGTAGGGATTTATATAGGGATATGAGTAGGGAGGAAATTACATGTACATTTTTTCCCCTGATTTATCAAAAGAAAATGATTTGTGCACTTTATCATTCCAGCTGGTTGATAAAACAACACAGCCAATGATACAACATCAAGAAAGGTTGTGCTTATCCGGGACTGTCAAAATATGATACAATGATAAAAAGAAACTCATAAATCATATGAATACTATATGACATACTAACTTGAGTTTTGTTAGTGGTGAAAAACAGCTGAAAATTAACTGGCACTGTAGCATCAATCTAAAAAAAATGCAATCAACAAATAAAATCTGGAGAAGCTTAAATAGGGTTTTACAATACAAAAGGAAAGCACAAGTCTGACATCAAGATAATTTTTGGGCAGGATGCCTGAAATACTGAATGATTGGAAAGGGCAAACATAAATGCACTTCCTGTGTTAATATACAGATTGTTTGAATGTACTGGAGAAGAGCATAAATGGAGCATGAATAGACAAGAATGTATGCCAAAAGTGAAAAAAATAAATAAAACAGTTCTATGCAGGCCTCTAAAATAGTTTAACACTTTAAAGTAGCAAATACTGTACACAACAAAGATTAAGGCTATAGGTTTTATCATTAAAAAAACACTGTATGCAATGGGCTGCTTAAGTTTGCTACAGTATCATTAAATAAAAGGAAAACAGTCATATTGATACCCAATGTATGTTAGAATGTTTGCAGTACATATATATATATATATATATATATATATATATATATATATATATATATATATATATATATATATATATATATATATTATCTTAAGACCAAGTTCTAACAGCAATTCAAGGCTATGAGGGATCATTATTTGAGGTTTATTAGCTTGCCCTACACAAGAAAGAACAATCTTTTCCTCATCTACAGGGAGGATGTAAACAATACGTTAATGGAAACATGAAGGAGAAAAGATGTTAAATATAATTTGCTGTGAAAAGACAGAGGCAGTGAGAGAAAAACAGAGAAAGGACAGAGTGATATAAAAGATGAGGATGAGTGAGAAAGACACAGAGTGATGAGTTCAATTTAATCTTCCTCTGTGCTGACTTGTAGTCCATGATAAATCAAGCCAGTGTTTCCACTTGAGCTGGTCATGCTTTCTGCCACACCTCACAGCACATTAAGCCCAACATCACCTCTGCTACCTGCTGTCTGTTTCTCCAGCTGCTCTCATGGAAGTAATAGATCTGCACAGACTACAGGTAGAAAAGCCACAGCTGAATCCCACCTCCACAGTAAACAAGGCTTCTCTCAATATCCAAAGCAGATTATTTCAATGCATGCAGTTAAACCATTTTGGCTGTGTTTAGAATCAAACAGCTGTTTTGGGTTGTGAAAAAAGTACTCATTAAGTAGATAAGCAAGTAGCTTTTTCTTTAGTTGTGTGAAATACTTTTTGGTTATCCCCAGTAAAAAGGGTTTAGCTTGCTCACAGCATAGAGATGGAGAGAGGAGACTAGATGAGTGAATCCAACAATAAGCATAAGAATGAGGACATCAAAAGACAATTCTTTGCCATATAAACTCAAACTTCAAACATTTCAGAGATTTGACCGAGCTCTTTATTTTAAATTTATACACCATGAGACTTTTGTATCAGAATTAGAAAGGTGGGGAAGGGTGTTAGTTCAGCGGTTACAGAGGTGGGCTTGGGTCACCAAGGCTCTAGTCCCACCATAGGGGAACTACTCTGGGCCCCTGAGCAAGGCTCTTAACTCCCAAACTGTTCCTTGGACTCATAAAGATGGCAGTTCAAAGCTGTCCAGTAAATATAGTGATAGGTAAAATTCAGAGGGTAGTTTTCCTGGATTGACCAAGTAAAAATAATTATCATCATTATTAAATATTTTATTAATTCCAGAAGAAATTTTGCTAAAAAAAAAAAAAAAGCAATTTATTCATATTTCATCATCTGAAGAATGTAATTATTGCTGTGCTTCATTCCACAGTGGCTGTGCAATCAGTAACTTCAACAACTGAACTTCAGGCCAACCTGGAGTTGCTGCATGGTGACTTTAATCTCCTATCCTGCTGTGTTCCAAATACTGCTGCCAAAGAGAGTACAATTACATGAAGAGATGCCCCCCCACCACACACACACATACAAACACACACAGTATCTTTGTAACATGGCTGCCGCTCTCTCAGTAGCTACATTCGCAGCATTCAAAATTTCTTCAGAAATTTTCCAGTTATCATTATTATTGCTTTCCATATCAATGTCAAATGCTTTTAGCAATGGCACCGCAGGGAACTGAACCTGAACCTGAACTGAACCCCATCTCATTGTTGAGCGTATGCCATACCAGTGCATTTGGCTTATTTTTGTAAGACATGACAAGGTAAAGCAAAACCTGCATCAAGAACGGGATATTTGTTATTTATTTTGTTATTTATTTATTTGTTTCAACATTGCATTGAGAGAAGACTTTATTTATCAAAAGAAAAACTACAGAAAATATCTAACACTAAATAAAATTTTGCAAAGCTGTCTTAGTGCAGGAAATTAAACCTTTACTAATGTTTGTTTGTTTGTTTGCTTTTTGGTTTTTTTGGGAATATTTTATTGTTATATGAGAAACCGAAAACACCAACTTGCAAAACTGATACTAATGAAAGTAATAACAAAAATAATAATAGTAATTGTGATAATAATAATAATAATACCAATAATAGTCATGGTAATACTACTACTACTGCTACTACTGCTACTACTACTGCTACTACTACTACTACTACTACTACTGCTACTAATAATAATAATAACAATAATAATAATAATAATAATAATAATGAATGAATGAAAGTCGATGTTGTAATAGACTGTCTCTCTTCTCCCCCCCCCCCAAACAATATAACATACAACATAATGATAATATAAAAACTACAGGGGTTAGACAATGAAACTGAAACACCTGTCATTTTAGTGTGGGAGGTTTCATGGCTAAGTTAGACCAGCCTGGTGGCAAATATTCATTAATTGCACATTGCACCAGTAAGAGCAGAGTGTGAAGGTTCAATTAGCAGGGTAAAAAGCACGGTTTTGCTCAAAACATTGCAATGCATACAACATTGTATCAGAGTTCAAAAGAGGACAAATTGTTGGTGCATGTCTTGCTGGCGCATCTGTGACCAAGACAAGTCTTTGTGATGTATCAAGAGCCACAGTATCCAGGGTAATGTCAGCATACCACCAAGAAGGACGAACCACATCCAACAGGATTAACTGTGGACGCAAGAGGAAGCTGTCTGAACGTGATGTTCGGGTGCTAACCCGGATTGTATCCAAAAAACTTAAAACCACAGCTGCCCAAATCACGGCATTTGCATGGCCCAGGACTTGTGCTAGATGGGCCAAGGACTACCGAACCATTCTGGAGGACCATGTGCATCCAAAGGTTCAAACATTGTATCCTGAAGGCGGTGCAGTGTATCAGGATGACAATGCACAAATACACACAGCAAGACTGGTGAAAGATTGGTTTGATGAACATGAAAGTGAAGTTGAACATCTCCCATGGCCTGCACAGTCACCAGATCTAAATATTATTGAGCCACTTTGGGGAGTTTTGGAGGAGCGAATCAAGAAACGTTTTCCTCCACCAGCATCACGTAGTGACCTGGCCACTATCCTGCAAGAAGAATGGCTTAAAATCCCTCTGACCACTGTTCAGGACTTGTATATGTCATTTCCAAGACGAATTGCCGCTGTATTGGCCGCAAAAGGAGGCCCCACACCATACTAATAAATGATTGTGGTCTAAAACCAAGTGTTTCAGTTTCATTGTCTAACCCCTGTAATAGCACAACAATAATAATCAGTCAGTCAGTCAGTCAGTCAGTTTTGTTCTTCAGGGTGATGCTGCTGGTAGGAATGAATTTCTGTACCTCTCCATCCTACAGCGAACCTGACGCAGCCTCCCACTGGACACACTGTTGATTTTTCACCGTGTTGTGGAGAAGGTGGGAAGAATCCTCCATCATCTTCATCAGCTTGTGCAGCGTTTTTTTCTGAACAATCAGCTCCAGCGGCTCCAGAGTTCTCCCCAGCACAGAACCAGCTTTCTTGATCATCTTGATTAGCTTCGTCAAGTCTCTGGTTCTGATGCTGCTGCCCCAGCAGATGCTGCAAAGCTGACTGCACTTTCCACAACAAACTTGTAGAAGATCTGCAGCATCTTGGTGCATACATAAACCTGTAGTATGTAGTATGTCATATGTATATCTGAACTGACCTAACCTGTCAGTTCAGATGTTCCATCTTGCTAACATGGCTGCTGCTTTCTCAGTTGCAGGCAGTAGCTGCATTGGCAGCCTTTAAAATTTCTTCAGAGATTTTCTAGTTCATCTCTTATTGAGCTGTCTTCCTGCCTTTTACAATCATTACTCCATTCTTTTATGTTTAAACTCGTATAATTCATCATGACCCTTTCACTGTCCTCTTCTTTATCGTTGCAGCCTTTGAAGCTACTTGTCACCTCTTCTTACTTGTCCTCTTTTCTCCTTATCTATCCTTTTCTCCTCTTCTGTTCTCCTCTTTTTCCTATTTTTCTTTTCTTTTCTTTTTAACATTTAACATTAAAAATGCTGTGTGTAAGAAAAGCAAAGGTCAGTGGCAGAAAAATGTAATATATAATTCAAAACTGAGTTTCTGATGTGTAATCGCTGCACTAGAATAGCTGTTATGTTTATTTTCTTAGAATGAGTCATTTATGGAGGCTGCCATACTTGTGCCTCTATTTTATAGAAAATAGAAAATATGAAATCTTAAATGGGATGCTACTATTTCATTAAAAGAAATAACATTCTAATCTTATTAGCATTTAACACAGCATCCTGTCTTTTTTTATTGGGGCTAAAGATGTAAGTTCATAAAGTCAGAGGATTACTTAAATTCCCTTAAAAGTCTTTGGTGATGGTTTAGTTTCCTACAAAACTAAAAGAAAAATTCTTAGTTTTGTAGCACTTGTTAAAACATATGTCACAAACTGTGCTACTATTGATGTGTAATCGCTGCACTAGAATAGCTGTTATATGTTTATTTTCTTCAAAGGAGTCATTTATGGAGGCTGCTATATTTGTGCCACTAGTACAGTGTCCCTAAATGGACAAAACAATGAGAGAACCCCCTGAACTTTTTTTTTTTTTCTTCTTTTACTTGTCCTGTCCGGCATCATAGCAGGCAGAATGGAAATCTGATTGCTTTATTGTGTTGAACAGTTTTGCTTTACCAAGCGGAGCTTTATGAACACAAGGCTCCACTTGATATCATGTTTATTAATTTTATTTTAATTAATTAAACATTTGTCTATAACAGCATTCCATACCATACTGCTGGGCTTGACAAGGGAGAAATAGAGGTTAACAGAGTTAATGATAGAAAGTGAAACAGAGAGAAAGGAGTGAGGGAGAGGAAGAGGGAGAGAGAGAGTGAGGAGAGAAAACATGAATCCACTTACACAGTTCACTGGTGCATCTGTACAGAAACCCCTAAACAACATTCCAAGCTCTCTGTCGGAAAACAAAACAAGCAATCCCCTACAGGAGGACCCACAGGTGGCTTGGGTATCCTCAGATCATACAAACACCTGCAGAACTACGCAGATAAGAGGTACAAACTAGTCCGCGCAACGGGAAGCAGAGAAGAGGTATAACCTAGTCAGCGCAACGGGAAGCAGTGTCACAGTGTCAACATGCATAATAAAGGGTGCTCCGTGGTGATACAGTCATGCAGATGCAGCCTCGTCTTCTGCAAGGACGAGGAAGCCCGCAAGGCTCATGACCCAGGCCCCCAGCAACCACCCAGAGGCCCAGATCCCAGCCGCCCCCCCAAAGAACGGACATGCATCCCCCAAAGGGCGGCAAAAGGTGGCCCCAGCCGGAGTCCCACACGGTCTGGGGGCCCAGGCCCCAGTGGACCAAAACCAGCAGCTGCCGACCCCACCGGGCACCGGTTGTCCCCGGGGCAGGGACGGCGCCGGGCCCAGGGCCCAAGCGCCCAGGAGCAGCCCCCCCCCACCCCACCTGACCTGGGCGGCCCAACCGAAACCCAGGAGGACCGGACCCCCCAGACAACACCCCCCCCCCCCCCCCCCCCCCCCCCCCAGGACAGGCCAGCCCCCCACCCCGACGTCCCTGCCCCACACACTTGACACCAGGGCGCTACCACTCCTACCACCCCCACACTCACACACACATACCCCAACACCCACATGCACTCCCCCCACACACACGCACCCACATGCGCTCCGCTCTCCGACCTTACATACCCACACTCACTGCTCCCTCCACCCCCAACACCCTCCTCCCTCTACCCTCCACACATACCCCCACCTCCTGATACCCTCTAACACCCACATACACTCCCCCACACATCTGCACCGACCCCTCCCTACACCCCACACATATGCCCCCACCTCCCTATACCCCCAATACCTCCATACAATCCCCCCCTTACATGTCCAGCCCCACCCTTCCCTCTGACCTATCACACTCCCGCCCTTCTTTCTTCAGCCCCTCACGGCCATCCCTACTAGACACTCACCAGCATACGCCTCCTTCCTCCATCCCCACTTTTCTCCAACCATTGCCCTCATCTCCTCCCTCCTCTAGCCCAAATTCCTCCCTCCCACATTTCCTCTTTCACACTCTCATTCATTTGTTCTCAAACACCCACCTCACTCTTACCCTTGCTCCCATGCCTCCTGGGTGGTAGCCCGGGCTGGGGAAGGAGCCGCGAGCTCCAAGCCCCCGGCACGTTCCTACCCATCCCACCCACCTTCCATCCCCCACCCCCTGACGCAGCAGGCCAGGCATCCCCCGAGCCAGCAGATCCCCCGCAATGCAGCCGGCCATAACCACTAGCGCGTGAAGCAGCCACTACCCCCCCTCCCCCCAGTAGTGCACCGGAGACCTGGGTAGAAAAGGACCCAGTTTCCCTCTCCTCCCCCACTCATGACTGTGTGTAAGATGTGTGTTGTTTGCAGTTAAAACTGAGAGGCAGTGCCAAGTCATGTCGGGAGTGGAGTCGCGTAGGTTGTATGACCACCCAACCCCCCCCTCCTTCCACACGCTATATGGCCCGCCTCTCAGAAGTGGTTGTGAGCTGTCGTTATTTTATGTGTTTAGGTGTCTAAGTGTGGTTAAAACTGGGGAGCAGGCTGTCTCTAGATGCGGCAAACAAAGGCACTTTGGTGCCCCCCCTCACCACGCCCGCTTGACACGCGCTCTCCCCAAGACCCTACGTGTGTGTATGTGAGGTAGAGCAGGGGGGGAGAGAGGTTTTGGGAAGGGAGACCAGGGGGTATGAATTCCCCTCTGGAAGATGAGCCGTTACCGGCATTAGGTACCCCTGCCTCCCGGGATCCCCCCAGGGCAGAAAGGGGCAGGCATGGCCGCCCCCACGGCCAGGCGACCGGCATTCACCACAAAGGGGCCAGCGGCAGCCCCTGGGGGCACCCGACCACCCCAGGCCAGGGAGGGGGGACCGGGACAGGAGCGAACAAGGTCAGCGGAGGGGCCAGAATCACCGGCCCACCATCCCCAGGCCCTGCAGACCCCCCATGAGGCACGCAGAGCTGCCTCTTTGTTTTTTTTCCCCCTTTCCTCCGCCATTCTATCCTATCACCCCCACACCCATCTTCAAACAACCCACAACTTTACCCCGTCAACACTCTCCCATCCCATCCCCGTCTTCCTCCCACCCCACCCACATCGCGGCATAGCCGCATAGCCGCATCGCCGCATCGCCGCATAGCCGCATAGCCGCATAGCTAGTCCCTGCACATCTGCCCCCTGGTCCCCATGCCCCCCCTGTCTTTACCCAAGCCCGCACCCCCACCCCGGCCGTGACATACACAATCCTCCAACCCCGCCAGAACCCCCGCCCATTCACCCTCCCACACACCACCCTCATTCACTCAGCTGCCCCGCATGAACTTTAAAACTGCTGTACCAGCTTTGTTTAATAGGAGTTGGTCAGAGCACTGTTTGGTATAAGTAATGCAAGAGTACCTAACTGCAGTTACAATGAACGACAAGGGTGCCGCCATACATCCAATCCATACAGGAAGTCTCATGTGGAAGTCAGTTAAATACTGCCAAGAGTCACTATCTGCAGCTTGCAAACAGATGTGTATGGTGTAGTCGGGTGGTTAGGGTTAGGAGAAGGGGCAGGGTTAGATTTTAGCAAGTTACATGAAAAAGTAACTTCCGATTAGGACTTCCGGCGTGGATTGGATATATGGCGACATACTGTGACTGCAGTTGGGTCCCTCTCCAGTAATGCCTTAAAGGTTGAATATAGAATACGGACAGAACAGCGACATCACGTGTGTCTAGGTTGTAGTTACAATGGCAGAAAAACAACTCCAGCCGCTGGGATGCCAGGCTCGCTGCAGATACGCAAGTGACCAACAGCCTGCAGCATGTCCAACAAGTAACGCAGAGGAGTTTATAACTGACAGCTAACGTTAGCCATGTTAGCAAACAAGTTAACTTACTGATCCAGGAGAAAAGTCGCCATTTCTGTGTTTTGACGCCGTGGAAAACGTTTATGTGGGTCTATTTCATGAAGTCTTCACCTAAATTTACTCCAGATTTTGCTCTTCTCAGGTCACTCCTCCTCAGAAACAGATAACAATATCTCCAGGGCTCTGAAGCAGCTGCTTCACTCGCCGTGTCCACTGTTTCCCCCTGTAGCAGCCTAACTGTGCCCATTGATGCCACACAGAGATCACATTTGGCAACCCGCAATAGTGGCGTGTATTGGCTTATAGACGTAAATATATTGCCATTATCGAACCCATAAAAATGTATTTTATAATTATTTTTAGGCTAAATATAATTTTTCTAGGAAATGTTGTACTTTCATTCTGTACCCCCCCCCCCAAACGACCTGTGGAGGTATTATTATTATTTTTTTTTAAATATAGCTTTTGATAAAAAGCCTTTAAGGCATTGACAGTTGTTACTCGTAGTACAGTCAAAGCAACACCTGAGACCGATGGATCCAATCGCAGATAAAAACATCTTTATATCTGGGGACATGAATGAATGAATGAATGGTTTTACATACCTTTACAACATTTAAGAATTATCTTAAAATGATGTGAATAAATGAAGAATGCAATGATTTGCAAATCTTATAAACACTTTCTTTTTTTTCTTTTTTTTTTTTACAATGGAGAATAGAAAATAACATTCTAATCTTATTAGCATTTAACACAGCATTCCGTCTTTTTTATTTGGGCTAAAGATGTAAGTTCATAAAGTCAGATGATTACTTAAATTCCATTAAACATCTTTGGTGATGGTTTAGTGTCCTACAAAACTAAAAGAAAAATATTTATGTAGCACTTTTTGTCACAAACTGTGCTACAAAACAATAAAATCACATAAGATATAAGCTGGCAGATAAAAACATAGATAAAACAGAAGAATATATAAAAGAAGATGATTTTAACACAGAGTCATGGAGATTATCAAAGAATATTTCATTTCAACAAAACAAAAAGGAAACTCATTGATAGCAGCTCTAGGACGTTACATCCTATCTATCTGGCTATTCCATGTCTGCTTTTCTGTCTAGAAGACAATAATTGAAGCAAAATTGGTTGTTGTAAACCAGGAATACAGGGGTGATTATATGTCATCACATGCCAGCTCTTTGCTGTTATAAAGGCTGGTGTTATCTGTGGATTTTGATATTAGCACAATGATGAAGGCTTGAATCTTATCTCCCAGACGCAGAGGCAGGCAATAGCTTCCTAAGTTGTAAGGAGAGCAGAGCAGACAGAGACAAACAAAGGGGCAGAGCAAAACAAGAGAACAAAACCATCAGATGTGAAGTTCCTGACAATATCTGCACTCTGCAATTAATGCGGATGTACTGTAGTAACCACAATCCCCCACTCAGAGACATCCCGTCACAAAACAGCTGGCTCTGACAGAGCAGTGGAGTCCAGAACTGCTCTGAAATGTAGCTTAGCTACAGTGAGGGATAAGAAAGGCATTAAGCGTTAGTCTTTTCTTTAATCTTTGTCTTTCTCTCTGACACAAAAACACAGTTTTGTGTTTACAATCTCATATTCCATAAAGATTTGTCCAACAAGTTTATTCTGCTGCTCTCAGTGAATGTTTGCATTGAGTGTCGGCTCAGCATTTTAATGAGCTGAGTTCACATAACATCTCTTTTTCACCATAAACTATTCATGAACTCTGCACATAAAATACAGAGTAAACTGTGCTTGATTGGTTGAGGTTTTATTTGATTTAAACAATGATGACAGGATGGATAATCAATATGCTTTTCTGTGCTGTCTTGCTAAAAGGTGGTTGGTAAAGGCTTTAAACAGTGTGACTGTATTGTTATTAGTATATTCTTGTGTGTACTTGTGTGACCATTTTTGATTATCTCCTGGGCATCAGCTTGTTGCTACTTTTCTAATTTCTCTTGCTCTCACTGAAAAACTGACAAGCAGCTTGCATCCACTACAGCCTCAGGCAAGTATGAAAAATTAAAGATCCATGTTTCTCAGCTCCTCCTCCAACTCTGCTGCAGATTCGTGTTCATGTATTTAAACAACTCAGTTTATACGACTGTGTCTCCGGACTAGTAATGCGTAACAGTGCTTGTCTAATCATACAGTGAATTACTGATTTCCAAAGGTGTCAGAGCTTGAAGTAAACAATTATTCCATTTATTTAGAGCGAGACCATCTAACAGCAATCTGTTCAGAGAACATATTACCTCACCTTAAGTTTCAGATAAACAAATTGCGCAAATACATTAAAAAGACATTTTCAAATTCAAATCACGCAGTTTGTTTATTAGGAATTGAGCACTTGCTTTAATCAGATTAACAAATATTTTCTGTTCAAATGAAGAATCTTTACATTTTTTTCAAATTATGTGCTCAATCATTTTTGACTCTGTTGCAACTTGTATGTATTGACTGAGTACTTCATCCAGAAGATATTTGTTTTTACATTTGAAAATTACAGCAACAAAACTTTAACTAGGTCATTATAATCTATATTTCTTTTTTTTTTATATATACTTTATTCATTCCAATTAGCGAGCCAATTAGGAAATTCATTCTCTGCATTTTCACCCATCTCAGGTTGAACCTGAGAGCAGTGGACTGCTATTTAAAGCGCCTGGGGAGCAGTTGGTGGGGGGGTGAAGGACCTTGCGCAAGGGTACACAGTGGTTCACGTGAGTGCAATGTTGGGAACTCAAACTTAAACTCAGGTCTGCTGCGCCAAAGCCCACGACATTAACCACTACGCTATCCACTCCCATTTAGTGAGTGGATGAATGATTAAACTACATCAAAAGGTCTGAAGATATCTCTAAGGGAGAGCCCGGCCACCCTGCGGAGGAAATTAATTTCGGCCGCTTGTACCCACGATCTCGTTCTTTCGGTCATGACCCACAGCTCATGGCCATAGGTGAGGGTAGGAACGTAGATGGACCGGTAAATCGAGAGCTTCTCCTTCTGGCTCAGCTCCTTCTTCACCATGACACTGCAGACGCCGCACCGATCCGTCTGTCCATCTCAGGTTCCATTTTTCCCTCACTCGTGAACAAGACCCTGAGATACTTGAACTCGTCCACCTGGGGCAAGACCTTGCTCCCGACCCGAAGAGCACACTCCACCCTTAGCTTGTTTAAATAGAACCAAATAGATAGATGTTTAGTATTTCACAACAGCTTTAACCACTTTCTGTGCTTATTCATTTACTTGTTAGGACAATGCATATTAAAAACAACAACAACAACAAAACGCTTCTTTAAATATGCCAGATTTAGCCAAAGGACAAATTTTCATCTGCCCAGGTGTTATTAAGGCTTCTAGCACAAGAAAAAGCAGAAACAGAAAATTTTGAGGAAAATAAATATCCATCTATCAATAAACAAAAACTTATCAAAAAGTGATAAAGTAACTGTTAAAATCTACACATCCAGAGACAAAGCAACTAAATCAAAAAGCAAGACAACCTAACAACAAATAAACACTAAAATAAAAGCAAACAAAAAGGTAATCAAGCAAAACATGCAGGCAGAAGTCCACATACGTATGCATGCATCAGAGCACATGTTACACTAAACATCAGTAATCAGCAGGTATCATGGAGCAGGTGTTTTAGACATTGAGACATGGAGCAAGGACAAACTGCCATTAACATGGCAGCTGCTGACGTTATCTTCATGGTGAACAGGTCTGACTGCTTTAACTAGCCACGTTTTTAAACAAAGACTTAAAAATCACATCTGGTATGTATGAGGTCCCTGTGCATGCCTGTGTGTCGGTGCAAGATAGGCAGCCATGTTTTGTTTTGATTTCCGATTTTCCAAGTCAGAAATACAGCTTAGGGATCAAACTTACTCTGCGAGGCAGCTGGGGCTTACAGTAGTCAGCATCCACTCTGGATGTGTTGACAGTCAACAGCTGCAACATCCATTTATTTACTGTCTGCTTATAGCAGCTCAGTGACTGATTAAGTTTGCTAGGACAGTAATAAAGAGGCTTTATCGAGTCACCTGTTGATATTTTATGAGAGCTTTGTGTGCATGAACTTTTCCAAATGGTTTTCCAGGAGGTATTCCCTGTTGTTTCTGTGTTGCATGTAATTTTCAGCCAACTGAAATTCATCATAAATCAACCATTAAATGTAATGGTTAAGAATAAAAGGCCTCCCACTGAACACACACTGTTGTGTCTTCACTGTGTTGTGTAGAGGGTGTGAAGAATCCTGCACCATTTTCAGCAGCTAGTACAGCATTCTTTTTTTGGACAATCTATGTATTTGGACAATATGATATAGGCTAGTAATTATAAGATAGTTGTGGGGTTTCTGAAAAAATGAAATGACCTTATATAATCTTTTTTTCTCATTTTGAACATCTCCTGCATAGTGGGAGGTAATTGTTAGTTCTTAGCACTTTGAATTGTCTTGTAATGTGTTGTGCAAATAAAATTGCCTTGCTTTAGCTTTGAACATTATCTAAATTCATATATGATCTACTATTTCTCTAAATTTGAGTGTGCATTTTTTTTTTGTTGTATTGTGTTTTTCTGTCTTAAGCCAGAGCTGCTGAGCAAAATTTCATTGTGTTCGCATAATGACAATAAAGAATTCTTGATTCTTCTTGATTCTTGAATGGATTTGTTGTTTCATGATAAGGTTTATTCATAATTATTTAAATGATTTTCTTTTGTAATAAAAAAAAATGAACTTGTGTTCATTTTACGTTTTTCCCCAAACCTCAGCACTGTATCATATATAGTATGATTAATGAATGATATAATATAAACCATTATTCAAAATGTATAGTTTCAAAACCTAATAAAAGATTAATATTCATTTTTCATTAAGGTTTCTTTAGTAAAGAATGACATAGGCTACTGATAAGAAGATAAATATGTTACTTTGTCTAAGCTAAATAGATAATCTTGTAGAGAGAGACTGGAGTGTGCATGGGAGGAGGTCTGGTGGGAGCTTGGACACGGGGATTAGTAAAGTGCATCCACTTATAGAAAATGAACCCTCATTATTTTTTCCAAGACATTTGAGAAAACTGATCCACATACTAATGTGCTCCCTTGTTGCACATGACAGTACAACATTGTGACAAAAGATTAGAAGCAACACAAAAGCATGCAGAGTGGAGAAATATGCGAAGTCTAAAAAACACAGCTACTATGAAAGGTACATACTGTACATTAGAAGTCTTATTTTCTTCTCTGTAATTTCCTTAATTTGCCATATAAATTGATCCAACATTTGAAACCGGGGAATTACCTGAGTCACAGATTGGCATTCATAGCTTGCTTAAGACCTTTATGTCCACATATTTAACACAGAGCAATGAAACAACTACATAATAAAGTTTTAGTGACTGATAAAATGAGAGGTAAATAAAACAAATAAATAAATAAACTACATTCAATTAACTGCTCATGCACTAAAACGCATGCAGATGTAATTGGAGAACCTGTCAAAGGGCTATTAAATAAAGAGGACTCAGTTAGCATCGTTATTTTAGCCAGGTCATCAAGCTGTCTCATTAGGTGACCACTGTCAAGTCCTTCTAGCTGAACTTAAACGGTTTGAAAGCAACTGTCAGCTGCTGCAGGAAGCACTAATGCTCCTTTTCAAAGGAACTCACTTTTCCCTCATGCTGCGTACCTTCTCACATATGCACATTACTGTTACACTACCTCACACTTTGACCTCAGGGAAGGATGAATGGGGCAGTGGAGCTGCTTCATTTTAATGAGAACCCTTTGGAAGAGCCATCCCTTAGCTGCAGCCATCCAAATGGCCAATTACAGTCCAGGACTGTCCTTACTTTCCGAAGGTCATGGCAGATGTATATCTGATGACACTGCAGCTAAAAAAGAAGCCTATATTGTATAATAGTGTCATACAAATCTTCCTAGGAGAATACAAATATGGTGGCAGGCTTTGGAAAAGGTCACCATGAGAAACACTCCTCCTCCATGGACTATTATGTGCAGCTCCTGATAGCTCTCCTAATCAATTAAATTCGTATCAACTCTGAGGAATTCTCCAAGGTGCTGAAAAGTGTCCTCGAGCTCATCCGGGAGAGGAAACAGCAGTGCACACCCGCCAGAGCCCATTGGTACAACGTCACACGCACGAGACTACCCGAACGAAGAAGGTAAATGAATTCCAGCTGAAATGAGGAGGAGGAGAGATAGAAAGCTGAGGATGCAGCTTGGGTCAGCAAACGACATACAACCGCCCCACACGAAGCACCCGACAAGAGCGGCTGAATCTTGGTAAAAATATCCAACTTCCAGTGGTCTCATCAGCTGACGACGAGGAGATGCGTTGATCCGACCCCTTCACATCCTCCTCCTCTTCCTTCTCCTCCCATCTCTAACGAGGAGCATCCCGCACACTGATTTCACTCCGACGGGCAGGCACACAAGAGGACTGACACAAGCCAGACACGATGCGTGGATCTCCCCGTCATGGGACAGCCGTGGGATTTATAGTGCTGTTGAACGCGCTACTGTTTGCGACGCAGGCTGCAGAAGGAGTCTTATCGGACCATCTTTTGGTTCAATTGCAAGAGGACGCACAGGATGAGGCGCACCAACTTGCAGCACAACATGGGTTCCAGAGTGCACGAAAGGTAGGGATGCTCTGATAAAACTGTCACGCAGCTCTTGCAGTAAAAAGCTTAATAGTCACTTGGATAAATCAATCTTTATTGGATTATTTATTATTGCAAATCAAAACGCACACAAGATATTTAAGCCTATTTTTAAGATTCTTTGGCGCCTTCAGAGTAGTCAGATATACCAAATATATTTGAGAACAGACGCCGTCCATTATATAGAGCTTCCTCAGTTTTTTCCCCCCAACTTCATTTCAGTTTATCTTAATTTGATGACGTCATTCTCACTATAACTGCAGGCCCTGATTTGTGGGTTGCCCACTGGCCTATGGGTCAAATCAAATTAGGTTCCTATATATTGGAAATCAGAGCTCTTCATGAATCTATAAGTGAAAAGAAACAGCTGTGACTGATGACTGGTCTCTTCCCTAACATGAAGTTGTGGAGTGATCTCATCTTACCAATATTTCCTCTTTATACATTAACTATGTCAACTCCAACAAAGGGTAGAAATAGTAATACTTCGTTTTGTCCGATGATCTGCAATGATCTGTTTAAAAAAAGAAGAAAACTTCAAAATAACATTTAAAACATGTTTGTTTGTATTAGTTTGTCTTTGCTTGCTTGCACACAGAGTGCACAGCTCATTGTATTAATATATGGCTTCCCCTGGAGATAAACCAACCTGAAACAGCACATCTTATTAATTAGCTTGACAAATGCAGGGCATCTCCCGAAGCATATCAAAAGGCATAACAAGCTGTTTATGGTAGGCCGATGGAAATAATTCCCTGACAGTGTGTGTTCCTTGTCACATGTCAAAATAAATGTGTGGGTGAAATTGGCTGGAGCCTTAGTCAGTGAGGCGTGAACAGAGAGGTGTCTGAGCTGCTCTGAATGAAGATTTTCTTCTTGTGTCTTTACCTCCACAACAAATACTGTTTCAATTTGTAACTCATCATAATTTATCTATGAAGTAGTCAAGCAGCATAAACCAGTTGTATGTTCTTGTAGTCCATCTCCAACATCTACATCCTCCCAGGTTATGTAATCTGCGGCTATATTTGTCTTAATGGGATGTGCACCATTAAACAACATCTGTGTTATTTGAATTAGTCTCTTTTTGTGCTTAATTAACCAAATGTGGACACCAAACTGGGAAAACATGTAAAAATGTCAACACGAAGAAATTAGGGATAAGTCATTGTTAAAAAACAAAACAAAAACAAAAAACATTAAGAATATTAAAAGGGTATTCTTAGGTAGTAGTGCAGTATTTCCCTCTACTTATTTGCATTTCAGGGCTTTTGTCTACAGTAGTTGAGCCAAAATACAGAGTAGCCTAAAGATAAGAATAAAATTCCTCCTTTCATAAGGACAACATTGCCACATTAGATCTGACAGGCACATCGAAAAGCATTTATTTTGAGGATTGACCTGCACCCTCGCTGTTACCAAAGCATAAGGAGGTCTTTAATCTGAGCCCAGTGCTGGAGGGAAAGCTCTGGATGATGCATCTCATTTCCCTGCCCGTGTGATTTATCATGGTTGATTCCAGCACTGTTTCCCTGTGCCTTAAAATAGGCCTTTTGTGAAAGCCAGGGAATCGGTGTCCTTGTCCCCATCTGGATCTGACTTACTGTCTCTCTCCTTCATTTGTGGCCTATTGCATTTTGATCTGCTATAACACTTTGCCCTTTCTGTATTTTCTGTCATGTGTGTTTTTGCTATTGACATATTCTTCTTTCTCTCGTTCTTTTTTAAAATCCAGCTTCCCTTTGGAGACAGCTTCTTTCACTTCTATCCTCAGGACAATTCAAAGAGACGAAGCAAACGCAGCACCCGCATCAAACAGCGGCTCCAAAAAGACAGAAGGGTAAGCACGGATGCTGAGATGCCTGTATGTGCCTAGAGCAGTATGACTTCCCACTCGGTTTGCATGACGGCGGCTATTTCAAGGCTGGTATCCATGTATGATAATGTCCTTTAACATCAGGGCAGCTTGATATACCTGCTACAGCTTGCAAAAGTCAAGACATTTCTTGCAGGTTCTGATGTGCAGGGAGAGCAGAGGGGACACACAAAGCAAACAAAACATGGTAAAAGGCACTTGATAACTGCAGAGCAAGACAAGCTCTAATGAATAAAAGAGAACACAATGTTCCTCATCTAGTTAAACTGAAACTGCTGCTGAACTATTGGAGCTACTGCAGTAGCAAAATCATTGGTCTCCACATCTAGTTTGATGTTGTATTGTGTGTATAATTACTGCAGTTACAGCAGCGGCTGTCACTCAGAAATATGTGGTGTAGATGTTCTGTTATACTATCATAAGCTGCATCAGAGGGGAATATCCTTGGTGTTTTCCAACTGTCCTTTTGTATACTCTCAAGGAAAATGTAATTATGTTTATATCATGAGGGCATCTCATACCCTAAGGAGTTCACAAATTCAATATTGAACTCAAAATCTTTTACAGGCTTTCCTTTGTAGCGTGACCTTTTATCTTAGCTTTGGATTTTGCATCAGTTACGCTTGGATAATGTTTTGTCATTAAGTTACATTTTTGTATTATTGTTAGCTTTATAGAATAATTGCCTGAGTCATATTTTGAGGTTTTACATTCAATGATGTACAGTCAATCAGCAATTTCAGGGAGGAAGCTTGGGCAGATATCACAATTTAGCAAAAATATGACTAAAGCAATTATGCTATGAAGCTAATGAGATGATAAATGAAATAGAACAAGTGCTTTTTTTTTTTTTTAATGGTTGAAGCCGTAGTGTGCATTGTAAATGGTAAATTCTAAAAATCTATTTCATTATCTTGTTCATAATTATATATTTATATTATGATAAAGATTAAATTTTACGTGGTTGGAGTGAAATAACTTATTTCTCTTCCATTTGGTCAAATGTAGCCAACAAACAGATAAATAGAAAAATGCTCCATTTTATGTGAGATTCTCTTCCTACATTTTTTTCTTTTATTATTTTATATAGGCTATATAACAGCACAATTTCTTTAAGTGATAGATGCAAATTTAAAACAACAGTCTTTTAAAAAATATACTATTAGAAAACAAAATGAGCGTTATCAATCTTATGCCATTAAACTTACAGAAACAGTTTAGACTAAATTTTTCTAATCCATCATAAAGCGCTACTAAAATTTCAAAGTCATGTCTTTGTCTTTATTCTGAGTTCTCTGCATTTAGACAATGTCAAACTTTTCATTCATTATCCAGTTAAAACAAACACACAAAAGCAAACCAAAATAGCTCCAAAACCAGTTCAAATAATTGTCCATTTACAATTGTTCACTTGTTTGTGGTTCAGTAGGAACGCTTGCCACGTGTCTACGTCTACTATAGCTGTAACTATGGTGCAGTTTTAGTTTGTTTGCACAGTGAAAGGCTCTGAATAGATCTGCTTGTTTCAATCCACTTTTATCTTCTCTAACTCCGCGTTTAGCTCTGTCCACTGTTGGGGGTGGTAACAGTGAAGGTCCTGCTGCAGACAATCAGCCAACCTCTCTAATTGCAGTCATGAGAGGTGCTAATGAAATTAAATGCTAGCCACTCCACTGAGCTTATATAGGTAATGGAAAAAGAGAGCACGAACATGGACAGGTCTGCATTCCAGATGTTGGTTTTTGATATGGTGTTGGACATACTCATTTGTGACAAAGTGATGGATTTCTGCATGTTTTGGCAGCATGAGGGCAGGTTCTGGGATTTAATGCTCATACTTTATGTTCTCATTAAATGATGGTCAGAGTTAAGACTGCCTTAGAAATATGAGTTTTTGCTCTAAGTTAGATTAATTCATTAAGAATATTTCTACAAGATGTACTTCAAATCGTGGTATAAGTCAAATAAACGTAGATATTCAATTGAGTCAACTGTTCAGGAGCACCTGCAGAGATTGTTTTTTTTAGGGGTGGCCCCAGGGTGGCCAGAGAGAATGGCAGGATGCCTAAGGGTTATTGAAGAATAACTTTTATTTCTTTCAACCTGGACCTTATTTCTAGGAATTTACACGTCCATTTACACACCAGTAACATTTCTGCATCACTCTGACTCCTTTGCATGCTACTGTATTTAGATTAGTCGTAGATCCGCATATATTCATATAATGGACATGAAAGGGGCAGAATGAATGGGCCTCTATGGGATTATCTGCAGCAAGCCTCTATAATTTCACAAATACACTGCAAAAACTCAAATCTTACCAAGTATATTTTTCTAATTTCTAGTCAAAATATCTAATCACACTCAAAATAAGACAAAATCACCTAAAGAGAAACATTTCAGATTTCAGTGAGATATAGAAACTTGTTTTAAGACAAACTTCACTTGTTCCATTGGCAGTTTCTTTTCTTTTTTTTTTTTTTTTTGCTTATTACAAGCAAAAAAAAAAAAAACTATTTTAATAGTGGCCAAGATTTTTATTGTTACTGTTATTATTTGCTTGTTATAAGCAGTTGAATATGTGTGTGTTGCAAACAAATGACTTCATAAAACTTCACCATGACAACCTCACTCAAGTATCATAATTTTTGTGATTCACATACAGCAAACAAGGTTTATATATATACAGTCGTCCTCAAAATTATTCATACCCTCCAATTAAAGAAGGAAAAAAAGTCAGCTGTCAGTGAAATAAGTTGAAATGAAATAATAATAAATAAAAATAAATCTATGAAAATTATGACACCAATTTTGAATTGTGGTTCAACACAAATATTAAAAATAAACACATAAAATTACAAAACAAGTAAAAAAGCATGATGGGGCTCCGAAGCTAAAATTTTGTTGAGCAAGACTTTGAGACGATCACTGCAATCAAGTGTTTTCTGCAATTTTCAGGAAGACACCTGTTGGTCCAGTGTTCATTGGAAAGGTGCTCTAATTGGTCTGGGGTAGTTTTGTTTATTTTGTTTTTTTTAATTATTATTATTATTATTATTATTATTATTATTATTATTTTCAACCACAATTCAAAAGCAATATTTTATTTCACCAAATTATGATTGTGCAAATTTTAATCCTCCTTATTTATGAAGATTCTGAGTTTGCAGGCCTTACATGTAGAAGATGGCTGCAGGATGGCCCATTTCATATACCACCCAATTAACCACTCACTTATCACGTAATCAGTATGAGTAAGTACTCAAATGTTTGTACTTGTACTCAATTTGAAAAAATGTGGTATCAGTGCATCCCTAGCCTCTGGACCGGTGACAATCGTTGAATTATTCTAATAACAAAAGACTGCCCCAACCTAGGACTTAATGTAGTTGCTGATCATTGATTTTAACTTCCATTTGATCTGGCCACTAATTCATACAAGTCAGTTAAAGAGGTACAAATATGAAAAGACTAGAATTATTTATGGACACAAATTAAAACAATGTATCTCTAACAATTTGCTAATAGTTCAGTTTCTTCTAAATGCAATAAAATGTGTTTAGTAGTTACATCATTTTGAGATAGCAGATAACAGACCGAGACTGCTTTCAGCTGAATGAACGTGACTTTAGATAAAGATAACTTGAAACAATTTTTTAATTTGACCAAATTCCAGAATGATCGTAAAAAAAATGGACACATTTTGTTGTAACTTGATAAATCTATTAAAGCAACCTTTACCGATCTTACATTTCAGAAAGCACAGCAAGATTATTTGAATATAAACAGTCCCGCCTCACTCCTAAGACACACCCCCTCATTCCCTCCACCTCCCAATGCAGAATCAAAGGTCTGACAGGCAGGTCCCTTGGACAATCCTAGAGGTGCACCCCACTTCAAGGATTGGTTGGAGTTTTCATTGAATATTTAGAGATTGGAATAATATTTTATTTTGATTAATGGTGGGTCTGTCTTGTATTTCAGAGTTCCATTACCTCATTCATAGCATTTTACCCTGTTAGAAAAATAGTGTAAGAATGCAACATCAGTAAGGGTTGCTTTAAGCTACCGAGTTGACAATAGCCGATTACCCTTTTGACATCTTTAAAAACATGAGCATCACCAAGGCATGAAATTCCAAGAGCCCTGTTCTTCCTTGGACTCAATTAGTAGAGCTTGTTGACCCCCTTCTGACTCACCCAGTTGGCCCGTATCTCTCCTTTGCATCTTTCTTTGTGCTTACTTGACCTTGTCCTGTCTTATCCTTTTACTGCACAGCTGAGACGGTTACTTGTCCGCACATCCACGCCTTCATCCAATAATCCATCCAACCGTCCATCTACTGTTTCTCCCACTCATATTTTCTCACATGTCCCTGACAAATATATTGACAATGTAATCAACATATACTGGGTTTAGGGGTGAAATGCACATAGGTGGAAAGTGGAAAATTGAATTAATGATTGTAAAATAGAAGCATCCTTGACTGAAAGACATTCACACACACACACACAAAACAAGCTAGGAGGAAAATGAGGACAAGGCAAGGGAAGAGGTAGTACAGCCCTTTGATTTAAAGTGAAATGAAGCATTGTGAGCAGGCAGTTGGCAAAGGCGGACACTGACAATTGTACATGGGCATTGTTGATGTAGTGAGTGGGCAGTATGACATGCAGTCCCAAGGGAAATACAGGTTTCTCTGGCAGGTGATGGAATAAATTGATGATGGAAGGACAGGTGGGAAAGAGAGAATGCAGGGCTAATGTAGAACCATCTGAATATGTTCATAAGGACGTGTTATATGAGCACATATGTAACATAAAACTAAGAAATTTGTAAAAAAGAAAAAGAAAATAGCTGACAATTGTTTGACTATGTGATAACGTTTAAAACCATCAGATGATTTACTCTTAATGTAAACATAGCTGCTTTATTGTGAGAGATAACCTGTCTTTTAAAAGCTAAGCTGCTTTACAGTGTGTGTGTGGTTTGTGATTTCTATGAGTATACTATAAAAGAGACTTGTGGATGAATAGGCATTGGCCATTTTAGAGGGACATCTTAAGTGCTGCACTGCTCTCTTATCTCAGGTGGTAAACACACTGGACAATTCCTGTTTTCTGAGTCACAGTACAGTGAATTTTCTGAGGGTAAGCATGAGAGGAACACTTAGAGACACATTTTCAAAATGTAGCTTTAAAACATTTTATCTCATAGTTTATTCACAAAAGGCAGAATTAACTGAATCTGTGTCAATGACAGTATTAATAGCATAGATTTATATAATTTGTTGACTCTGTCAGTAAATGCCAGTCTTTTTTTTCTGTACAGCTACACACTAACATACTAATACTTACAGAAAAGCACCTAATACTGTGGATAACATTATTGTCCACAGAGTTGACAAGGAAAATGTTGGTAATGAATTTCAAGGTGCTTTAAACAAATTAAATGAGTTTTTCTTCCTTTACTCCTCTTTTGTCAAAATGTTCAAAGGTTCCTATTTTATAAAACAAAAACCGCAGATGGAATTGGATGTAAATTTGAATTCGAGCAGGATGGAGAAACTATTCTTTATAAAAGATAAAAGAATTGACATATTAGTTCTCCATGAAATTTTAGTGACTTACAAGCAGGCTGGAGGGAAAAAACACAGTGACTTAATGAGTTTGGAAGCTGTTCAGCGTTTTTGTTCCCTGTGCATTGACCTCCACACAAAACATCTCAGCCATCTATATATATATTTTTTCTTTTTTTCTCTTTTCACACAAACATGACTACTGTATGTGCACATTTATTTCTATGGCGCTCTTTATCTGATTCTTTCATGACATGTTTTCTGAGTCAAGGTTGACTGACATCGACCCGTCTTCTCTCCTTTCTTTGCAAGGTGAAGAATGTCTTTGAACAAGAAGGTTTTAGTCGGCAGAAGCGGGGCTACAGAAATATCAACGATATAGAAGTCAACATGAGTGATCCTCTATTTACCAAGCAGTGGTATCTGGTGAGTAATCAGCCAACTAGCTGTACGCATGCTGCCTGACCTTTTGCACCACATTTCTTCCACCTTAATTAGCCAGGCATTCTCCACACCGCTTTCTGAATCAATGCTGTTAGTCATTCTTAAATTAGCCTGGCCAATACCAAGACATCTAATCTTTGCATTCATACCGCCTGGTTGCCTCCCCTCTTGTTTACCCTAAATGGCAAGCATGACTTTTATACAGCGACAAGCTTTTCTTCATTCATTTGGCAAGTCAGATGAATGCACCCTATTGCTGACATTTACTCCTTCTTCCTTTAACCTTCACTCTCCCATCCCCAAGCAGTTCTTATCCATGACTTCCCCTTTCTGCACACGCACGTATCCTCCATGTTGACTAATATCCTAATGGAGACTCACCTGGGTGCCATGAGTCATGGATGTTCTCCATATTGTTTGTGTAATTAGATAAACACAGGGCAGGCAGATGGGACCCCTGGGCTGGATCTTAATGTGGCTGAAGCTTGGCAACTAGGGCTACACAGGCAAAGGAGTTACTATTGCAATCATGGATGATGGTGAGTATCAAGTCCTTGTTTTGTCAATGCTTTGAGTGCTCAATTATCCTGGGAAATATCTCCCCAATGATTTAATTAATTGATGTTTTCCTTTTAAGTAGTTTGATTAACCAAACAGTGCGAATCAACAAGAAGCTACTTTCTGGATTTGGCATTTCAATATACAGTAATGTTTAAAGACATTTCTTTAAATTTATATTTATATTATATTTATAAACATTAGATAGTAACAAGTAATTCTCTCGGTCAGTTTATCACTGATTTCATTAGCTGTTAGCTATTGTATGAGAGTTTGGGGCTAAAAGAAGGAATCACCATCAGGATAGACTTGACTGATCAGAACGAATTTTCTGGTCCTCCGGGACCGTTTCCCTGTAGGTTTTAGATATTTCCCTGCCTCAGCTCACTTGGCTTAAAGTAACGGGTCATTAAGAGGTTTGTGCAGAACCTGAGGACAAGCTTTGGAGGACATCCTAAGGGTTTAATTAGCGATGAAAGAAAACTAGTTCAACCAAATTAATAGTAAAATATGGATGCTTAATCTGATAGCTTTCCCCATTCTGGAATGCTCTTACTGCATGTTTGTTTGACATGAAGGGGAACAGTAGGTGGTGTAACGTGATTCTCGGAGGAAGAGAAACTTGGCAGTCAGCTCCTCTGCAGCTTTATCCATAACTCTGCTTATGTGTATTTTTTCATGAATGATCATCAGGTTATTTGATTGATTTAAGGCTTTACTTTAGATGTTCATTATCTGACTCCTGTTATTTAGTGGAGAATGCAGTTCCAAGTGTACATGCTTGGTGAGCAGCAAAGACTCTCTTGCACACTTTAAAGATTTCAGGAGAAGGATGTGCTGCTAAGATTGGTACTTAGAATAGAAAGAACAGACAAAACACATAATCACTGATCTCAAGGTACAGTGCAAGTCCACCTTGGTTGTCTTCTTCTACTGAAATAAATAATTAGTGGATATGAATCCTTTGTGCTTGCAAATAAAATGAAATCCAAAGTAATTACATTGAAGCCAGTAAATAGTTTTGCTGAAAGTCTCAGCTGAATGAAATCTCAATTGCATTTGCAGAACTATTCTGGTTTGTTTCTTGGGTGATGCTTTTGTCAAGATAAAATATTTGATTGGCTTCACAATCTTTCAAAATAAAAATAAAACATTAACAGTAAACTGTGATCTGTTAGTCACTTCTTCCCAGGTTTAATTACATCACTGATTAATATCCCAATCTCCTTCCAGGTATCGACTATCTACATCCAGACTTGGCATCAAATTATGTGAGTAACTGAGTGCCGCTGAACGTCCTAATTTCTTTCATTCCTTTGAAGTGCTGTTAATAAGTGAAGCAGGGGGTTCAGGTGGTAGATTTCAGGGGCTTCATATGACTTCTCATTGGCAGTGACAGGTGCTCTCCAAGTTGCCTTCATGGCTGCCGAGTCTCCTTGTATCCCTGGAGGACGCGGAGACAGGCAGACGGCCAGCCAAGCTGTTTAATGTTAATGCACAGTGCGCTGTGGCAGGCACGATGGCAGGCCGATCTGTCACAAGCAGAGATAATGCCAGCGTAGTTGGCGCTGCATAATGTGATGTTTTATCTCTAGAATACTGATAAAACTTTAAAGGACAAGAGGGATTGTTAAACAGAACACAGAGATGAAGACGGCTCAGTTTGATTTCACTGTTTGCAGTTTTTGTGTGATTTCATTGTGTTGCATTGTTGGTCTTGAAGCATCCGCTCATATCAGTTGTGATGCTAAGTCATTTTATGTACCGATGATGCTGAAACCATTAGCTTTCTGCATTGCATCTCTACTTCAGCTCTTGTGCTCTCTTTGTGTTATATTCAAATGGTATGAGTGTGTTTGGCTCTGTGTGCATGCGTCTGTGCACTTGCCACCATGTTCGCCTGCCTTTGCATGCGCCTGCCTGTGAACAGAGATGAGCCATGGCCCAAAAATAACACTTAGACTCAGCTGCGGTGATGCAGGAGCATGCTTCACTGAATTGATGGATCATGCTGTGCATAGATCTTAAGTGTGTTTGTGTGAGTTAAAGTGTGTGCAGAAAAGAACGATACAGTGTCTCAACCCCCCCCCCCCTTTTTTTTTAACCGTTGTCATGGTGTTTTGCAGACCTCCTACTATCAGCTGAATAAGAAATTACATAAAACATCATCTTGGGTTCATCACATCTTTTAGTTCAATTTGAATTGAGTGTGTGGCGAGCGTTTGTGTGTATCTGCTTTGAGCAACCAAATGTTAGTTTATGCCAGGGAGCTTGGTCGTGTTTGCTTTTCAACATTTCCCATTTGGTCTGATAATCATGCAGCAACAGCTCATAAGGTACATTTTGATACGGTGAATTAAATGTGAAACTGCATCGTGCGAGATGAGAAATCTCTAATGCGGTAGTTCAATTTCATGGGACATTTATCTGCAAATGCCAGCAGTCATATTGCTTAAATAAATACATCTCCAAAGAAACTTGTTATGCACAAATATGATAGCTGAAATTTCTATTAATTCTCTTTTATTAACAGTTGCTGTTAGCGTTAGAAAAAAAACATTATGCTTTTCTTTTTTTTTCATCCCACTTGCCAATGCCTGATTGATATTGACCCTCTTCTTGGCTTCTGCAGTCATAGTAACAGTGTTATTGATCATTGGGTGACTATTTTCTCTCTTTTTTTCAATTTTTTTTTCTTGTACTGGGGAGTTCCCATCAGCGTATTGTGATGTTACATCACAATGAAACATAATGTGTATTCTGTCAGAGACAGGAGACAAGAGACAGGATGATCTGAACACATATAAATTATTTCATTTTTAACACCTGACAGATGTTTGCATTGCCATGATCGAAAAATGATTGCGTCTGAGATATACAAAAGGAAGTTTTGTTCCTATTCATCTGCTTTTATTATCAGCATTACATGCAATTCAGAACAAAAACTTGTCTGAAACATTTAGAGAAATGAAAGACTTCTCATACCTTTATAGTGATAAAAGAAAAATTTCTATTTCATATTTAATTAAAGCAACATTACAATAACATAGAAGATTAGACTTCATATGATGATAAATCTTTTCAAAACACCAGAGGGCAAATTACTCATTATTCAGAAATGGGTCATTATAACTGATTATATTTAGAAAAAAGGATTTGCTGTGAAAAAGTAATAATAAGACTCATCTACTGCTTCCCAAGCCACTTCTGTACAGAGGATGAGAATGAAAAGCAAGTTTTACAAAGTTTTCAAAATAGCACAAATACAGCAATGAAACTGCTCTTAAATGCAGCAAAACACAAATGTTCTCAATCCAAAATGATGACACTGAACCTTAACAGATCTGTGAAACAACTTCAACCACATCATTTAATGTTGGCACATAATGTGTTGAAACTTGATGCATCTTCATCGAAATGTTGCCAATGGAAAATGAATCTATGGGCTAAAACATGTCTGTTATTGAATAGTGTTATTTGATTTCCATTTGAGTCCATAAATGTTTGTGCAGTGTATGCCTTTATTTGCATTCTAAAGAAAGTGTTCATCTCATATTTTTATGTGTATTTCTCTGGTCAACCCTGACCAGTCTGAACATGTTGGAGGTTTATTCCTGTTCAAAATTTTTCTTTCCCACTATTGCAAGTCCATGCTAAAGATGGGGAACTGAATTGAGGAGCTATGGTGTAATCCATTTTCTCAGCTAATTATACTAATGTGTTAAATAATTTATTTGTTTTAATTGGCTTATAATTGGAATGAGGCCTGTTCCATGGGTTTACTTTTAAAAATAATTCGATTAAAATGTGGTTGAAAAGCAACGTCTGACTTTCACTGGATAATTTTCATAGAATTTATAGATTTTTATATAATAATTTATATAAAGAAGTTTTTCCACGTCTATATACTGTACATATATATATATATATATATATATATATATATATATATATATATATATATATACTATATATATATATGATTGATATTACTTAGAGTAAAATGGTACAGAGACTCACATGGCCCCACTATAGCAAGTTTGAGCCTTGCCCTCTTAAGTACTATTTCCTCTGCAGAGGATGAACAGCCAAGGGCTGCTGGGAAAAAGGTGAGGTGGCAGAGGCTCAGCACAATCAATTACTCTGTACCTGGTTGCACACTCGACAGCAAGAAAGAGTAAAGTCTGATTGATGGCAAATGAAATGAGCTTGAGAAGTCCAGCGGTGATCCATGGACATGCCCCTGTGTTATTTATGACCAAGGCTCAGCACTCCATTTAATAAAAAGTGTGCAAAAAGTGTTTCTGCCCCTGACATGAGTGTAAAATCTGTGAAGGTGTTCTCTTAAAAAATGTTATGCTCTGAATAATGATAACACTCCAAAGGCAATTTCATGTAATAATTTTTTAAAATGTTAAATGTTTTAGTTTCTCGCTTCCTCACTGTTTGTGACACTTTCATGACTAACAGAGGGAAAAATGCAGTCAAATCTGAAGCAAAAACTGATAATTCTAATAGTATTTCCCATTCTCATCATCACAGCAACTCTACCTCAGTGGCTACTTCTTTGCATAATGTCGCTGTAAGCACGTCTACTTCCCTACAGTTACCTGCTCCACACTCCTATAATTACAGTGTTTCTCCATTGGTTCAATAAGCATGTTTTGTTTGCCTCCTCCTTTTGCTGACTGAGTCATCTCCTCTAAATGTCAGCTGGCAGAGCTGCCAGGCAGCAGCAAAGAAACAGTGTCTCCAGCACTGCTCCGATGTGTTTGGGTCCATGGCTGATGAATAAGGCTGTGGCTTCTCTGTTCTCATGACCACACAAAGCACCTGTTACTGGCTACACAAAACAAAACAGATAACACTCCCACCGACTTGACTGACATGTACAGCACAGATTACAGTAGAGTGCAACAACCTGAACGAGCTCTCAAAGTGTCTAATGGCTTAGAGCAACAAGCATCTTGCCTGTGTTTTCTGTGGAATTGTCTTGTGTTTCCTGCAGACGTGGCCATTCTGGCTGCAATGTGGACCCCATTAATGAGTCTCTGGCAGATACGTCTCCTGCGTCTCCTTTCTCTTGCTTTTCCGCTGTTGTTCCCTCTGATCCTATTACTTTTGGCCATGTGGAATTAAATAATGGGCCATTATTTTCTCAGCTTGAAATCCCTGCTGTGACCACACATTACTGCAGCGGAGTAAAGATTCATAATTAAGTATTGCATCAAGGTACTCAGGTCAGCGTTAATGTGGATTTTCTAAGCTGTTAGTGTGAAAGGAAGAGCTAGGTAAAACAAAAAGCGTTGCTCTGCAACAGATCTTACTTCCATGACAGATATTCAGAGTAAATTTAACATTTTGGTGGCAGGTGCTCACTGTTCCTATCCCAGAAAGATAGCCTAAAAAGAGGAAATCAGAGAAAGAAAGTAAGAAAGAACCTAAATGAAACATAAATGCAGGGAGATAAAATAATAGCAGAGACAAAATTACAATAAAGAGATGGAAACTCACAAGGTGAGGTATAATGATTTCACAGTTTGACAAACATCACCACTATACTTTAGTCCTTATAACACACTAATCATTTCCAACTTTCACCAGAGATGATTTTGTTTTGTACACACTTCCAACTGTGACACAAAAAAGGGTCACAGAAAATTTAGAATGAATGCAGAGAAATATAAACTAACCACAATGTGACAAATTGGGTTTAAAAATATGCAAATTAACAAAAGACAAAATGCAAACAATCAGTGGGATGCAAATATGCTGTTTAGAACATAGATTGTCTTAAATAATATTCAGCCTAATTGCAAAAAAAAAAAAAGAATTAGCTTTGCTTTACTAGTTAAATTCAGCTGCAGGAAGTTTTTCTTTTTCGTAGAAATATTGGCCACGGGGTTGGTAGTTGCCCCTGTAGATACCATGGCACCATTTACCTTAGTTGTATTCACCATCATCAATGAGCTATTTGTTACCTGTTTTATAATTACCAGATTTCTTGGGAGACAATATGGCATCATATTTCCTTTTGCGCTGTCGTCTCTCGCAATTTGCCACGCTGCAAACCTCGAAACACGCAAACCTCATTTATACAGGGGTGTTTCCCACACGTTTGCACTCGCTGTCATTTGCACTTTCATTATTGGTAAATCACTCGCAAACTCTGGTTTAGCCCCTCGTGCAAAATTCCAGATTGCGTGGACAAATTACTACACGCTAATTTGGATCTTGATAAATCCGGCCCCTATGTCTTAAAAGTTGATCAGAAGACTGATTAACTGTCATGCTAGGTCTCATGCAAATTATCTACTTACATTAAAAGATTTTTAGCCCAGGTGGACAAATATTTATTTCTGTTTTCTCTGACTTGCACTAATTAGAGCCCGATTAAAGGGATACCATGTAACTTTTGACCCAAACATTGGTCTAATGTAAGTAATAATAGATAATTCCTGGGGTCAGTATACAGCACTTGACACATGTTGGTACTCTGAGGGGGCTGCCCTCCTCAAAAAACAGACATTGTAACTTTGCAGGAGGACATCCGTCTCTCATTGGATCATGTGACTTGGAGCACTTTGCTTTTTGGCTCCATGATGTTGCTATCAGCTGATCAAAGTGGTCTGCAAACACGATTCCAAAGCACGGATACAGACTGTTTAATTTTGGAGCAGTTGTGTGGCCTGTGGCAAGTTGTAGTTTTAGTGCCCCTAGTGGCCAAAAGTTACACAGTATCCCTTTAATGTAACTACACTACAAATACAGTTCAATTCATACTTGGTCTCAATGCACCTTAACAGATGCAAAATTATGTAAACATCAGCATGGTTTGTGGTTGAATTGGTCAAAAGCATATTAAAATTATGCAAAAATTAGTCAATGGAATTGACTGGATTGGATTTTGTTAGCTTGTATGTATGTAGTTGGATTTAAACTCAACTTTTTTTATTTCTTTGAAAATAAACTTTTCCCTTTGCCTTTGAGATTATCCTTATTTTGAATTTGAGCTATGTAGATAAAGTCAGTGGAATTAATTCACATTAATGATTAAAAAAAAGCTTCTTTGTGCACATCAAAGTTCAGCAACTCTACAAGCTAGCATTCAATAAACTTCAATCAAAGCCTTTACAGATCTGTTACTCTTTGATTTTATAGACTTTGTCACTGCCAGGTTACTTGCTTCTTCCAGTTTCCTTCTTTAAGTCACCTTCAGATGCTGCCTCACATTTTAGTCTTGGCAAGAGAAGAAAAGGAGCATTCTTCCAAAAAATTGTCCGGTGTTTCTGTTGTAGTTGTTACAACAAGTTGTACCTTCCACATGAGGGGTTATGAATGTTCAGAATCCAGAATTATCCCCAAGTGCTGTATGCAGATGACAGAACAGACTGTGATAAGGTCAGCACTTCTCTGTGAAATGCTCCTCCCTGCCCTCTCTCTGGTTGTTTTTCTGCCTTGATGTTATTTTTGTAAATGCATCCATTTGGTTCTTTCAGAATGCCGATGCCAGTTACGACTTCAGCAGCAATGACCCATTCCCATTTCCGCGCTACACAGATGACTGGTTCAACAGGTAATGCTGCCCAGACAATCCTTGTTTATACAAACACATACTGTTCTGTGCACATGTGTGTGTGTGCGCTCTCTCTGGAGACTAGTAGCTCGTCTCTATTGATTTTCTCTCCACGTAGTTCCATTAAGATATAATGGTGGCGTATAAACAAAGCTGTTGTCCAGCAGAAGACAACAGAAAACACAATGCCTATTTTTAACTGCCCACTTGGGGCTGATGAGGTAGATAAGAGAGGACCATCACAAGTCTGGTCTCCTTTCAGGGAAAGGTGTACGCAGTGGTGACCTTCTGTCTGATAACACCTTATCCTCCTCCCATCTACCAATCACACTGTGATCCTCTGGCTCTACAAAACATCAAGAGCACAGAAGCAGAGAGATTTCTCTCTCTTCAGCCTCCATCTGTCCAGATGTATGTGTGGGCTTGTGTATAGGACTGAGGAGGGAGTGCCTTGGTACAGAAGCAGTTGCTGACTGTCGGGCAATTCTTGCTGGCTAATCAGTTGGTTGTTATAAATAGCTGCCTGACTGAAGCAAAGCATGCTGGGAAAGAGGGGTTGACTCTCTGGAGTGTCCCTGTGGGAAGTAAAGGGATGGAGGGATAGACGCACATTTGATTGCAAACACAAAACACTTATATGTGTAAACATACTTCAGGCTGTTCATTTAGAAATGTTGCTGTTTGTCACTGAGCAAAAGAATTCAATTTTTTTTTTTTACTCTTATCATAATTGATATATGACTTACTCATTCTGTTATCAGCATCCTCATTCAAGTCAGATACAAAGTCAGCAATAACTGGTGGGGGTAACAGCTGATCTGGAAATTCTTACCTCTGACTTCACTCACAAGATATCGCTTGCAAATTCATGTAAATTCATGCAAATCCTTTCTTTTCTATGCTTTTCTTTTCTGTCATCAGTCACGGCACACGGTGTGCCGGGGAGGTTTCTGCAGCAGCCAACAACAACATCTGTGGTGTGGGAGTCGCCTACAATTCCAAGGTGGCAGGTGTGTGTCAGGTTAAACCTGCAGTTTGGCAAAGAGTGGGAAAACAGTGTTAAATAACAGCCCCGACAATGATATGATGGAAAGCTCAGAGGTCTGATAAGGGTGATTTACTCAAGGAAGTACTGAACACGGCTCATATAAAATAGAGGTTGTCACGGAAAATGTTGCTGCGTTGTTGAAGTGTCTTTAAGTGGCGCATCTCTACAGTACTAAGAGAAATATTGCACACTGAAGAGGTTTAATGGGTTTTACAACATGACAAAACTATTAATCCAGCCAGCTTTGTGTTTCTGTTTCATGGAGATTTTTCTTGAAATGTGTTGTGGGAGTAACTCTGTATAAAAAAAAAAAAGAGAAATAAGAGATTTGACCGCACTTTTCTGCCATCGTTAAGATTTTGTTTGTATGCTTGTGTTATCCTGCACATGTACCTACACGTAAACCAATAAAAACAGGATTGTTACTCTTTCAGGTATCAGGATGCTAGACCAGCCCTTTATGACTGACATCATTGAAGCATCATCCATCAGCCACATGCCTCAGGTTATTGACATCTATAGTGCCAGCTGGGGACCAACTGATGATGGCAAAACAGTGGATGGACCCAGAGAGCTTACATTGCAGGCAATGGCTGATGGTGTCAATAAGGTAAAGTGGCATCACACTTACCGCACTGATGTTCTAGAATAAATTGCAAATGTAACCCCCAAAAAAACAAACAAACAAAAAAACGTTGGTTTTAGAGATTTACAAAGTGAGAGAATTTTAATTTGAATGGTTTCATTTAATCTTTTTTTTTCTTTTCATTTAATAAGTTAGAACACATTTAAAATCACACAAAAGAAAAGAAAGAAAAAATGAATAAAAAGCAAGGGAGGTGTATGAGGATAAATCTTGTACTAGCTGCCGCCTTTTCTACAAGTACAATGTCAATCTAAACACTGACAAAATATTAATTTCCCAGTGCCTTCCTAAGCATAAGACAAAACACATCAATATCATTTCAATATTTAATATCAATATTTATACAATCATCAATTTTTACATTGGTTCATTATATTTGCTTAGCAGAACTGCTTTCATTTTTCTTTTAAGCAACCTTTTTTTTTTTTTTTTACTTTAATGGTTAGTGGGATGATACTGTTTAACTCTGTTCAACTACACTGAAAGAGTATGTCCTCATTAATTAAGCATAGCTCCCCAGACGCCAAGCGAAGCTCAGGTGATGCTGTGGCTGATTACACATTCTGCTCCATGTCCTGTGTAAAGTCATTTCAGCAAGGTGAAACCCTGAGATCCAGGACTTTGGACACACTTACACACAAACATACAATATAAAGTTGCCATGCTAACAGCTCCACTACCAATTACTTGCTTGATTAATCCTCATGCACCGTGCACAAGCAGGTGCAGGCTGGTCTAACGCAACCACATCCTGAGCAGAGATGGTGAATAGGAGCAAAGCTTACAGTATTATCTGAATGCATAAACATTGCTAATCAGGTAGTTACTCTGCAGTCTGACAGATTTCAATTATCTCTTTCTTAACCCTTCCTTAAAATTAAGAAGCAAATTGTTTCCTACAAACACAGATAGCAGTTTAATCAAAATCAAAACACAACCAAAACACTTTGTCAGACTTGTGCCAGAGACAGAATGCAGAAGACCCGAGTCACAGATGTGAGCTCAGTGATGCACAAATCTCGTTTTGCAATTCAAACCGAGAGGCATTAATAAGCAGGGAAGAGGAAGGACATGCCACTCCACCTCCCCTTGATCCTCTGCTGTAAAGGGAAACCAGCAGGCTTTTGTAGACACAGGTGCAGCAGTTGGGTGAGGAGGGTGCTCTCTGTGTGTCTCCACAGTCAGTTGTTTTATGTTTTAAGGCATTGGATCAATAACTAACATAAAATTTTGATTTTCTAGTTTCCTGGAGGGCATAATCCATTTTTACAATCTGAGGTAGAGAAAATATTATGAAACATACATAAATTTGTGTCTCTATCTGCCTTGCATACTATAGAACCTGTTCACCTGTGAAGAAAAGAGAGAGAAAAAGAATTTTGATTCGCTAATTACTCAAACTTAAACTACATCTCTGTAGAAAAAAAAAAGGATTTGGAAAATTTTGCAACAAAAGAGGTAATGTTAGAGTTTGAAGCCTTAATGTCGTCCATTTTAGGCTGTGGAGCAGAGCAGCTGTTTCTTTTCCAGTCATGAGTTTGTCTTATAAGCATGCTTGCTTTATATGTGGTGCCCTTATCGTAATTCTTTTGATTTTCTTTAGCTAACTTGCAAATATAATCTGCAATATACAAATATGAGTATATGGTGTTATCAAGCAGTTGATGTATGATTGGACTGCAATGTAGCAATTCATACTTGCACACAGGACCCATGTTTTTTAAAACTTTAAGGGCAAAATAAGATTCAATATATTACACCTCTTGTATAATTACATTCAGTATAAATTCTGTTGTTTACTTGTTATCATTTTACACATGCAAATGAAGGGAGTAAGAAGAACTGTGACATATTTTCAGTTCACTGGGATTATGATAACGTTTTTTAGGGGCGCGGAGGAAAAGGCAGCATCTACGTCTGGGCATCTGGAGATGGAGGTAGCTATGACGACTGCAACTGCGATGGTTATGCCTCAAGCATGTGGACGATCTCCATCAACTCTGCCATCAATGATGGGCGCACTGCCTTATACGATGAGAGTTGCTCCTCCACTCTGGCATCTACATTCAGCAATGGACGCAAACGCAACCCAGAGGCTGGCGTTGTGAGTGTGTTTGTGTTTGATCATTTACCATGCAGTAGAAGAAAACCCAAAGAAAACAACAACAACAAATAAAAGAAATAAAAAAGAACTATCAACCTAAATACAAATTGGTTGTAAATTTCATGCATCAATGAATGAGCTCTAACTGACTGATGCCACCGCTGAAGATGAGTGAAACTTGAAAAGTCATGCTTGCTTCTTTCACTGAGGGACAATGTCTGACCATGATGGTGGTATCCCGGCAGGACAAGGAATGTTCTTATGTCTTAGGACAAACACACACACATACTGTGATCTATAGATGAACATCTGATAACTTGTTTGTGTAAAACACAGCAGTGTTTAAGTGATTATGCAAATCACCTTTGGGTGTTGACAAAGCCCATGATCTTCCCATGGGTTTTCCTGCTAATTGCAGTCAGTCTGTTATCATTTCTAATTAAGCCTCAGATTAAATAAATAAATGTTTATTCAGTGAACATGCTGATTCCTCAGCTTGTGTAACATACAATCACCAGCCTTGTTTAGCCTTTTCGTTTTTGTCCTTCATACAATTGACGGTATATTTAAAGCAATGGCAGGTTGTAATAAGACTGGATATGTTCCTAAACTTGACATGTTTTCCCAGAGTATCCTAAATCACATCAATATTTAGAAAAATCATTACTCCGAGATGGAGCTGTTTTTCCTAAGACTACAGTTGAAACCTGTAAAATGTTGCACACCTGTGCCAGAATTTTTACAGAACTTTCCTTTTTTTGTGTTTTGATTATTTCAGGCCACCACAGACTTGTATGGGAACTGCACGCTGCGTCACTCAGGCACATCAGCAGCAGCTCCGGAGGCAGCGGGCGTCTTTGCTTTGGCTCTTGAGGCTAAGTATGTACTCAACAATACCATTCCACAGACCTGTGATAATTGCGATGTTTGATTTAGATGAATTGTCTACATAAAACACTCAGGGGTTACCTTATTCAAAGCCACTCTGCTGAAGACAATTCCAACCATGAGGTATAATTTGTGTATTTGCTACCATTATTTTCAAAGAACAACCTTGAGCTTTTATGTATTATGCTTCTTACTTGACCTGCCAATCACCATCTCTGTACCCTTTAATCTAAATTTCTTTCTGAGTGTCTGAAGTCCTTAAAGACACAAATCATTTCTCCACTTTTCACAGAGTTGCCTCACTTCTCACAGAATTGCTTATTTATCACAACTGTGAGCCACATGAAAGTAAATCTGCTCTCTTACAGACTCCAAGACTCTGTACCAAGGACACTAATCACATTGGGATCAGTGCTCTTTATTTCTCAGTTCAAGGCTAAAAAAACACCATTCCTCTGCCTTTGACAGGACTCAGCATTTATCTTTTATTTATTACTCCACTTCCTGAACGCTTGAAGCAGAATGTGCTGTATGATGAAACGGAGACTAGTGCTTCATCCTCATTTCAATCCACTGAAAATGTTATCTCTGGGCTAATAGTGATGCCAAAGCATCTGGTAATCATGACACATTAACACTCTAGTACAAGTTGATCTATTCTATGGCCCATTTCAATTCAAAACAGATCACCACTTAAATAAACTGCCCCACACATAATTAGGTATATATTTCAAATCTAAAACTTCAAGAAGTATAGCTTTTATTCCTAAGACCCATTTCTTTTTCTCTTAGTGCTTCATTTTTCACGTTAAAGGCCGACAAGACTCTAGCCATTAACCAACACCAGCTCATGGAGCTGAGTAAAGAAAGCCTGTTTGCTTTGTACACACAATAATGATGTTGCTGTTGTGAGGACCGGATGTTCACCCTGTCCGGCAGCAAATACACCACGAGCCTTTTTACTGCCCAAACACACTTGAACCGTGCAACAGCAGGAATCAATGAGTCAGCCAGAACAAAGCTATCACCCAACACTTCCAAAAAAAAAAAAAAAAAAAAAGGGCAAGCACAAGCAACATCTGCCTCAAAGCTCACTCAAATACCACGTCGATAAGTGAAAGTTTCTGAAATATTTGCTGGTGTAAACCATTGTTTCACTCCACTGTATTACCCATACATGTTTATTTTTCCGGTTAGCCTGCCCAAAATTAATTTATAAAACTTCTCTTCCATTCATCCTCTATCCTTAACACTCTTGTACCTGTTTGTCTATCTCAGCCCTAACTTGACATGGAGAGACATGCAGCACCTGTCAGTCCTGACATCTAAGCGGAATCAGCTTCATGATGAGGTCCACCAGTGGAGAAGGAATGGTGTCGGCCTCGAGTTCAACCACCTTTTTGGCTATGGAGTGCTGGACGCTGGAGGCATGGTGAAAATGGCCAAGGAATGGAAAACTGTGCCTGAGCGTTTCCACTGTGTAGCTGGATCCATTCAGGAAGCCCAGTGAGTCATATTCCTACTAACTTTGTAGTTTTCATGTGTACTTAAAACACTGAGTGCATGTGCTCACAATATATTCTGCAATCTTTAAATTGCTTCTCCAAGATTTCCAAAGGAAAGCCCTGCTGTGTGCAGGAGACATGCTCATCTAATTAGTGGGTAATCCCAATACGACCTAATTTAATAAAGCATCTGCGATGGGAGTAACCACTTTATAACCCTGTAATATTTAGATTAGCTGCTCAATCTTTCTGATGATCTTGTAGATACGATATAATAGTTGTGTCTGGTGCTTAGCATCAGAGTTTAGCATATAGGCTAATAACAAATTTCCCAACATAGCATTATTTTAATATTATTGTGGAGTCATTTATGCTACTCATTTTTACCTTACTTTGAAGTTTGAGTTTTATTGTAAAGAATGAGATCTCTGCTAGAAAAGTATTTCATTATCTAGTTGAGAAAAATAAACAAACAATCAAAAAGGAACATTTGGTACATGTTAAGTTTTAGCTTTAGTTTAGTCTCTTTAAGGCCCACTTGCAAGGCTCAGTCTGCTGTGATGGATCAGCTGATTGGCCAGAAATGGTTGTGTAAAGAAGTTGCATGGTTTTGTCTGAGGTGTGTCAAACTCTTAAAACAAATTAAGTCAATGTAATAAAAGGAAAGTCTCAACAATGAGCAGGGCTTTTTCAGGTGGCAGTGGACTAACAAGCTATCTGATACTTTGAAGGAAGGGGAAAACCCACAAAATCCTTTACAGACTATAGAGAGTGATCCAGGTCTAGGTTTTTCTTCACCCATGCTGTCCCACCAAGTTTAACTAAATTCAACCCAGTTGTTATGTAACCTTCCTCATTCTTACAATTACACATTTTGATAAAAGCCCCGTCTGCAGAAGCTCCCCAGTCTCTGCCGTCATCTTTCCTAGATGCAGCTGTGGTTAAGACATCCTTCCTCTCATCTTCCCTGTGTCAGTTCAGTATCTCCTCTTGCATCACCCTATCTCACTCCCAGCGTCTCCTTCTTCTGTAGCCTTGTTTGCCTCTTTCCTCTGTACTCCATGCCTCCATTCATGTTATCTTGTCTTTTTTCATTTCCAACTCCTCTTCCCTTGTCCCTGTTCCCACTGCACGCCTTGCAGGGCCTCTGCTATCTATTCATCTGTCATATCCTGAGGCTTTGAGCTTTGGTGTGTGGTGCCTGGTGGTCTCCTATAGCTATTCTTGCTATTTGCTCTAATTAAAGCATGCTGTACTTTAGCATGCAGCAAAATTGCTGGTGCATGAATGAAGTTAAATAATGAGATTAAATACAGCCCTGAGTGTATTTTACCACCAATACCTTCCTAGTTTTTGACTCTTATTAGTGTGATGTTGATTATTAAGTCATGTCATTAGTCTCTGTCTATGTATGTCCAGTATCACAAACCTTATACTGCAGTATCACATAGTGCCTGACATCAATCCCTTCCCCATTATTCAGGGTAAAGTTGCATAAAGTGGCATCAGATCTTTGTTCAGTCATGAAGAAACCCTGTATATCTGGAAAATAACTCAATGCTCATGAGCCAGTATTTATTGGGAGAAATGCCAACAGAAAACATTTATCTTTTTCATGCTTTGAGCTGTGTGTTAAAAGCGGCAACACTGGCTGTGTCATATTTTTCATTAGTTCCCTGTTTCCACAGCAGCACCGTGGGGCTTCTGCTGCCTCTATTGTGGTAGAGCTATAATTACAACAAGCCCACCTCTGATGATAGTGATCATCAGAGAAAAGCAATAAACACCAACATAGCCGTGCTCACAAACACTGCTCAGCACTGATCTGATAGCTGCTCTGGCTGGTTGTGACTTACTTAGCTGGAGGAGAACTTCTCATTATCAGGGGAGCTGGCACACGGTGGCTCACTGTGCGGTGGGGTTGTTTTTAATCTCTGAAGGTCCTGCCCTTCAGAGGGAGCGTTCTCCTCACTCCACCACAAGCTGCAGTTATTACTCTTTCATATGCATTTGGTGGAAAGGTGCAACTACAGTTCATCACTCAAAAAAACCTTTTGGGGGGGATCAAAAGTAAAATATTTATCCACACTTAGATGCCTCTATTCTGACTATCATGAACATGTTGAAAGTGGTAAAAATGAAAATAATAATGAAATGTTGGTAATAAAAGTTAGGCAACATATGTAAAATTGGGTTCTCACACATACAATTTTTTTATTTTATTTTATTGGAAGAGCAGGATTTAATCTGTAATTCAAGGGATGGTGTGTGCAAAGCCATCGCACAATCCCTCTGACCTTCAAAGGTGAACATGTTAAAATGGGATGCAATAGTCAAGATGTGACTAACAGAATTCTGTGTCACTGAGATCGATAGATCTAAATTACATGACTTATTCATGTGTTGTCATTAGGCTAAAATAGGATATTCCACCTCCTTTACTTTAAATGCTCTTGGTTGTTTTTGTAGTATCTTTTGAATCATTGTCCACTGATGCAGTGCATCTACACACACTTTCACAATCAGGTACTTCTGTCTTTTGTATTATCAGTTAACACTAGTGACCCAATGTTCATGGAAGCTGTGGTTTATAGATGATGAGCTGCTCCAAGGCGTGTCTACCCACATTTTTCACGCTTTTCTTGTACAGCTTGAGCTCAGTTTCATGATTTGCACCCATAATAAACCATTTCTGTTTACACTGATGAGGACTTTTCTTTTTGGTACACTTGTATATTAAATAACCTGGACAGCTAGGATGAAGATATTTTCTTTATCTTTAAAATTATCTCAAAATAAATCATCCTCATCTTACGAGAATAGATTTTTTTTTTCATAGTGTACATGCCACTTTTTCCACTTCTAATCTTCCAGTCATTTCCCTGATGGATTTGTTTTTGTGGGCTGTTTCATTTTGGTGGAGCTTTGACTGCATGTTATGGGTTTAAAAGCAATGGCTTATAAATGCAATTCCACACTAGGAATCAGAAGCAACGACATAGGATTAGCCCACACCTGTTGATGAAGCATATTTGAACTTATTTGATGTCCAGTTATTCATCAGCCCCTAGAAAAGAAGCCAAATGCTTTTATTTCTTTGAGTCTTACTGGGATATGTTTTAGGAAGCAGCTAAAGCAGAAATCTATACATTTCTTTGAATAAATTAATTAGTATGTTGTTACTTTAAATTTCTAAACAAGCTACTGTTCAGTTTCCAACCAATATTTGTCCTGTTTTTCTGAGAATGGTAATTCACTTCATCGGTGCTCAGCAGCTGCACTCACCTTGCTGTGCACATCGTAGTGCTCAGTTAATCATTTTTCAAACTGAGTGGCTCCATGCATCCCTTTCACTCAGTTTCTGTGTCTTTGTTGCTTTTTATCCATTTGCCACCACCTGTGATGTGGCCTCAAACTCTAATAATGTCATTAAACCTCCTCACAGCCTTTGGCCACCACCTCTGCCCTGCTGTGTTCTCACTCTGTTACCTGTCACACAAAGAGATGGGAAAGCAGTGTGTCATCCAAATCACAAAGCAATTGCAATGTCACAACCATCCATCTTTTAACACTCTTACAAAAGGAAAGAAAAATAAAACTTGAAAAACTAAAAATGATCCAGAATTCATGGTTGGTTTTTATATATGATCTTTTCTTCTTAAAGGAAAACTATTTTTTTTTCAACCTGGACCTTATTTCTAGGAATTTCTACGTACATTTACTCACCTGTAACATTTAGGTATCACTCTGACTCTTTCGGATGCTATTTAGACTAGTCGCGATCCAAGTATGTTCATGAAACTGGAGTGAACGGGGCAGAATACACGGACCTCTATAAGGTATTGTCTGCAATACTTTAAGACAAATGAACGAACAATTGAGTTGCTGTTGTTACTGTTTCACTGGGTTGTTGCTGATAGAGCAACAGCTAGCAACACCAGTCAGTAGCAGTAGCAGCTAGTAGCTAGTAGCAGCAGCTAGCAGCAACAGTTACTACTTTCACTCATTGACATGTGTGGAGAATGCTCCAGTAACTACAGCAGGCTAAATCTGAACTCACAGGACAATAGTACACGTTTGTTCATTCATTCTTCTTGAAATTAAGGAGTTTTGCCGCATCTAATACCTTACAGAGGCCCATTCATTTTGCCTCGCTCACTCCCATTATATGGATATACGTGGATCACGACAAATCTAAATAGTGTCCGAAGGAGTTGGAGTGATACAGAGATGTTACTAGTGAGTAAATGCACGTCTGAATTCCTAGAAATAAAGTCAAAATTGAAAAAAACAAACCAACAAAAAAAACAGTGAGGCTATTGTTTAAAAGGCCTTTCATTTGCAGTAGTTTAGGGGGCCATAGTAATATAGAAGTGTCATCTTCACTACTGTTGTTTTTAAAGATTAGAAAGGCAGTGAAGCAAAGCGCTGCACATTGTTTAGATTTTGCCTTATTGTTCAAATACTGCGACAAATTGATCATTTAACAGGTAAATTGTGCCTGTTATTTCAGGTCAATCAGTGCCAACTCATCAAAACTTCCCACTTCACATTATGAACTTCCTTTAAAAAAACATGCATTTCTTCTTTTTTTTTGTGCTTGATTGCTTGAATTTCCTAATTTTTTCTTTTGCCCCCCCCTCCCCTTGTCAGGTCCAGTCCAGTATGAAAATGTAAATTCAGCAATAGACAAATTTAAATATAAAGAACAATGCTAAGATGTTCAGAGGAGCCTTATGTCCATGAAGCTCCTCTTGGCGAATCAACAACACAGCAGCAAGATCATCATTCTGCTTGCTATGATGCTGGAAAAAACAGTGTATTGTGTGTGTATGTATGTATTGGGGAAGAATATTGATTCAAGGTCTGTTGCTGTTTTGGTACTCTTCATCATAACGAATACTTTTCTTTGTGGAACTTGATTATAAATTTGTGTTTTCTGTGCAGGTGTTGGACTTGTAATATTTTACCCTTTATACAAGATAAATTAAAGCAACAGAGGGGGAAAAAAGCAGCTTTATTCTTGTCACAATTGGTTGTCTCTATGGCAAATTAGGTCAAGCTCTGGTTAAAGGCTACTGGGATTTTCTAAGAAGAGCAGGGAGCAGTCTTAACTCCAGGGATGCCCACTGCCATCTTCTGGTCATCTCGTGTCTACTTTCATTTGACTCTTTTTCTTGACCTTTCTGTTTCACATTAAATGTTTCACTTTGAGTTTCTTTAAAATACAGTTTTAACCTTTGGATTCTGGTTCTCCTTCCCCAGTAAAATCCAGTCTGGCAACAAGCTGTTGTTGGCAATCACCACTGAAGCCTGTCAGGGAAAGGACAATTTTGTCCGCTACCTGGAGCACGTACAGGCGGTAGTCACTGTCAATGCCAGTCGCCGCGGAGACCTCAACATTAACATGACTTCGCCCATGGGTACAAAGTCCATACTGTTGAGCCGAAGGCCCCGTGATGACGACTCCAAGGTGGGATTTGACAAGTGGCCTTTCATGACCACCCACACCTGGGGGGAAGACCCTCGTGGAACCTGGATACTCGAGGTGGGCTTTCAAGGTGAACAGCCAGAACGGGGAGTCCTGAAGGAGTGGACTGTCATGTTGCATGGAACACAAAGTGCCCCTTATATAGACCAGATCGTCCGTGATTATCAGTCCAAACTAGCCATGTCCAAAAAGGAGGAGCTGGAGGAGGAGCTGGATGAAGCTGTAGAGAGAAGTCTGAAAAGTTTGCTGAGTAAAAACAACTAAAATCTCATGTGCATGTTTCCAACTTCACTTTCTCTTGTCTTTGATCCTCTCTGCAGTCTGGCTCTGTTCTCCTCTAAACCTTATAACATCTCCTTAGCCCCTCTCTGTGTCTTCTCTTTTTTTTGTCTCCCTCTCCTCCCCTCTTCTCTGGTTTTTGTTATCAAGACTTTCAATTAGCCCCCATCAATGAATGTTTCTTGTAACAATCATGATAAAAGTATAACCCTTGATAATCTGTTCTATAAAGAGAAAGCAAACTATATAACCAGAATTTTTACACTCAACAGAATTGTACATAAACCAAATATAAGCCACTCTTCCATGCTTTTGCTTTTGTTTCCCTGCACCTCTCTTCTGCCAAATGTTGTACAGTTTGTGACTGTAAAAGATTTTCTGTGTCATTCTACTTAAAGTTTAATATCTCGCAAACAGAGCAGTGATACTCTTTTCTGTTTATATTTTTGTGACATGCACTGTTTATATAAACAAGGAAAGGAATATGTAATTTACTTTGCAGCGTGGTCATCACTTCATATTTCATAATCTTTGGCGTATATTATAATAAATTTATTCAGCTGTTTATTAAAGTATTTGAGTGATTTGAAGCAAAGCAACCCATGACACCAAGTAAACATTCTCTGTCACTTCAATGCCCACAACTATTGAAAAGCAAATAAATGAAAAAGGAAAAAGGCAGAGAATGGGAAATAAATTACTGTGAGATTAGAATTATATTATAAAAGGCAGAGCCCATCTGGCATCTGAACTAAATGAAGAATTTTCACCATGCTTCTCTCTGTCTGTGCTATACAATAAAAACATGATGATCCTTGAAAAGTGGAGCATAAGCTACTATTACTCATGCACTCCTCCTTTATAGCGGTTCTCTGTTGGATATATTATAAAAGAAATATATTGGATTTGTTCATCAGACATTTAGGTGAAATGCAATTTTATATATATATATATATATATATATATATACAGTGGCTTGCAAAAGTATTCATACCCATGACCAAAACTCAATTGCTCAGAACAGAACAAAGCAAAAGTGAGTTGGCAAGGAAATGGCACAAACACAACAATCCATCACTGTTTTTGTTCGTAAGCGCTCTTTACTATGAATAGGTTGTATAAGTCTGTATTTCATTGTTGAAAAGTATTCACACCCTTGCACCAAAGATGTTATTTTGAGTCGAAAATGATTGCACACTATAAAACTATAAACTATTGCCTCACAGTGTCACAGGGCGGTATTTAGTCCCAGGTGATTTGTATATCCTTGATTGCTCCCCATAATTAGTGCCCAATAGTCACCTGTCCACAGTCATCCCATGCTTGTCAGCAGACTACAGTCATGAAGTCCAAGCAGCTCTCAGAAGACCTCAGAAAGAAAGTTGTAGAGAAGCATAGAGATGGGCAAAGCTATGTAGCCATCGCAAGTTCACTCAATGTGCCAAAAAGTACTGTTGCATCACTGGTCCAGAAGTGGAAGCGCCACAGTACCACTGTGAACCTCCAAAGAACAGGGCGCCCCTCCAAGATCACGGCAAAAGGCAAAAGGAAATTACTCAGGGAAACCAGAGCAAACCCCTCCGTCACTCTTGAAGACCTGAAGAAGTCTCTCCAGGGTGCTGGGACTAACGTGCACAAGTCCACAATATCCGGCACTTTACACAAGGAAGGTCTCTATGGGCGTGTTGCAAAGAAGAAGCCATATCTGAAGAAACAACATCTCAAGGCTTGTTTGCAGTATGCCACCACACACGTAGGAACGTGAGATCTGGTCAGATGAAACGAAAATAGAACTTTTTGGCCTGAACGCCAAGAAGTATGTTTGGCGCAAAGCCAACACAGCTGATGATCTAGCTCATACCATCCCTACCGTGAAACATGGAGGTGGGAATATAATGCTATGGGGCTGTTTCTCTTCCTCCGGTCCTGGTGAGCTTGTCCGTGTGCAAGGGATTATGAATAGTGCAAAATACATCAACATCCTGGAGGAAAACGTCTTCAAATCTGCAAAAAGCCTGAAGCTTGGGAGGAAGTTCACCTTTCAACAGGATAATGATCCAAAACATACGGCTCGAGTGACACAAGAATGGTTCAGGAAGAAGAAAGTGAAGGTTCTAGACTGGCTCAGTCAAAGCCCAGATCTCAACCCAATAGAAAACCTGTGGAGGGATCTGAAGATTGCTGTCCACCGAAGGTCACCAAGTAACCTGACTCAGCTGGAGCAGTATTGCAAAGAGGAGTGGGCGAAACTGTCCAAGGACCATTGCACAAAACTCATTGCTGGCTATCCAAAGCGATTGGTAGCTGTTATTGCTGCCAAAGGAGCTGCAACCAAGTACTGATTGTGACTTAATGACTTAGTGTGAATACTTTTGCAACAATTATGCAACCTATTCATAGTAGAGTGCTTACGAACAAGAACAGTGATGGATTGTTGAGTTTGTGCCATTTCCTTTCATATAAAAAGGTGAAACCCACTTTTGCTTTGTTCTTTTCTGAGCAATTTAGTTTTGGTCATGTGTATGAATACTTTTGCAAGTCACTGTATATAGGTACTACCCAAAAAAAGAGAATATCCTGAAAAAGTTCATATATTTCTGTAATTCAACTTAAAAGGTGCAATTTAGATATTGTTTAGACAAATAATATTTGAATCAATATATTTCAAGCTTTTGTTTGTTTGGATGTTGCTGATTAGGACTTGCAGCTTTAGAAAACCTCAAATTCAAAAACTCAAAAAATTAGAATACTGTGAAAAGCTCCAGCATTGTAGGCTCAGAACGTCACATTCTAATCAGGTAAGTAATCCAAAACACCTCCATAAGTGCCCCAAGCCTTTAAAAAAGTCCCTGTCTTGGTTTAGAAGAATTCACAATCATGGGGAAGACTGCTGATCTGACAGTTGTGCAGAAAACCATCATTGACTCCCTTATGGGAAGAAAACGGTGTACAAGCCAGAGGGCTGACAGCAGCCTGGAGAAGATGGTCAGGAAAGGGCCGTTCAAAAATGTGGAGGACTTCATGAGGAATGGACCTGTGAGCTTCATCAAGTCCAGCATAAATGCAGCCGTCTACCAGGACATTTTGGAGCACTTCATGCTTGCTTCAGCAGACCAGCTGTATGAGGATGCAGACTTCATCTTCAAGCATGCACTACATGAACTTTTTCACAATATTCTAACCGTTTGGGTATATACACATGCACGCTCACATTCATACCTAGGGACAATTTAGTGATCAATTAACTTAACATGCATATCTTAGGATGGTGGGAGGAAGCCGGAGTACCCGGAGAGAACCCACGCATACACGGGGTGAACATGCAAACTCCACACAGGAAGGCCACAGTTGAGGAAGGCCACAGTTGGAATTATTCGAACCCCCTCCCCAGCCGGGAATCGAACCAGCAACCTTTTTACTGTGAGACTATATATATATATATATGTGAGACATATATATATATATATATATATATATATATATATATATATATATATATATGTGAGACTATATATATATATATATATATATATATATATGCGATCAGAGTCTGGTCATTCATCAGTCTTTACAAATAGCTATCCACGTACAGTATAGCCTGGTACACCAGCCTGACTAATGCCATGTATAAGATACACGGCAGGTCAGTCTGGGCTCCCTCCATTGGAGAATGATTCCACTCCGGTAAAAAATTGACCGGACCAATCACAGCGCAGCAGTAGAATTATTAACAGATGAACGTTAAACTCCTCCGACATCTCCACCGCTGTTTCTGCTGTTTTGGTGCGTAACTAACAGCTTCCGGGTCATAGTTACATGACGTGCGACACAAACGCTTTCTCATATTAGTAGTTCAGTAATAAACAATGCTGACATGTAACAGAGTATTTATAATAATAAAACCAAACATTCTATGTTAATATACACAAGAAAACTACATTAAATAGAGAGGGAAAAACAACGTGTAAACGCCTTCCGGCGTCGCCATAGCAACGTAGCAACAGAGTGCCGAGCTACGCCAGCTACAGTCACTTCTGATTGGTTCTCTCCGGTTCACTGTCCTGTTAGTGCCGCCTCTCGTCTCACATTGGAAATCATTCTCCAACGGAGGGAATCCAGACTGACTTGCCGTGTATCTCATACATGGCGTTAGTGAGACTGGTGTACCAGGCTACGTACAGTAAGTTACATTGCTGGTCTTACACCAAAATCTGTGACCCTTCAAAATCTTTGACTATTCTTAGGCAACATCATAAAATGGCCATAGAAACATGCCAATTTTACTGTTTTACTTCTGTCCTGGACATTAGACACATAAAAAAATAATATTTAACACCAAATTAGTGTGTTAAAGGGAACATATTAGTTTACATATGCCTGTTGTTGGCTTTTGGAACGTTTGAAAAACATGATATAGCACAGTGTTTCCCAACTCCAGTCCTCAGGACCCACTGCCCTGCATGTCTTCGTTGTCCAACACTTGAATCAGATTTGTGAACTTCCTCATCAAGTTCTTTGCAGGCCTTTTAACGAGCCATTCATTGGATTCAGGTGTGTAAAATTAGGGTTGCCTCAAAGAAATGCAGGGCAGTAGGTCCTGAGGACTGGAGTTGGGGAACACCAATATAGCACCATTAACTTCCAATTCATATATTAATAACTTGATCCCAAAACCAATCTTTCATGGGGAGTTCTACAAAACTAATCAGGTCAACCTTTTCCTCTGTGATTTATTTTTGGATAGTCTATATTTTTTCTGAGATCAACATTATGCTCTTTTACATAAATTATAAACTCCTGAAAAACATTTAAAAAGTAGAGTTTTCGTGGATTTTGAATCAGCTCATATTCTGCATTTTTATTTTTTCCCTTCCCTTCCCAAAATATGATGGGAAGCAGAACATGGTTGCAAAGGCTTAGGTCCACGTGAGACAGTTACAGACAACACCGCTCAGTTACAGACAACAGGCTCTTCTTCTACTGCTATCACCATGAAACCCAAACCCATAATGCCCCTTAAAACCTTGCTTAACAACTCTAACAATGAATAAGCAGCTGCTGTCCCAAAGACTAGAAAAAAAATGGACATAGTATGCGCTCACGTCTGAATAGGGGAAAGTGAAGCCAGTTGGGTGTTTCCCACCATCACCATCTTGCCGTGTCACGTGTGTCGTCACTACCAGAAAATACTAAAATGGACAAAGACAAGGCCGCTCCAAGCTGTGGGGCAAATGATTGACAGCAAAGCTAATGCTAACCGAGCTAATCCAAAGTGAACAGGAACAAACAGTTTAAAGGTAAGACATGCTCAGACTTGCTGTTAACCAGCTAAAAACCACTGTTGTAAACATGTTTATTTCTGCTGTGAAGTTGGCCTTTTAACATGGGAGTCTATGGGGATTTGCTCTGTTTTGGAGCCAGCCCCTAGCGGATGACCCCCCCCCCCCCCCCCCCCCCCCCCCCCAAAAAAAAAAACCTACAATTATTTAACTTTACTTCCAGGCTTCACTCTTTTCCAATGGAGTTTGCCCCTTGTGCTGTCCACAATCGCATCTTTGACAAATCAGCTGACCATTCAGAGAAGACCAGGAAATCTTTTTTAAAATTGGGTCTTAAAGTTATACTGAGTAACTTTTGACTGATATTAAGCCTAAAATGAGTAATATTAGATGATTTTGGGGGGCAAATATATAGTGAGTGATGCGTGTCAGCACTCTGAGCGGGCTGCCCTCTGCAGAAACCAGACATCGTAGCTTTGGAGAGAAGGGCCGTCGGTGAATTTGCTTTACGGCTCCTCTTCCGTAAACACAGAAAGCTCTACTTGTGCTACTTTCTCTCATTACCTGAAGCTTTGTCATGGCGGACCAAAGTAAAAAGGTGAAAGTGATGTCTGAGCAGGCCAGAAAACAGAAAGAGGCAAAGGGATCACGGCAGATCAAAAACACGAGTAGACATTGGAAAAGAATTCAGTTGTTGGAGATTTCTGAAACAGCACTGTGGAAGCAAAACCCACTCTCTGTTTGCCACGGTATCATTAGACTGGTAAGTAAGTTTGGCTGTTGTGTAAACATACAAAAATGTGATGCTTTCAATTTTTTTTTTCAGTCAGTGTTCATTCAAAACAACGTCAATAAGAGCCGTATAAGCTGCCTATAGTTTCCTGTTAGCGAAACGCGGCAAGAAGATAATAGCTATAGACCAAAGCTAACGTGACTCCCTAAGCATTTTGCGCAATTGTAGCTGGTTTGCAGCAAGAAATGCGTTCTCTGTAGTTCATATAAATATCAAAGAACAGAACAATTAGCAATTTGCTTTGTTTAGTTGTGTGGTTTTAATACGCTGTTCAGAAGGAAGCAGAGCAACTGTAATGTCCGGTAAGCAGAGCCAATCCAGACGTTCTCATAACAAACATGAGTTTTGTCGAAGTTACTACGTCATTCAGTGCACAAAACTACAACTTGGTTTCATGGCTGGTTTTGAGTGCGCATTCATCTTTGCATTGTGTGTTTGTGTGTATGATGTTTGGGCGACACACACATATATAATTATAAACAGTTAGAGGCACATACCTCTGCCAGGTAGATCCTCCAATGGTGAAAAATCCTTTAGAAAATTCTTGAATCTTGGACTCGTTTATTTCAATATCCAAACATGGGAGAGGAGATTTAAATTTGCGTCATTACCGTGAGGCCTGGAGGACGTTGGCGCTGCTACAGGTTTAGCGTTCCCAGTGGCCAAAAGTTATACTGTACAACTTCAAAGAGGCAGGAGCAAAAATTAAGCTTTTCACACAGAATGTGAGAAGCAGTCTTGCATAAAGTTATCTCTCTCTATTGTGTCAGTTCACATCAAAAGTCATTCAAGGTCCTTTAAAATTACAGTCCAACTTAATCCATTTATAATCCAATTTAATGCAAACCTCTTTCTGTAGATCCACAATTCTGGACTTGTAAATTAACATAATATGGTGTCATTAAAATGAAACTGTGCATAATGAAAGGGATATTGTGGCAACTATCACTTTTGCTTTTGTCTGCACTTATATGCAAACTAAATTTAATAACCCGTAAGATAACTATGTGGCCTACTTGACACAAACATTACATGACATGTAGATTGATGTTTCAATCTTTTATTATCTTTTTATATCAAAGCAAATTAATACACAGCAAAATTGTGCTGAGGGCAGGCGGTGGCATCCAATTGAACAAATGAGCTTAAAGGGGAAAATGCTAGATTTCTGGTGTTCAGAAGGGTGGCACAACTTCAAAGTTTTTTTTTTTTTCATTTTTCATTTATTGTTTCTCATCTTTAGTGGTGGCATAGAACTTAGTTTTCTCTTGTCCCAAGTTTTCAGACAGTAAAGGACTCATAGCATGAGCATGGGTGTAAGTCGGACAACATCAGAAGCACTTAAGGAGCTAGCAAACATATTCTGGAAACAAGACCAGAGACTGCAAGCAAATGGAAGAGCTATAAATATCAGATTAGGAATGTGTTGTTGGTCTTAAAGCATGATTGGTCTCCCTGTGAGACAAAATCATTCATGTTAATACAAGGGTTTGAGGAACAAATGGATCAAAATAGTCTGATACCAACATCAGTAATATCTTCTTGTAAGAAGACCTAGACCACGTCGGACCGTGCTGGAGTCGACGTGGTTTCAGTGTTTCTTCTTGCTGGACTTCTCAATCATGGTCTCCACCACCATTGAAGTCTCCTCATAACCCTTAACTTTACGACCATTAGAGAACTTCTCCACAGACTCTACAACCTCCACCTTCTCATAGCTCATGGCATCTGGAGTGAAGCTGCTTGAGCTGGTGGTGCTAGTGCTGGAGCCTGAACTGGTGCTGGCCCCACGAGTTGCAGGCTTTGGAGTCTGCCCACTCTGGCCATCATCATCTCTGTTTTTCTTGGACTTATTGGCAGCAGGGGTAGGATCTTGGGAGCTTGGGCCAGATGGTGGAGGCACAGGGCTTGGATCGTCTGAGTAAAGCTGTGGCTCTCCGTTATTGTGTTTACCTTTCCTTTTATCATCCTTGTTTCTTCCACCCTTGGGATCGTCCTTTCCACCACCATCAGAGGGCGGGGTGGGACTGACAGGCCTGGGGTCGATTATGGGCTGAGGGGATGGAGGAGTAGGTGTATCAAATCCGTAAGGCTCATATGGCCACATCATTCCATCTCTGATAGTAACAAAGATATGGCCAGCTGATGGTGTGGAGGTGTAGAAGCAGGGATCTAGGTAGCTGCCATCCCCGGTCACAAGGACATAACGACCCTTGGTGTAGAAATCGGCAATCGGCTCGGGCCTCTTATATTTCCTCATTCTATCTCTCACAATGTTACAAAGAGTGTCAAATGCTTTGCTAATCTGAGCTCCATCTGGAACATCTTGTGGAGACACTCCAGTCAAAACAGATCCCTGCTCGTTTCTCTTCACCCTCTCCTCCTGTACTTCCTCAGATTGGGTTCCTCTCATTTCGTCATCTCCAGCCTCAGCACTGGCTCCACCATTTCTGTCCTCCTGGCCACTGTCAATCACATCTTTGGGGGTCAGTTCTTTCTTCTTCTGGACCTTTTTGGCAAGTATCTTCTGACGGGGCTTGATGCTTGTGATATCTTGGATAGCCTGAGTGATATCTGGACACAAAATTAGTCAATTTAAGTTTATGGAAACAATTAATTAAGACTAACTTAAGACTGCATTCTTCAGACTTTTAAGCTTTTTTAGTTTTATAAAGGGTAATTCTTTAAAAAACAGTAGTTGTCACAGCTATGATGGCAGCATACTGTCCACTTAAAAGGACATTTTAACAAGTTGTGATTTGCTCATAGCAGCCTTACCTCTCCCCCTGCTTGATGGAGTGGGTGTATGAGTGTAGCGGTAATTGCTGGTGAACAGGGTAATGGGAGTCCCAATGATTGCAGAATTCAACCTGCAGAAAAGAGAGAAGTGAAAAATCAGCCACGCATCAACAATGCACTCAGCATATTTCCTAAAGACTGAAATCAGGAATCAGTCTATAAAGCAATGCTTGGCAGCTTCTGAAATGAAAGAGTAGTGCAACAGGGAAAAAAAGATTATCACACAGTGCCACCTGCTGGTGGATTTCTAGCCTTGCATTAAAAACACCCATTACCCACATGGATAAAATCTTTTCTCCTTGTAGGTCACCAAACACCCAAGAGATTTCACTGTGTAAGCAGGATCATGTTTTGCTATGGCAGAGCAGTTAGTAATGAAAAGACGTAACAATGAAAAGGTCAGTCACTGACCAGTTAGATTAATCAAAGTTTTAAGGCGTGTCACATGCCAAAGATCTCTTTGGTAACTATCAGACCTCTCTTCAGAATGCAGAATGTCTTAAGTTTTGCTTGGGTTTTATGAGAACATAAATCTGAGCATTATTTTTTCTATGATGTGAAAAAAGGTGTGTTTTTATGCTTGTCAGAGTCCAGGTTGAAGCAGCCTACCTATTGTCTTCGTTCTCAATGATCCTCTTGTACCGCTCCAGCTCGTTCTCAAGAGATGTCTGGTACATGGCCAGGTGGCGACATTCGCTGGTGAATTTCTCCAAGGATCTTTCAGCTTCCTCAATCTCCTTCCGCAGGGATTCGATTTTCTCATTGTACTTTTGGATGTCATCGTCATAACTATCCTGCATGTTTTTGATGGCTTGCTCCAGCATTGAAGTCTGACAGAAGAAAGATATGCAGGGATTAAGAAATGATATGACACACTGTATGGTACATTACTTTTCCCCTGGAGGAGCCGGTCCAACACCATTACTAACAGTGCAAGTGTGACTGAATAAACTATGAATTCAACAGAATCTGAATTTCATTTGTAGAAAAAAAGTGTGTTTTTTCAGTGTTTTTCATCTTAAATTTAACAAATTAAAACAATTCTTGCAGGGAAATAAAAAAAAACATTGTTAAATACTGTGATTGACCCTGGCCTTCTCCTATGTGTTTGTTTTTGCTGGACCTACAGTACAGCACTGTAATAATCCAGTCATTGCTGACATCTAGTGGTACATCTACAATATGGCAGCTAGTTATTTGCAATACTTGTCCTCAGAGGTCTTGAAGGTCTTTTTTATTTTTTAAAAAAGAAAAGCTGTTATCTTTTCACTAAAAAAGAAAGAGTTAAACAGACACAAAATAAATAAAGTGGTTTGACATATATAATCACTTAATACTGATGAACAAGAAAAACTATGTTTTTTTTTTCCTTAACAAAAGTTAAGATAATGACACCAGCGATTACTTTCATCTGAAAATAGCAACTAAAGTCAACATGGTGTCACTAGCTGATCATTAACACATGCTATTTTGATCTGCTGATCACTAAAGCCATCCATCCATCCATCCATTGGGTTTGGTCTGGCTCATCTGTGTCTTTCTTTGAACTGAAACACATTGTTCATTTGAGAAATACTTTTAAAATTTAGCCCACAACAAAAATATGCTTAGTGGTTAAAATTATGAGGGTACTTGTAATCAAAGCTCCTGTTGTCATGGTGACTCACCTCAGTCTGTAGGCGCTGCTTTTGGGCTTGCAGCTGACAGAGGGCGCTCTTGTATTCCTCCAGCTGACTCTGCAGGCCAGGAACTTTCCTCTGAGCCAGCAACTTCTCCTGCTCCTTCACACAGTCAGCACACATCAGTTACCACATGGGAAGTGTTACATGTCATTACAGGATTAAGATCAAAGCTACGACACATGCACACTTTTTCTTCTTTGATTGAAAGGGGTGATAAAAGTTGTATGGCTAGCAGAAATGACTTTTCCAGTCATTTACTCGTTATAAAGAACTTGATCACCATTTGGAGTGTACGTTCCTAAACCAAGAAATCCTAAATGATGGTGAATAGTTGAAACTGCTGTCTGAGTTTAACAAAGCAAAAGGTAACTGACAAGTACTGTGTATAATATAGCCACAGCACTCAACATTTATATCTAAAAATGTAATGACAGCAGAGAAATTTTTGTGTGAGGTTATATTATTGAGTTCTGCAGGTAAGGCTAGGTTAAAAAAAAGACATAAAATCCCAAATGTTTTGATCTCACAAGGTTGAAGCTGATGTATTGGGAAATAACTGATCTGAACAGTTGTGCTGTTTATGAAATGTCAAATCTGCAGACGATATGGATTCCAAACGACTTTAAAAGATAATTAAAGTCTGCTGCCTGTTCAAAAGAAATGAAGAAAATAAAAATGCGGAAAAATTGGGATGACATTTGTGATAGTCGCTGTAATGAGAGGTTAATAAACTTAGTATGCCATTTTATGTTAAGCAACTGATTAAATTATTTGGAGAATGGCACAGGTTCAGATGAAAATAACCAATATGACACGTTTTCACTTTTCACTTTTTCATTTAGATGTGCTCATTTCATGACTTTGTACATGTTATTTATTCATGTTACATATCTCAAGTCACTGCAAGAAACTGCAATTTTTGACACTTGTTGATCTGGCTTAAATTTTCTGTATTGGAGGTTGCCACTTTACAAATATCTCCACTTATAAACTAACAATGCGTCATAGTACCGACAGAAACTGGGACACTCTCTCATCCACAACCTGAACATACATATATGTATATATATGTATGTGTATATATATATATCTATATCTATATATATCTTTATCTATGTATCTATCTATGTATCTATCTATCTATCTATCTATCTATCTATCTATCTATCTATCTATCTATCTATCTATCTATCTATCTATATATATGTACATACATATATACATATATATATATGTATATATGTGTGTATCTCTCTCTCTCTCTATATATATATATATATATATACTGTATATATATATGTATATATATACTTATATATATATATATATATATATATATATATATATATATATATATATATATATATATATATATATATATATATATATGTATATATTAGAGATGCACGATTTTGGAATATTGGCCGATATCCGATATGCTAATATTTTAAAACTCATGTGGCTGATAACCGATATCGATACCGATCTTGAAGCTGAAAAAAATAAGCAGTCATTGCAAATAGCAGTTTTGTTATCCATTTCCAACACTTAAAAAAAAATAGGGGTGGGAAAAAATACCGATTCACTGAAATACTGTGATATTTTCATGTGCCGATATCAAATTGATATTTAAAAATGTGGCATGGATCTACTTTACTTACAAAATCTCGTGAGACTTCATCACTCTGTTACAAAATGTCATGATATTTTGTGAATTCCCACAAGATTTCGTAACAGAACGATGAAATATCAAGAGATTTTGTTAGTAAAATAGATAGGGTAACAAAACTGCTAATTGCAATGACTGCTTATTTTTCCAGCTTCAATATTGGTATCGATATTGGTTATCGGTCACACGAGTTTTAAAATATTGGCATATTGGATATCAGCCAAAATTCCAATATCCTGCATCCCTAGGTTATAAATGTCAATATGACAGCATAAAAAGAAAAAGTATCACAAACTTTTTGTGAAATCTTGCTAGATTTTGGAACAAAATGATGAAATATTGCAAGATTTCTTTCGTAAAATGGATCGATACCATGTTTTTAAATGTATATATCAGCATATGAAAATATTAAGATATTTCCGTGTATCGATATTTTTCCCACCCCTAGTCTAAGTTTTAAAGTCTGTAAAAAAGTTTTTGAAGAAAAAGAATTTTTTTTTTTTTTTAGACTTTAGAAACAGTGGGCTGATCGGTTAAATATTGGTTGAATATCAGCCAATGTCAGACACTCATTTTCAAGGCCGATATAGGCTGATACCAATAGGGGGCTGATTATATCGCGCATCCCTAATGCATAAAAATGTATTTCCGTTAACATAGGAATCGCTACGCCATCTTTGATGAAAGCTGTCAGGAAACCTGACAGCTTTGTTTTTTTTTTTTTTTTTTTTTTTTTACACTTTTTTTAAAACTTTTTTTTCCTGAAATCTGAAAACTTTTTTCTGACAACTTTTTTCTGGCACCTGACAATTTTTTCTTCATACATGATTACTTTTGTCCTGACACCTAAAACCTGACTCTGAGGACGGGGATGTCCTAATATGTTACTGGAATAATATGATACAATATAATCACCATGAAATGTTGTGAATACAAAGTATATTTGTGGAACACACTGTGCTTTTAACAAATGTAGTTTTACTACTGAATCCTAATAAAACATTGTTTCCTTGATCTCATGATGTTGCTCCTTTAGGTAAAAAGGTGCTTGAGAAGACTCTAAGAGAATTATAGTCTGACAACATGATTTCATCAATTCTTCTAAACCAGTCAATAAACCAACGGACGAAACAAACATTTGTTTCCCCTTAAAAAGCATTTATATTTCATAGCTATTTTTTCACATAATTGCATACCATCCACATATAAAACTCATGAACATAAATATTAGTTGCCTATATCTATTTGTTTTATTTTCACATTGGTTTAAACCCTGCTGTTTGTGTGCATTTTCACACTGTTTATACTCATGTATAAATTATTCATCCCAGCATTTTAACCAATATTGGACAAAATGTCAAAAATCCCAGATATATGCATAGCAAAGTGAGACTGCATGTGAATAGGATGAGAATATTAAACTAGGTAATTTAATTTCATTCATATATGGGCATTAAAGTTCATGCATCTTGACTGAATGAAAACTCCTAGTTGGTTCCTTTTCTCAGGTGTTTTTAGATATATTAAGACAAGTTACAGTAAATAGATAGTAGTCTATAGATAAATAGTCTAATAGACAAAATGTTGAAATAAACCATCATGTTTTCTACTTGTTGACTCTGAGCTTTCTTCTAGCTTGTGACCGTAATGTGTTCATGAGCAGCTGGTCCTCAGAGATGATGACAATCTGTCTTAAGCTTTTTGTTGTTTTTGCAGATATCTGCTCAGCAACGTAGCCAAGATTCGTCGCTCTTTGTCATCACCCAGGAAGCCTTAACTCAACTAATTAAACCATTTCTGTGTTCGGAGCAGCCCTGCCTCTGTAAAAGGTTTACATAAATAAATCTCCAATCTGCCACACAAACACCAGTCACTGTGGCACAGTTACTCAAAAATTAGCATGCACAGCCATTCTTCACGGCATTTGCTTCATTATGTGTCCTGACACTTTCATACTGCTGCTTTTTCTGTGTTGATGAATGGCTGACTGTCTGTGCTTATCACACATGCACCCATACACTCATATAAACACAGACAAATGCAGGCACAGGCAACCAGTTGGACTGAGGAGCCAGTAACCTCATCAACCCCAGAGATTTAACAGGGCTGACACACATGCAAACACCATCTTTTTCCCTCAGGGACAGTAGCAGGCCGAGACGTACACGCACACACACAATGACGACATTAGTGACCTCACCTCAGAGATGCCAACTGACACATTGGGAACAAGAGGCAGTGTCTGGTTGATTTGCTGCAAAATGCTCACATAGGTTTGGATTTCTGCAAGGTTCTGTGAAGAGAAATATTTAGAAAAGAAAACATAAAAAAAATTGTGACTCAGCAAACAGAAATACACCCCAGAACTCATTTATTTTGCACAGTAACTTCAGCTGCTCCATAAAATCTTCAACTTTCCTATTGTGGATTGGCTAAATTAAAGAGATTTAATAAAAGCTTTTCATTTAGCTGAAATATGAGGTCCAAGGTTTCTTATTTATTTTCTTTTTTACAACAAAGGGACTTTTTCATCAAATCAATTTACGCAAAATATGATGTAGAGGGCAGCCAGATTTCTTTTCTTTAGGGGGATATTTGAAAGCTTAGGACCATAAGCCCAATATTCAAATGACACCCTATTCTTTTCTGCATAATACCATAACTGCAGTGCCCCTTTCATATCCTGTCTAAACATTGCAGAGTCATGAATTAATTCATCTGCAAAAGCAGCACTGGATGAAACTAAAAAGACAAAACTAGCTCAGCCAAAGAACTCCATTGAAAGTACGCCGGATGCATGGAACATATTAGTCTTGTTTTGCCTCAGCATTTTGCAGCCATTGTGTTGGACTTTCCAGCCCTTTCTGCTGCACAGAGGGTAATCTTTCGTTTTGTCTGTCCTCTGCTTTTTAGTCACATGTCAGTGCCTGTGATGACCGGCGTTACATTTTCTCTGCAAAGCTTTTCTTCACTCACGCCACACAAAGTAAATTGTTGCAGAAGCCCTGAGAACATCACAGCACATCCCCTGGCACCTATTTCGAGGCTTTGAGGCTTGTCATTTAAAAGAGTGGTGGCCTGAGGTCAGCTGTGTTCAAAAGCAACAGTAAGAGACACACAGTGTTATCTGAAATTCTTTGAACTAGTGTTCTTTGATGTGGGTTTACAGGCTGAATGTGGGTGAGTTAACCAATAAACTGGCTAAGATCAAAGGTACAGTCAAAAAAGAAAGGGTCTAACCATTTTACAACTCATTGATAAAGGCTTTTACATGAGCTTTTACTTTGTTTTTGAAAAAAAAACCTATGTTTATTCTTTTGTTTTTGTCCCACCTGTCCTTTTCGTATCACCACAGACCAATACTATGTACTGTAATTATTTCATTGGAAGGCTAATCTGTAACACTGTCCCACTAGGTATGGTTTTATTTCATACTGTTTATTTATCACTAACAACATTTTATTTGTTTGTTTTTTGTATTTACACTGCCATCCCATCATTCCTGGATTATTACAACTTTTTTTTATCACTGTGCTGATTGACTCAAGACTTTTAAAAACTGCAGCTGCAGAGCTTTTATCCTGAACCCAGACATGGCTTTCGATCGTCACGTTTCAGCCTCCTTGACTCATCCCACCGCGTTTATGATGAGATTTTACAGATTACTTTTTGGGCCAATAGCCATCCTAATATGTCAGGATTCACAGATGGAAACTAGAGAGGACAGCAATCCTATTCAGAGGCGGAGGGGGGGGGGCTGTTTTTATTTTATTCCAAGTGCTATTTAACTCCTTTAACCTTTCATTACACGCTGAATTTCTCTGTAATCCAATCTGATGATGGGTTGACTGGTCTCATTATATTTTCTGAAGCATGCCTTTTTATGAATTCTGAAAAATGTCTACAAATAAAGATTATTATCGTTGTGATAGTGGGATGTTGACTTCAGTTTAAGCCTTTCTTTTACAGAACTGAAACGCAGGAAGCATGAGTGATTTTAATCTGTTCCCCTCCGTTTTCTACACAACAGTATATCTGCTAGTAGCAAGTAAAGCAACATCTACTGGTGATGAACCACAAACAGTTTAACATGAAACATTCAAAAAGACCAAAATAAGTTTGGGGTTTTTTTGGGGGGGGAGGAGGGGGATCAAAACACATTTTCCTTTCCAGTAGCTTTCAATTTAGAACAGGACCTTATATTACTTCTGCAATGGTAGCCATAATATTTTTGCAGGTATCATTGAAACTGACCTTTTTATGTCTGTCTCTGGTAGAACTGATGTCATCCTGCAGGAACTGAGACTGGATCTGAAACTCCAGATTTCTCAGCAGAGCGCCGTCTGCTTCCTGTGAGAGGAGAGACGCGATGTTTTTTCAGCAGAAAGTACAAACTGAGTTTAACAAAAGTCAAAGAAGTGTGCAAATGAATGCCACTTCATTCATACCATACCTTGTTTAAATTTTCCAATGTACCTCGCAGCTGTTCTTGATAATCACATTCATTTTTATATCTGCAAAACAAAACATCTTGATGTGCATTTCACCTCAGCTTTATTAATATGGCACCATATCCCAACAGAAGTCATCTTTGGGTACGCTATGCACAGATTTACTGATTGATTTCCTTTTAGCAAGCACCTACAGACAATAAGGAGAAAAAGGCCATCCTTTTAACATAAAGAAACAAGAATTTCCCACTGCGATGAACAAAATACCTTTTTTTTCATGTCATAAGAGCAGACTCGGGAAGGGTTGCCTAGATTGATATTTGATCTTGGTGTTAAATCTTGGTGAAGTCACACTGCTCTATTCGGGTAAAGATTATCAGAAAACAACAAAACAATCCTTAAATACCACACCCCTAATGTGCTAGAACCACAAATCAATGCAACACATGAGAAAATCCGGCCGAGTTAACTGGCTAATTTCAGTCAGAGCTGGTCAATACTTTAATTAATCTGTCGATTATGTGACAAGGCTTCTGTATTTGATTGATTACAAGACCCCAATGCCCAGCTGTAATTACGGCAGTTTACCTTAATTGCAAAAGAGATTTTCCCTTATTTTCTCTGCTGGTGTTTAGAGGGACTATACTGACTGTTTTGGTTTAATTAAGACTTTCAAATTTTGCCTCTGAAAACTAGGTAGCATCGTGAAATATTTCCTTTCAGTGAATGACACCCCATCCAGTGAGCAGTTTTAATTGGAAGTGCCTCAAAATAAGTCCCTTACGAAAACAATATGATCTGTGGAGCATTCAGTTCTATAATAATCAGATATTGCATTCAAATATTTTGATCAGCTTCAGTTTCTGATCAGTGTCAGTTTTAAAATAAACAACTGTGATTTGTATTAATTAATTTGAGGTTATAAACTACCATTTCAGGTCAACGTCCATTCTGAATCTTGTGTTATAATCATGACAGAATTCATTTCTAATTGAGAGTTTGTTATGGGTTAGTGTTTAAACAAGTCTAATGTTCACTGATGAGTTTGGATGATTTAATTAACTCGGGATTTTCTGGCATCTCGTTATTTTCGGCTCCCTTTATTCATTTTAGAACCCGCAAGTTTATTATAATCCTTCCTTTATGTAATGACAGTAATACTTCATCTTGGACTAAAGACTTTAACCTTTGACACGAAGATAAGACCAACCGCTACCCACACCCTTACTTGCTGGTGAATTCATCCAGCATGCGGCAAGCCTCCCTCAGCTCTCGCTCCAGCTTGGCGCGGTCGGAGTTCAGCTCTCTGATGCGCTGTCTGTTAACATCAATCTGCTCTGTGAAGGCCTCCTCCAGGCCACTGGCCTCTTCCATGCGCTGCAGTGTCTCCAGCTGCTTGCGGAAAACGGCGTTGCGCTGCTCCAGCACTCGTGCTCTGTTGATGTATCGGGCAAAGCGGCTGTTGAGCTCCTGAAGACTCTCCCATCCCTGGATGGCTGAAATGCCCGCAGAGCTTTCAGAGTCCTCATTTTCCTCGTCAAAGATGTCTGAGCGCTCATACTTTTCCTTGCGCACTTCGCGCAGGTAGCTGGTCTTAAACATGGTGGCGCTCTTCTCTCCTCTGGGCTGATGGTATCCCCGGAGTGCTTGGTCCCCTTCAGCACCTTTAGTGTGTGAAAACTTGGGTGCTCACCCTTGTCTGTCTCATGCTAGACTAAACGCTGCACAGCACCGGTTGGAGCCGAAATAGCCCCTCAAACCTCCCCCTGGCTCTCACCGTGTATGCTTTGAGCCTGGGGCCTTCCAGAGTTTATTGTTGCCTTTGTGGCAGAGATTTGAAAAGCTGTTCTGTTGATGACAAAGCAGAACCACAAAAACAAACAATTGGCTGGCCCGCGAAAGCACTGGGTTGTAACGCACCATTATTTTGGTTCTTAGTCAGCTGCTTTCTATATCCCTGTTTGATATGTCGCACTGGATGCTGGCCCACTGCAGAGGGGAAATTTCGTGCACTGCAGCATTTGTGGACTGTGGAGAAATACTCTTACCAGAAGTATTAGTCACACTGTGCTGAAAGTAAACTGTTTTTGTGCTTTTGTTTATAAATTTAAAGGCATTCCAAAAACGTTTTATAGTATTTCTTGCTCCTTATATATATATATATTAAGTGATTATGTCAGTTGGAATCATGGCAAAATTTTTGGCTTGAAAGGAAGATTTCTTTTAGTAAATCTGGTTCTCACTGCTACATTTTTACTCATTCCTCATGCCATTTTCATTCTTTCTGTTACTGTCTTTTTGCTGAGATGAAAAATTCAAAGTGAGTGATGGAGGGATGAGAAAGATGCAGAAGAGCTTTTTCCATGACTTGCTCTCAAAGGGCTATAAAACGGGGTCAGTGAGACTGAAAAAAAATCTATCTAGCTTTCTGGAAAACAGCTGAGTGAAATGCATGTCAAATGACTTTACATCAGCATTTCAGCATATTTTTTGCCCCAGAAAAGCTCCCAGCTCAATGGTAGATGTGATCATTAAGTTGCAATGTACAAGTTTAATTCCCAAAAGAACATCCAAGTTAAACTGAGATAATGCTGTATGGGTAGTGGGATCAAATGTTTGTTTGTTTTTTTGTTTTTTTTTTTTTCTCTACAGTCGTACCAAAGCATGCAACAGGCCTACAGCACCAGTTCAGCTCAAAACACATATCAGCATCATGTTGCCTCCCTCTAAGGTGCCAAATCCACACTCGACTGCCTGGACTCTGCAGAGAAAGGACATTAAAGCATGTCTGCTAAAAACAACAAATGTCCGCATCAAGTTGCAACCCAGTTGTCAAGAAATTTTTCTCCATTTTATTTTGTCTTGGAACCACAATTAGATATCATGTGAATGAAAGATACATCTGAGATGCACTGGGACTCATCTTCAGTGATGTTCCTGAGATCATCATATGTCCTCCCTCAGGTGACCCAGCTAGGGTTGATCAGACCACAGCTTGTGTCCCAGAGCTTAACCCACAGATCGCTCCTCCTGATCCAAAGCCATCTGGTGGCTCTCTCTGCTGCCTCCACGGTGGACTTGATGGTTTTTCGTTTGGTTGTCCCTGTGATGCCAAGTAATGTATACGCTTTGCACAGTGAGCGGCCAGCAAAGCCTCTACACCCCACTTCGATGGGCTCACATTGTGCCTTCCAGCCTCTGCACTGGCACTGCTCAACCAGCTCCTGATACTTGGATTGCTTCCACTCATTCAGCTCCTCCAAGTGATCCTCCTAGGGAACTGTTAGTTCTAGGCTCCAGCAGTAGCACCTGCCTTGTTGAATTAGATGCCAGCACAATATCTGGCCTCAGGGAAGTTGAGGCAACATGGACTGGGAACTTAAGCTGCTTCCCCAAGTCAACTTAAAGATCCCAGTCCACCGCTGAGGTGAGAAGGCCAGCTGCTGATTTAAGCCCCGTTTCCACCCGCGGGTCTGGGTCAGGTCGGGCCGGGCCAGGCCGGATCGGGTGGGTTTGGGTACGGATGTGTTGATTTCACGCTGTGTCCCCACAGCAACCTGTACCCTTATTCTGGAGGCGGAGAATTAGCTGGACAGCGCTGCTACGTGATTGTGTGACATCATCGCCGTGTAACGCCGTTTAACCAAAACACCGGCGCCACACGTGACAGAAACAGAAAGGAGTCACCCCGGCTTTGTTTTTACGCTGGGTCACGTGGGAAGTGGCGGATTTTTCAATGAATCAGCTGATTGCTGTGTATTAGCTCCACCTCTTTGGTCCGGATCGGTTAGATCAGTACCCCTACCGAAGGGTGCCAAAAAAGTAGGCCGGGTCGGGTCGGATACAAGGGTACCCGTCCCAGTTTTTATCTGTGGAGACGCAAAAAAACGTGGACCGATCCGGCCCGACCCGACCCAGACCCGCTGGTGGAAACGGGGCTTTAGGCTGTGACTGTAGCTTCTCTCCAGCCTTGACAAAGGTAATGTTCCTCCCCAGCAAACACAAGACGTCATTTCAACATTGTTTTTTGGGCTTAATCTGGTCTGTCCGTCATAGCCATATTTAAGCCTGAAAATAGACGTTGAAAGTGGCACTGAGTTTGGACCATCTGATTTTGTCCAAATTTAGCCCAAAATTACACGTTGAAAAGTCGTCGAAAAACGTCTTTTCAACGTCTAATTGAAAGACGGCTTTTCACCTTTCACTTTTCAACCAAATCAAAACGTTGTTTCAACGTTTTCAACGGATGGACATGATGTCTTTTCAACGTCTTTTCAGCCAAATTTTGCTGGGTGGGTCCTGGCATGCTGTTGCTTCCTGTTGTTGTTCTTGGCCACGGCTTTAGAGATGGCTTCAGCAACTGTCTTCAGCACCTGATCATGCCGCCAGCGGTAACAGCTCTCACCAAGGGCTTTTGGACAGCTGCTTAGGATGTGCCCGAGTGAGCCTCTCCTGGAGCACAGAGCGCAATTTGGGGAGTCACCCATGCCCCAGAGATGGAGATTGGCTGGGCTGGGTAGCACATCGTAAACAGCACGAACCAAGAAAATGATCTGCTGGGGTTCTGTCTGCCAGATGTCCAACCAGGACACCCTCCTCTGAATTCCTCGTCAAGGCTGCTGAAAAGAAGCTGGAGTTTTTTAGTCTTTCCATACAGCGCTGTGCTGCATAGGCTACCTGGAAAGCCCATCCATCTAAGTAGGTAGCCACTGATCTTCCTCTCCAGAGTCTCCTCTGTCGATAAGGCCACTTCATACACCAGCAACAGCCAGAGTATCCGGGGCAGAACACCATGCTGGTATATCCACGCCCTAAACCTGCCGGGTAAGCCAGATTTGTCAAGAGCCAATAGCCACGTCTCAAGCTCCTTGATGGTGCTTTGGATTGCTGCAGTGTCCCTGAGACTACCGTCAAACCTTGCCCAAACACTTGACCGGTTCCTCTGTGATAGATGGGATAGCTGTGCCATCCACAAAGAAGCAAAACTTGTTTACAACTTTTCCCTTCTTCAGCACCATGGCCCTGGATTTTGTTGGTTTAAAGCTCGTTCTTGCCCAGGAAATGAGCTTTTCGAGGCCCTCGAGTAACCATCTCCCCCCCGGGCAAGATGTGTGAAGTGAGATCTCCATAAAGGCTTAATGGGGGGCTGCCTCAGACTTAGAAAGAGGGCCTCTGCACTCTGTTTCAGCTGCCTTGATCACCATGTTCATGGCAAGGGCAAAAAGGCTTACTGAGATGTTGCACCCAGTTATAATGCTCTTTTCAAGTCGATGCCAGTCCGATGTAATGCTCCCAGAAGTGACTCTGAGCCTGAAGCTCCCATAGATGTTCAGGATGAGGTCCTTGATTTTCCTGGGTATATGGTGTCAACCAGGGTAATCTCCACAAGCTTGTGGGGTATGGAACCAAAAGGAAGGTCGAGCCAGAGCACAACGAGGTCTCCTTTACCTTCCCTTGCCTCCCTGATCAACTGAGTGACTACTCCAGTGTGTTCTAGGCATCCTGAAAAGCCAGGGATACCTTTCTGGACAGAGGTGTCAACATAGGCATTCTTGAGGAGAAAGTCCGTCAACTTTCTGGTGAGGATGCTGAAGAATATCTTCCCCTCAACACTGAGGAGTGACATGGTTCTGAATTGCTCCAGCTTGGTGGAATTTTCTTTTCCATTTCCAGACACTTTCCGCTCGCCTCCACTGATCTGCAACAGCTCCTCTAGGCCAGATCACACGCAGGGTTTTCCATAGGATTTTAAGGAGCTGAGGGCAGCACTTGTACACTTTGTAGGGCACGCCACTGGGTCCTGGAGCTGATTTGGCTCTGGCTGCAATGTCTACCTCCTGGATTTCCTTCCAGATGGGTTTGCTAGTGTTGAAATCAACAGAGGGGGTGGTATCTCCAATAGAGCACTTTGAGGCCCTAGATCTTGCTCTCTTTCAGGGTCACTCAGATTGTTTTTAAGGGAGTGGTTTACTTCTTCCTTGGAGCAAGCTAGATGTCCGCTGCGCTTCTGTCCCAACAGCTGTTTGGTGAATCTGAATGGATCAGCTATGATTGCAGTTCGCTTCCAGGCTCTTTCCCCCCTCCCCTCCTATGCCACTCAGCTCTACGCAGGGTTGTAAGTTCCTTCCTGATGATGTGTCAGAGCTCAGTCAGTGGTGGTTTCTCCTCCTCAGTAGCTACCCTACACTGTCTTTGTATTTGTTGTATTTGTATATATTTGTTATGTATCTATTATCTGTTTTCCTGTTTTTCTTTTAGACCCCTTTAGGAAGTGGTACTTACTCATAACCATTGGCCTTATCTCATAAAAAAAGTGATGAATTAGTAATTTTACTCCAACCGGGCTGTACTGTATTTAAAATATTATATATTTGCCTTTGCTTAACAAACACAAATGAATAATTTTCTCCCTAAACCTGAACAAACAGTAACAGAAATTGTAAAATCAAATATTCAAGCTCTCGTTGTTAATGAGGTATTCAGCTTACTGTATGTCACCCTTGTCCAAAATGTCAGTTTTATTATTACCTCAGTCCGTTGTTTGGTAAAGATGTGTACATTTTCTGGCTGCTCTCACAACAGAACCTGTAATAGCTTTTTTGCTTCAAAACCTTTGCAGTTTTACTATAAAGTTGTACAATGACATGCTTTCTTGAATTATTACTTCGACTGAAAATGGAGAGGCAGCTTAAATTTTGCTGCATGATAATGTCAACATTTGATCTCTGTTATCTGTGACACTGATGAATCAGCCAAACACTCAAAAGGATGTAAACAGTAGCAGATGATGTGGCTTTTATTTATTGCTTATGTTTCCCTGGCGAGGCTTGGCTGACACAAAACATTGCACAAATATCTTTTCCTGTGAGCGAATCTATTACTGTATCACAGTCCTGAATTTCATTAGATTGCAGTTTTCTGCAAAAACACATAACATATAATGCTTTGAATTTATTTTGATCATTTATGTGTTTTATCATTTACTTTTGTCAGCCACAAACTGCAACCAAAGCAAAATGCCAGCAACTGGTGTTGGTCAAATGTAACAAGTACAGTGTGCACACTGCCACAGAAAACAGAAGTAAACTTTATCAGTCAAAAATTTCCATCCAGATAACAAACTTTAAAGTTTTTTATCACTGTGGTCTTCATTTGTCTTTACTTGTCAGTTTCCTTCCAATTTCCTGTATGATTTTAATCAGACCCCTTTATCGTGCATCCACAGTTTATCTGCATCACATCTTGTTCTTTTTTCCTTCCTGTTCATTTTTTCTCTCACTCTTGTTATACATGGGCTTCATTTCCCACTCCCACAATTTGTTTTTATCCATCAGGACAATGCTTCTGTTTCTTGTGTGAAAGGATTCTTGTAATATGTCTCTGGATTATTTCTCATCATGCTATAGACTTGGTTTGTATTTTTCCCAAAATCTTCCACCACTGCACTTGGTAGTCTGAAAAGCATTTCTATTCTGAGTGCTATTATCTGCCTTGTCGATTTCAGGAATCCAGCAATTTCCACTGTCCTCTTCGCTGGGCTTTTGATTAGTTTCGTATTTGGCTCTTCTGTCGGGGTCAGATATCGGTGGCCTTCCTGGCCAAACTGCAGCACAATCTCTGACTGAGTTCCAGTTTTGCACTTCTGGCAGAGAAAGGAGGAACTTTTTCATGCCTGCATCTGTAGTTTGCCTTCCGGTCATCCTCTGAAAGTTTGTCCTGTCACCCCTGACAACATACATACAACTCCAATCCCAATCAATTCTCCAGATCTTGTTTTAAAACCTAAAGCTCTTCTGGTCTAAGTTGACTCAGCTTTAGTTTTGTGTTTTGACACTTTTGTGTTTATTTGTTTGCCTGCCTTTTGGGTCGAAATCCCACAAATAAATACAAGTGAATACATTGTTGTTATACAACTTTCCTTGTTTAACTGTCAAATTTGGTTCCACTTAGAAATTAATAATTGACATTTTTCTCCAGAACTATTTTGTGAATTTCAAAGTGCATTCATGGAAAGGAAAATTCAACACACTATGTTCCTAGTAAAAGCTTAATAGCAGGTATGAAAACATCTTCAAATTATCAGGCCAATGTGCATGAAAATGAAGTCATTACCACTAATTTAAAAAAGCAACAAAAGGTTACTAGCATGCACATGATTACACCATTATTGTCTACACTGATGCTGTGCTAAAAATGCAACTGAGGTTTATGTGTATGTGTTATGATTGTTGAAAATCTTTCGCCTATCAAGTGTATTGCGACAGATGGGAGGAAATGAGTGACATTAAAGGGCATCTCTAACCTGCAGCTAGCTAATGAAAACTAATTTAGCTCCTATTCACTGTGTTTTTGTACAATTGAGGCTTTCAAAGGGTCCCCACTTGCAAATTATTGTATATTTATCATACACAAAGACCGCTGTGCACTGATGTCAACTGACCTTTCTCTATGTATCTTTCTTTATGTACCTATTTTTTTATCAGTTGCAAATTAACCTTTACTCTGAGTACCCACAGACACAGTTAATGAGCAACACATCCACAATGTCCAGTTTCTGCTGCCCTCAACATAACCAAAACTGTGACTAAATGGACAGCCTCTGTTCAGATTTAAACCATTGATGCGCACTTGTATGGATTCTGTTTCACTACTTCTTACTCCCTCTTAACACGTAGCAATAAACTACCTCCCAACTGTCCACCCTCATGCAGACACCATAGATTAAAGGTCTTGTGCATATTCTCCATGGATGAGGAGAAGGCCTCGATGAGGAACGCCTGTACAACGCTCTCCTTTCCATCTATATTCGCTGGTTACGACTGGCAGTAAATCTGAAGACCGGGTGAGATCAGAGAGCTGTCCATAGCTGGAAATGAAAGCCTTGTGTTTATCCTGCAAGTCAGGCCTTCTGGGCTCCAGTGACAGACACTAGCAAGGCTGCGCAAGTAAAAAATATTTAGAGGGTGATAAAAAGCTAATAGGCGAGGTGCAAAAACAGTTCTTTCATCCCCTGTGAACGAAAGGTTTAGATATGCACGAGAAAGCTTGTTGCTCCTCCTCTAAAGACAATGAGATGACAAAAAGAGCTCTCTGCTGTTTCACTTGTGTCTCTCACTTTTCATTATTACACAGGAAACTGCAGTCACTATATGTGTCAGTCCATCACACTCGATATGAGAGCACACAAAAAGCCATCCTGCTGCTATTGACAGATGATTGTCAGAGGTAATATAGAAAACAGCCCAATGACATCTACACCATAATAAGAAATTGATCCTGAGAAGTCATCAGTGCAGCTGTCTGTGTGTTAATACCATGTTCAGGATGGTTGGTCTCAGACAGATGGTGCTGAAAGCTTTTCATAGTTCTGTCCACACTACCTTAACGGTAAGTAAAAGACAGATTATGATGCCTTATAAATGCTTCTGCTGTATTTTAAGCACTACAGTTAATCACAGTCAATCAAAAGTAAATAACTAAAATTTAATTAGAATCAATAATCTCACCTTGAATTTCCAATGCTTTTGTTATTTCTTTGCTTTTGTTTTTTTGTTCTAAGATCTGTGTCCACTGCAAGATGTTGGGCATATTTATTGTTGATAATGAAAACATGGACATCTTTATTCTGTATCAAAATATAAAATGTACTTTATTCATTCCAAAAGGGAAATTTGAAAATCGTAGTAGTTTTCTTTTCATTTAATAAAAGCAAGAACAATAAAGTTTTTATGATTAAGAATTGTTTTTTTTTTTTTATAAAGAAGTTTTGTTCCGGAGGGTGATGGCTGCTAGTAATCTTCTATATCTTTCCATCTTGCAAAGGACTTGATGAAACCTCTCACCGAACACACTGTAGTTTCTTGATTGTGTTGTGTAGAGGGTGTAAAGATCCTCCATTACTTTGAGCAGCTCGTGCAGCATTCTTTTTTGGACAATCAGCTCCAGCGGCTCCAGAGTTCTGCCCAGCACAGAACCAGCTTCCTTGACCAGATTGTTTACTCTCTTCAAGTCTCTGGTTCTGATGCTGCTGCCCCAGCAGATGCTGCAAAGCTGACTGCACTTTCCACAACAGACTTATAGAAGATCTGCAGCATCTTGGTGCAGACGTTGAATGATCTCAGCTTCCTTTAGAGTAGAGTCTGCTCTGACCTTTCTAGTTGATGTATTCAGCATTGCATTTCCAATCTAGTCTGTTCTCCAGCTTAACTTGTATTCCTGCATGACTTCTGTGTTATCACATAGCCTAATAAAAAATTCAAATATCTAAGTGATTCTGTCAACAAGGAACTGTCATATTAAATTTTGTTTCAAAGAAATTTTAGATGTGTACAATTTAATATTGACAGTGATTTTCAGTGACCTGAATAAACCAGTAAATGTTAGTTTGCAATAACAGAAAGACAGTATCGCTCCCAGCTTCTGTGTTACAATGGTAAAGACAAGAAAGATGTTTTTGAGCAGCAAAAATCATGCAAAAAGACACAACAATTTCCAAGCAGCTGTCAAAGATTTTATATTCACAGCTTCAGCAGCACATGATATACCTGGAAAGTTACTTCCAAGATGAGGTGCAAAGAAGAAACTCAGAGAAAAATATGTGCATTTTGGTGCAGACTATATTAAAAAAAATAACACCAGTCAAGGTTTCAGCTTCAAGCGGACTTTGAAAGGTGTGGACTGGGTTAAGCCCCCCCCCCCTTACAATATTCGTACACTCAAGCAATTCATCCATAATTGATGGCCATGGTTGAAAGGTGCAAAAAAGGTAGAACATGTCACATGTTTTTTAAAATGGTGCAAGACAGCCATAGATAGGACATTTGTTTGTTTATGTGCCAAGACACAAGGAGGGCCCCGGCAGGTTTTGAACCCCAGTATCCAGGGTAAGAGCCATGCACGCTGACCATTCAGCCAAAGGGATATGTCTTAGTAGTCAGGGTGCATTATCAATTGGAGGCATAGTGACAGGACCTTCAGCTGTCACAACAAACAAATGACTGGGATTAACTCCATAAGAAAAATACCCAACATGGTGAATGTGGCTGCTGGGCAATCTCATGTATTGGAGGCATCTTAATATAATATATTTCCATTGGCATAGGAAAGGGGCATAGGAAGGGTTGTTAGATTACAAAGATGTATTTTTTTTTAAAACAATTTATTTATTAACACAGCTTCAGCAATAGCAGTGGAAGTTCTAATCCCCCCCCACAAAAAAAAAAAAAAAGAAAAACTTGATCAGAATGTACAGGTCACGAAACGTAATTAGTTCACTTTCCGTCAAGTGGTGCTAGTTGGAAATGCCAGATAACAGCAACTACGCTAAGCTAAGCTAATGTCAGTGCTGCCAGATTCAGAGAATGACTGGGTCGGCTAGAAAACACTTCTGCCCACTTGTCCAACTCAGCGGACTGCAGGGGGAGGCTCAGTTTCACCCAGTGGTGGTTTATGCCTTTACAGTCACTAACTTTCATCAGTAGCTTTGTTCCATGCTTATGTTTTATATATATATATATATATACATATATATATATATATATATATATATAGAAATATAGATATATATATAAAAAAATTTTGAGTTGCAGACAATTAAGGATACTTTTGCAGACAATTCGTGATCAAATCCTTAACTTTTTGGGCGATTGAATGTTTCACTGTGACGATTGAAGCCAGACATTATTCCACACTGTAACACCAAAAGATCTGTTGGTGAAACATATAGGGGACAGTGTTATAGCATATTTTTGGAATATAACTCCTATAGCTGCGTTCCTTACTTGATTGACTTGGAAAAGAAATTTTGCTGATGGGCAGTTTATATAAGAGATTAACTAGAGTTGACATGTCAGATACTGCTTCCAAAGCTTGGAGGAAGTGACATTGTGTCAGATTACATGAGGATAATTATATCCGATCCCACATGGTCAGTGACAGCCACATAATATCAAAGCAAACTGTGAGCACTATGCAAACCTGTGATGCTTGCTATGGCTACTTTAAGTGACACAATGTCACTACTTCCAGGAACATTAACATAAACAAGGTGATTAGAAGAAAAGCTAAGATCATCTATGAAATGTCTTTCCTTCAAGTAGGTTTTATGCACCTGCATATCTGTCTTGAAACTTAACTTCATAGTCAAAAACCAAAGCATAAAGCCACTCAAAGGTGTAATTTACATAGTTGCTTTATGCCTCATTTAGTGCAAAGTCACACTATTGTTTTAAGTAAGAAACCCCTGTGAGGCAATGGTTCATAGGAAAAAAATTCAGAAAAATAGCTGAACACAAATGCCAGACAGATATTTTCCATCCCTTCTAGGGGTCCCAAAGACCATAGGGAGTTTGCAGAGCCTAATCCACACTTATGTTTGTACATGTTCAAAACTGTAACAAATTTCCTAGAATACAGAAAAGTCTGGATGAACCAATTCTGTTACACACTTAAGTATGATAGTTGTGTATTTTATGAAGTTGCAGCAAATAAAACAATGCCTGAATATGCATTTACAGCTCTATAAAAACAGCTGACTGATGCAGTTTTGATCATAATGGCAAATGTCTGAACACAGTCACCCGACAATAATACCTACAAGTGGCTGCATGGCCCCAAATCCATCAACATGCATGGAAGACACTTTTACTGTGCAAACTGAAGTGCAGAAGCGTAGAAGACACTAAACAAGAAGCTGACACAATATCCACTGCAGATGAGACAGCCCCAATGGCACAGCTGTGTGTGCATTTGTATGCACTGATCTTGACATGAGAACATGCTTGTTTTACTGATGTTGCAATATTTATCAAAAGGAAGAATGAGGGCTCCTTTCCAGCCTTAAAGAGAAGGCTGTGATGATGCACTCACTCACTCACCCACCAATGGGCTGATTAAATGTCAAAGAAATACTGTATTTCCAGGTGGAAGCAAAACAAAGTTTGGACTGTCTAGCACAGAGTGTAGCAGCAAGATTGGCAAAATACACAACTCCAAATTATTTGTCAGTCCACACAGTTTACAACAAACAAATAAATAATAGGCTTTCAGCACATCACATCCATTCATCCCTGGTGAAGGTTATGTAAGCTCAAAGTGGCTCTTACGTTCCTATTTATTTTTTTCTTTTCTCTTATGGGAGTAAATGTGTGACATAGTTCTGGAAAGGAGTGCCAATAATGTCTTATAGATTATTGTTTTGGTGAGTGCACATATGAGTGTTCCTGTGCAGACTTAGCAGGAGGCTCGCAGCTATAAAGGAAAGAAATTCTTTGGATACGAGGCTGGAAACCACTGATAAGTAAGGTCTAGAGAGTTTCAAATCCCAACCAGTTATTTTCTCAGAGGCACAGGGGAAAAAAGGGTAAAGCAAATTCTTTCCCATTTTGGAAAGAAGGTGAATCAAGTTCTTGCAGCGATGCACAGTATGAGAAAACATGTTTTTCTGAACACTGCAACATGTAAACCTATAATGGAGCTGAAGAAGGGAAAGATTAACGTCAAAATAAAAAGCACGTTTGTTCTCTATGTACCTTGTTTCTGCTGCCACCTAATGGACAAAATATGTAGTTGGTCCACTGTTTACCTACTTTTTTTTATTATCTATTTTGTCTATCTATTTAAAAAGGGGGCAGTTTTAGAAACTTAAGGCAGATTATCAAAATTCAGAACATCCTTTAGGAGTGAGCAAAATGCTGTCTCTGTGTATTTTTAGGACTGTGATGAAATAGATACAATTGTTCCTGCTACAGTTCAGTGCAACCCCCTGAGGACGAACAGGAGATAATGACCTGTGACATAAACTGCAGTGCGTTATAGTAACAAAAACCGATCTTCTTCCATGCTGGAAAGGCACGGCCCCGATGAATAAGGTGGTAATTTCTGCATCCATCAACCCCTTTTCACCCTTTAAATCAATGGACCTAATGTAGATTAATGGACACTCATCACATGGGTGAACTTTCGGCCACCACCCCCACACACTCACAGGCTCGCCACCCTGCTTTTTTTCCCCACAAGAACTGAAAGAGCTCTGTGCGGTTTCTCCACCGCACCTCGTCTTCAGATTTATCACTTAAGGCGGAAGAGAAGCGCAGACAACTTTTCCTGTCAGAGACGCGTCGCTGGGAGCGGAGCAGGTCTGGCAGATGCAGGGACGATGCTGCGCGGCTGATGCAGCGCCCTTCTGTCTCCACTGACTGAACTATCCTTTCACTCATGATTTCGGAGTGTTTTCGAAGAAAAAACATTTTTTTCATCCGGCTTGATTGAAAAGTCTCAAAACCTTTTGCAGCGTTGGCTGGTAAGTACCTGAGAGGTAGCAAATGTGCTTAATTGTTGCCATAAATACTTGATTAAATGAATGATTTGAAATCCCTACAAACGAATTATATTCGAATGTAAAATGTTTGCCCTCGTAAAACTCTCATAACCCCCATGCACGTTTTTGCTCTTGTTCAGAATATGTTTATGAATTTACTTATTTTGCATGGTAGCAGCAACTTATTTGCTATATATTTACATGTCGTTACCTTGAAGAGCATATTTTACGGTTTTAAAAAATACAGATTTAGAGTAATGGAATATTATCAAATAGAGGTGTTCCCTCCTTGTCTCTGGACTCTCACCTTTAAGTACTGCATTGAGTCAACATCCAGGTTGTGATGCTTTATTATGATTATGTTTTATGATTATATTTTCTTGTGTTTTTATTAAATTTTTTTAAAAAATTGTTTTTCATTGTAGTTTTATCCTATATGGTGTGGAATTTGCTGAAAGTGAAAAACACTCAATTTAGTCTAGTGTGCCATCTTGCTGCAAAGACAAGGGCCAAATGAATTATATAAAGGCTTCTTCGAAGTGATCACTTCCTCTAATACTGAATATTTTTCAGGAAAAAAACCCACACACAATTAGATGTCACTCATGTTTAAACCACTGATATTGTGCAACTTGTTTGATAAATCGTGTCTGTGCCTTAGTAATACTGAGATGGGAACTTTCTGTTCTAGGTGAAGATGCATCTCAGCTTCCGAGGAAGATTCAGACCATCCAAATTTTTATTTCCACAGAACAACTTAATTGAGGACACTGACAGCATGCACAACAAAGCAGCAGTCTTCACCTAAACTGTTGGATCAATTGTTTTCTCAAATCCAAGTTTTTCCCTGAATCATAACAAAAGTGAATGCCAAGACATGAGCGACGCAAATATCAGCCACTTGATAGCAGCTTCTGCTGAGATGCAAGACAATCTTCCAGATGGCAAGTTGGAACATTACATAGAAGGCTATGATATGGATTATGGGATCTCTCCTGATGAGATCCCAGACACAACACAGGGCATGGCTTTCTTTGTGGCCACCATCGTTATAGCCATTGTTCTTGTGTGCATCATGCTTGTTTGTGGGTTGGGAAACTTCATATTCATTGCCACACTGACACGTTACAAAAAGCTCCGTAATCTTACCAATTTGCTTATTGCCAATCTAGCCATCTCAGACTTTATCGTGGCAGTCGTGTGCTGTCCATTCCTGGTAGACTACTATGTGGTAAAGCAGCTCTCCTGGGATCACGGATTGGTGTTGTGTGCTTCTGTGAACTATCTCCGGACCGTGTCTCTCTACGTGTCGACAAATGCACTGCTTGCCATTGCAGTTGACAGGTGAGCATATTAATGTTCTTCAGATTTCTGTGTGTGAGCAATTTAGAAATGTGTCCCTGTGAAGACGTTCGATAAGCCACTGCCTCTTGAAAAGCTCCAGAGTTGTCTAGTGAGAATTGAATCAATAACGCTTTACTATAGTATTTTCTTTTCTATCAATACTCTCTCCGCAAAGAACTACACAAAAAAGAAGAAAAGAAACACAGCCATAGCCGAAAATGACTTGGAAACAGAGAGAATAAACTAAATTTGCAATCCTTCCAGGAATTTGATGTTGATTAACTTTGTTAATACAAGCTATAACTTATTATTCTCTTTCTAGGAAGTGATGAGTGATAGAGATGCTGGTGTAATGCTTTTTTTTTTTTTAATTATTATTCTGACTGGAAAATACAAAAAGCTTTTAAGATTCAGGATTATCAACAGATGACAACATATTTGTTTTTCCTTTTGATTCCGTAAGGAAAAGTAAAATGCATGATCAAATATTAAATAGGTCTTTGTCATCCGTTATGGCATTATTCAAAGCCACCAAACGGTTGCTATAGCAACACTTCATGGTACACAGAACGATTTTTGTTGTTTATGTTCAAAAATGGGTGAAGGAGAAGTGTGAAACAAAACAAGGGAGAATATAGTTGATGAATAATAGAGGAAAGTTCATGAATACATGTTGATTTATGGCGGCACTCCAGGAGGAGTTAACAAAAAGCATTCTGATGACAGTAAATCACTAAGAAGTAAATAGTGGTGTGATTAATGTCTGAAAAATAGAGCAAGGGACACTTTAAAAAATGTCTCTGATTAACTAGATATAGCGTCTCTGCAATCTTTTTCTCATTACCCATAAAAATTGACTGGTGATGAAATGAAATGATATCTTATTGAGGCTTTAAATTGCATAGCATGGCTAAATGATTACTATTATCACCAACAGTGGGATATCAGACAAAGTATTTTCTCATTACCTCAGAATTTATTCAGAAAATGTATTATATTACCTTCTTTACAGTATAATCCCATAAGACTACTTGAGTTTTTACTGAGGACTATGAATACACCTTTGCAAGCCAATTTTTGTGTGTGTGTGTGCGTGTGTGTGTGTGTGTGTTTGTCACATCTGGTTGAACAATGTCTTTTGTGCCTGCATTGTGTTCGTACCCGTGATGCTTGAAGTAAGCCAGGTGTTTTGGATGCCTCAAATGAACTGAAGTGCAACTGGAAATTAATGTGAAGTTTAGAATAAAATAACTTGTATCAATTATGGAGTGAATTTACAGCGGGTATGGAAAATACTCAGACCTCTTTGAAGTTTTCACTCTGATTCATTGCAGTTATTTGCTGAAATCAAAAAAGTTGATTTTATTTCTCATTAATGTACACTCAGCACCCCATCTTGACAGAAAAAAAAAAACAGAAATGCGGAAATTTTTGCAAATCTATTAAAAATGAAAAACTGAAATTCCACATGGTCATAAGTATTCAGATCCTTGGCAGTGACACTCATGTTAACTCATATGCTGTCCATTTCTTCTGATCCTCCTTGAGATGGTTCTACTTCTTCACTGGAGTCAAGCTGTGTTCAATTAAACTGATTGGACTTGATTAGGAAAGGCTCACACCTGTCTATATAAGACCTTACAGCTCACCGTGCATGTCAGAGCAAATGAGAATCATGAGGTCGAAGAAACTGTCCAAGGAGCTCAGAGACAGAATTGTGGCGAGGCACAGATCAGGACAAGGTTACAAAAAAAATTCTGTAGCACTAAAGGTTCCTAAGAGCACCGTGGCCTCCATAGTCCTTAAATCAAAGAAGTTTGGGACGACCAGAACTCTTCCTAGACCCGGCCGTCCAGCCAAACTGAGCAATTGTGGGAGAAGAGCCTTGGTGAGGGAGGTAAAAAAGAACCCAAAGATCACTGTGGCTGAGCTCCAGAGATGCAGTAAGGAGATGGGAGAAAGTTCTACAAAGTCAACTATCACTGCAGCCCTCTACCAGTCAGGGCTTTATGGCAGAGTGGCCCGATGGAATCCTCTCCTTAGAGCAAGACATATGAAAGCCCGCATAGAGTTTGCCAAAAAACACATGAAGGACTCCCAGACTGTGAGAAATAAGATTTTCTGGTCTGATGAGACCAAGATTGAACTTTTTGGAGTTAATTGTAAGCGGTATGTGTGTAGAAAACCAGGCACTGCTCATCACCTGCCCAATACAATCCCAACAGTGAAACATGGTAGTGGCAGCATCATCCTATGGGGGTGTCTTTCAGCTGCAGGGACAGGACGACTGGTGGCAATTGAAGGAAAGATGAATGCGGCCAAGTACAGAGAGATCCTGGAAGAAAACCTCTTCCAGAGTGCTCAGGACCTCAGACTGGGCTGAAGGTTCACCTTCCAACAAGACAATGACCCTGACATAAACCCAACTGAGCATCTCTGGAGAGACCTGAAAATGTCTTTCCACCAACGTTCACCATCCAACCTGACAGAACTGGAGAGAATCTGTAAGGAATAATAGCAGAACATCGCAAAATCCAGATGTGAAAAAACTTGCTGCATCATTCCCAGGAAGACTTTGGGGGAGTGGGTAGCCTAGTGGTAGTGTCGTGGGCCTTGGCACGGAGGACCCAAGCTCGAGTACCCAACACGACACTCGGGTGAACCACTGTGGACCCCCGAGCAAGGTCCTTAACGGCCCCCCGGGCGCCCCCAAGCAGCAACCCACCGCCCCCTGGCACCACTGTACAGAGATGGGTAAAATGCAGAGCCCCAATTTCCCCTCGGGGATCTAAACAGTATAACAAAAAAAAAAAAGACTCATGGCTGTACTAGCTCATAAGGGTGCTTCTACTTAGTACTGAGCAGAGGGTCTGAATACTTATGACCATGTGATATTTCAGTTTTTCTTTTTTAATAAATTTGCAAAAATTTCTACATTTCTGTTTTTTTCTGTCAAGATGGGGTGCTGAGTGTACATTAATGAGAAATAGAATGTGCTTTTTTTATTTTGGCAAATGGCAGCAATGAAACAAAGAGCGAAAAGCTTAAAGGGGTTTGAATACTTTCCATACCCACTATAAACCCACCACAACACTCCAGGCTCCAAATCTAACCTTGTTCACCTTCTGAAACTAGTTAATTCTCCACATGATAGTTTCACTTAATACTATGGAATTGCACTCACGTTTTTAATTGGTTAATCTAAATTGTCTGTCTGTTCTTGAGAAGGATTTTCAAGCTGCTTCGGGTCTCCCCCATCTCTTGCCTGATAACAGCTGGGATAGGATCCTGTTTTCCTTGTGACCCTGAATTGATTTAAGTGGGTATAGGAAATGGAATGATGGATTTCCTTTTATAGCACATACAATTATGTGATGCACCAAAGGTCAACAGAGGAGCAATACAGACTCTTCAATGCCTTTCACATCAAAGAGAAAATCATTTAATGGGCCAGTGGCTTAATGCCATCTTATGGTCACTCCTGCATTCCAAGTATACTTTTTTTTATGATACTTTGTTGTGATGAATAAACATTTTAGTGCAGCTGTCCCTAACAACCATCTTGTCTGAAAAAAAACAACAAAAAAAACCATTGAATTATATTTGCTTGGTAATGACATTTTGTGCTGTAATGAGTTGAACGCAACGTAGACAAGAGTAAGTTAATGTCAGTTTCACAAACTGTGGAAAAGGTGCAGTGATATGAAGTTACACTGTCTATTTTGTGAACAGAGGTTGCGCTAGACTTTTTCTATGTCCGTCATTTTGACTAACAGGGTCATAAAAATCCAGCCATAATCTTTTTCTTACCCTTCACTTTAATTAAAATATATACATATAATAATGACATATTCTGTAGCATTTTTCCATTAAATGCTTGGTTGCTCAGTTTGTGCCGAAGACTGATTACTTTTTTGTCCCTCATCTTCCACTGCATCAGTCTTCCTTTTTTCACCTCTTTTGTCAACACTATCTTCATTATTGTCTTTTTGAAGAAGCTTCGGACACTCAGCTGCCATGACATTTTTCCCAGTGAACCTAACAGGCCATGCATCAAGAGAGACAATATGCTAACTCGCCATCTAGTGGTCAGGAGTGTAAATTGCAATCTGTCAAAATGACTGACGGCCTTCCAATTTTTCTGTCACCATATAAAAAAAAAAACGGAAAATGACGGAAAATATTCGGTTAAGGCGACCCCTGATTGTGAATAACTTGTTTTGCAATTTTGGCCCATTTCTAAAGCTTTTTCTTCACCAGAGATACCAGTACAGTAGAAGTTGAAGTGTCATCATCTCTTCAACTCAGATGCAAAGCAGTGGCTCACAACTGGAAGTCTTTCATGTACCAAGTCAAATCTGCCTCATGTGCACAGTTTACATTTAAAACAAACACAAAAACAAAACAAAAAAACAAAACAAAACATTAGTATAATTTTAAAATACTTGCTCCAGAATTGAAACTGAGGAACATAGAAGCAGAAATGTCTTCTCAAAAGACAGCTATGCACCATTTCATTAATCTCACATTCATAAAATCCCAAAAATGAATATGCTTTCATGTAATTGATAAATTTGCTGTTTCAGTTTACCAAACTTTGTGCGTGCTGGCACTGAATATTTGCTAAAAAAAAAAAATGGCAATATGTATGCTCATGGTGGTTCAGTTACAAAACTTATTCCCCTGGATTGTTAATTTATTTAGGCGAACAAGAAACCGCATTTAAAGATGCTGTTTATTCCCATAGAAGTTGCATTACTCAGTGATTGTTGTGTAAACAGGATGCATATAGTTTTAACTATCCGGGATTTATTTAGGATTTATGTTGATGTATTACTCATCAAACAGAAAGGCTTCTGTTGGTCCACATCGAGGGATGTAAAATACGTCTTAATTTATCTTTGATTGGTAACTAGCCTCAAAAAGTCAAGATAAAACAGTCTCTTTGATGATCTGTTAAAAATACAGCAGGTGTATATTCTCTAATGGGTCATATGTATCTGTGCCATCCATCTAATCTATTCAGTCCCTCTCTGGCACAGGCCGAAGTATTCTTTAAACATTCATCATCATACACTAGTGTATTAAACAAGAAATCATTCACTAAGTAGACATTGAGCGTCTTGTGCAAGTCCTTAAACCAAGATTATGTTGATTAAGTGGATTTTAAGGCAATTGGAGGATTAATGCAACATTCTTAAATAGACAGTGTGCATGATCTCCACCAAACAGTTTGTCAGTGACACTTTATGACAAGCTGTTAAACTCTGTAAAGCATTCAGCAGCAGGAACAAGAGCTTTTCCCCATCAACTGGAGGACTATAAAACTGAGATGAAGTAGTGGGATTAAAAAGAGTAAATATAGGCTTAACAAAGGCAGCAATAAACTAATGAATAATTCATAGTTTAACCGCTGGATGTATGAAAAAACGGACAAATTTAACGCCGTTTACTTGAAAACTGATTACATGTCAATTTTCACAACCTCCCTCTATTACCCCAAAGTGTAAAAATGAATGGTACAGTTTAAGATTAGATAAGCAATTTGTATTCAGAAATGACAAAGTTAGTCAGAGATTACCAGCAAATATTGATATCATTAAATTATATTCTTAAAATTCAACCTGAAGAGAATAAGGAATGGGAGGAATGGGTATGATGTCTACAGTATATTTGGTGCACAAAATAAAACAAGAGAAAATAAGCTACTGTAAAAGGCTTCTACCACTAACAGGAGATAATTTGTTTAGTGTAAGCCAGAAATTGAAATCAATCTTCATTTAAATTCTACAGAGTCCTTTCAGAGTAAAGAAGGTCTTTACAGAGCATACCTGCAATCATTGACATGTCATCTTAACATGTTTGAAAATCTTTTTAACAGCATACTTGTTGCAGTGGAAAAAAGCACAGATGTATAAACATTACTGAATTCATTTAGTCGGTTAAATCTTAGAGCCTTTCTGGTGTTACACAGAAATGACTGCACTAGATTATTGAACGCAAAAGATCTTTGTAAATCTTTATATTAACAGCTGCAATTTTCCTACAAAGAAAACAACAAAATGAGTTTTATACTACTACTGGGCTGCATGGTGGAGTGGTGGTTTGTGCTGTGGCCTCACAGTAAGGTTGCTGGTTGCGAGTCTTCTTGGGGAGGGGTTCCAACAGTGGCCTTCGTGTATGGAGTTTGTTTTCCCCATGTATGTGTGGGTTGTCTCTGGGTACTCTGGCTTCCTCCCACTGTCCAGTGAGGTTAAAGCTATAGTCTATGATTGGACAATCAGTTGAGAGATTAAAAAAAAAATAAGCAATCTGCCCCTTCCGCTGAAGACTGATTTCCAATGTGAGGCGAGAGGTGGAACTCACAGGAACAAGTGAACCAGAGAGAGCCAATCAAAGAAACACGGAAGTGAACATGTTTATGTAAGAGGAAAGCCCTCAGAGCAGCAAAATGTTGCATGTGCAGCTCATTTTAGACATCAGAAAGGGCATTGTTAGAACATCGCTCTTCTGCAGCTGCCATCCTGACTGTTATAGTTAGAGAACTGAGTTGCTGAAAAAGACGTATTGCAAAAGACGTATTTTTTTTATTTTACCAGAGTGGAAATCATTTTCCACTGGAGGGAAACCACAGACTTGCCATGTATCTCATACATGGCATTGGTCAGGCTGAAATGCCAGTCTACCAGCTGGATAGCTTCCATTGGTCCACTGGTAAATGGTGAACAGCGTGAATGGTTGTTTGTCTCTGTGTTGGCCCTGCGACAGACTGGTAACCTGTCCAGGGTGTACCCTGCCTCTCACCTGATAATAGCTGGAACAGGCTCCAGCGACCCTGAATTGGACTAAGTGGCACATTTAGAAAATGAATGAATGAATGACTTTTATACTTTAAAGGAGAACTCAGTAACTTTTTTACCTCAAAAAATGCTTTTCGGAATCCCTGTGGGGCTAAACAAAGTGTTTACGGAGCGATTCAATGTTTCCCCCCCTCCCGCCGGGGCCTCTGGCCTGCGAGCAGCTCTATGCAACTTTGCCTGCGCCGACCCGAGCAGAACTTGCGACAACAGAAACCACTGTACGGTACTCAGGTCCCCTATCTACCGAGCTGCTTCCAGCTCTGATTTGAACCAGACTACCAGCGCTAATTCGAAGAAAACATTTCTTTAGCTTCACACCACCTAAACACGGCTCCTGGCTCTCATAACCAACTCTTTGCTGGACCAGAGTGATTCACGTAGCTTGCGCTGTCGGGGCACCGGGTGAAGCATCACTGCTTCAGGCTCAATAATCACTTGTCACGTCCGCAAAAAGTAAATAAAAGTTCGTATTCTTACCTGCTACTCGCCAACACCAGAGAAAAATATAATCCACGGCATATTTACCCGCAAATCGCGGGTAAAAGGTCCCGTTTCAGAAGAGACAGGTCTTTGCTTTGAGCAGAGGGAGACGAGGTGCTGCTACCAACACAGCAAAGTAGCATCAACAAGCTAGTAAAAGCTTAGAAATATATCCAGGGATCAAAATAGAAGAAAGACAGGTAGAGAAGCCGTCTGTGTGCTGTGGGGGTGCAGGGGGGATTTAAACACGACAGTGAAAGGACGCCACTAGGGGGAGCCCTGAGCTGAAGTTACTGAGTTCTGCTTTAAATACAGTATACTGAGGAAGACTTCAAAGGTTATTCAGGAAAATTGTGTCACAGGAATATAAAATAACTACTTTAATAAGTTCTGTTTATGCTGTTGAACTTGAAAATATGTCACAGCGTTGCGGCAATAATTTTGACTTTTGATCACAAGGTGAAAAAGCCCATATTTGAAGGTCAGAGGCTTTTGATGAATGGCACACACACTCAATACCAAACATGTGCTACTTTGATTGTCATATTTTCCAAGCAGGAAAGTTAAGTTGAAGTTCATTCATTCATTCATTCATTCATTCATTCATTGATCATACCTGGTCTATCAGGGTATATGGGTGGTTGGGACTGGAGCTTAACCCAGCTGCCAGAGAGGGTACATCCCAGATACAGTAGTTTACTAGCTTTTCACATTGCCAACACAAATACACACAAGACAAACAACCTTACCTAACATGCATATGTTTGGACAGTGGGCCAGCTTCCTACTGTAAAGTGACAGTGCTAACCACGACACCTGCATGCACCACATGATCCCCATGGGGGAGATTAGGCAATGATGATTTGGTGGTAATTTGGTTAAAGTTGTAGCAAGATGGTCAGCTAAGAAAAACATAACGGTTTGCATGTATGCAGACCCTGTAACAACAAACTGCATCAAAATACACAGCATCAATGTCATTTGCCTTGTTTTCTGACTGCTGAAATATTGCAGGAAATCATTCTAATGTATCCCAGTACTGAAATAATATGACATTAAATCAGTTTTAAATTTACATGAATTTAGTCCATGTCTCATACAAGCTATAACCAAGCAGCGTATTGATATTTGGTGGTCACGGGTTGGTTATCACTTTCCCAAGGAACATTAATTAATGGACGAAATTTAATTAGCTTATTCCAAAAATATAAAGTATGGCCACAAATTCCTTATATAAGTTGTATGAATTTGAAACACATGAACACAGAGTAATGTTTTCCTCTTCATTTAATCAAGGCCTCTAATTGTTTGATACAGTGCCTCTGAACTTAAAATAAATGTACATTTTTTCAATTTGAGTTCAATTCCCAACATGAAATTATCTTGTAGTGTTAAACTATTTTATTTTTGATTATAAAAAAAGAAATATTTCCACACTAGTTAGCAGTTCCTCAACTTTCTCATATGCATTCACTTGGATATTTAGAGATCCAAAATTTAATGTTTTGATTGTAACAAGGAAAGTCTGAGTGATCAAGATGGTTGCTACGTATATTTTCCATGGCATGCTTGAACATACTGTAGAAGGCTTCCCCTTTATCAGACAAGGAAAAAGTTCAGTTTTCTCTACTTCAAAGAAATGCTGACGTTAAACCCAGGTCTCCAGAGAGCAACCTTCATCACATCTAGACTACAAATATTACACATTCTTCTTTTTGCCACAGTGAAAAAAGGTCTCATATTTATTGTATATGTTCAAAGAGGACAGGTAGAGGTAGTTCATTTTTCCTTTTGTAGAGCCCTTTTGATCTGGTGACATTTCTTTGTCCTGGTTCTCTACCCACATCCAAGGCGTCACTTACCCAAACATTAACATTTTAGTCACTTCTGTATAACCTGTATTTAATAAATTATAATGTGGAGAAAGTTTATTATTTTACAGAAACACTGGTTTATTTTGTTAAAAAAAAAAAAGTTGATATTGCTACTTCTAGGAATTTTTCACTGAGGTGGCTGAGTGGTAGTGAAGGAATGTGCAGAGGTAGCCACAGTGTATCAATAATAATGTGATATATATATATATATATATATATATGTATATACAGTATATACAGGTACTACCCAAAAAATTAGAATATCCTAAAAAATATCATGTATTTTCATAATTCAACTTAAAAGGTGCAATTTTATTGTATAGACAAATAATATGTGAATCAATATATTTCAAGCTTTTATTTATTTGGATGTTGCTGATTAGAAGTTGCAGCTTAAGAAAACCTCTAAAGTGCCGTGAGCCTTTAAAATGTCTCTGTCTTGGTTTAGAAGAATTCACAATCAAGGGGAAAACTGCTAATCTGACCGTTGTGGTCAGACCATCATTGACTCCCTGCACAAGGTGGGAAAGACACAAAAAGTGATAGCAAAAGAAGCTAGATGTTCTCAGAATGCTGTCTCAAAGCACATTAATGGATAGTTTAGTGGAAGGAAGGGCTGATCGCAGCCTGGAGAAGATGGTCAGGAAAGGGCCTTTCAAAAGTTTGGAGGACTTAATAAGGAATGGACTGAGGCTGGAGTTACTGCTTCAAGAGAAACGACACACAGGTGGATGCTGGACATGGGCTTCAAATGTCGAATTCCTGTTATGAAGCCACTCCTCAACAGCAAGCAACACCAGAAGCACCTTAGCTGGGCAAGAGAAAAGAAGGACTGGTCTGTTGCCCAGTGGTCAAACGTCCTCTTTTCTGATGAGAGCAAGTTTTGCATCTCATTTGGAAACAAAGGTCCCAGAGTCTGGAGGAAGACTGGAGAGGCACTAGACAGAAGATGCATGAAGTCCAGTGTTTCCCCAGTCTGATGACCTGGGGATCAATGTCAGCTGCTGGTGTTGGTCCTCTGTGCTTCATCAAGTCCAGCATAAATGCAGCCGTCTACCAGGACATGTTGGAGCACTTCATGCTTGCTTCAGTGGACCAGCTGTATGGGGATGCAGACTTCATCTTCCAGCAGGACTTGGCACCTGCCCACTCTGCCAAAACTACAAATCCTGGTTCAACAACCATGGGATTACCTTGCTTGAATGGCCCGCAAACTCACCTGACCTGAACCCCATTGAAAATCTGTGGGGTATTGTCAAGAAAAAGCTAAACAGGAAGAGACCAAACAATAGAGAAGAGCTCAGGGCTGTGATTAAAGCATGTTGGTCTTCCATAACACCTGAGATATGCCACAAGCTGGTAGCATCCATGCCAATGCCGGGTTAAGGCAGTCATTCATGCACAAGGGGCCTCCACCAAGTACTAAATACAGATGCAAGATTTTACTTTAGGAAGCCTGATATTTTTGTATTTAAAACCCTTCTCTGATTGATTTTATGCAGTACTCTATTTTTTGAATTTTTGAATTTAAGGTTTTCTTAAGCTGCAACTTCTAATCAGCAACATCCAAATAAATGAAAGCTTGATATATATTGATTCACATATTATTTGTCTATACAATATGCATATTGCACCTTTTAAGTTGAATTATGGAAATACGTGAATTTTTTCAGGATATTCTAATTTTTTGGGTGGTACCTGCACTTATATACAGTACATACATATATATATATATATATATACTGTATATGTATATATACACTGTATATATGCGTGTGTGTGGGTGTGTGTGTGTGAGTGTATGAGGCACAATCTTTCAGTATTTAGGTTTTGTAGGTTTTTGAATAAGTAGTTACATTGGACAATATAGTTTGAAATGTATTAGTTGAGTTTGTTATTAACATAAAAGAAGAGCTAATTCTTTGTTGGATCATTGGGCACTGTGGTTTTAAGAAGTCAGCCAGGTGTCTAACCAGACAACAGTTATTGAATAAGCTGCGGAGCCACACGGTTTTCTTACTGTGTTGTGGTCGTGGATGTTATCCAGCAAAGGCGCTCGAAACTTGAATGGTTTTTCAATTTTTTTGTTTTTGTGACACGCAAGGTATAAAATGCCTTTTCTACAAACCAAGAACATGTGGAACTGGATAATTTTACGCCATGGGAGACACATGTAGGGCATCGCAAACAGCTAATATGCATCTACAGCAGTAACAATACAGATGCGTGCATGAAAAAGTTCTGCCTATTTTTGCCAGAAATGGTGCAGTAACAGTGCACTATAACTGCACTATCACTGGCTGAACGATTTCTTCCGCGAATACATCATCACGCACGGTGTCCAAACTTGGCATGTGGAAATGTCCTTGTTCTGGGCATTTATTTAAGCTCTGCCATCATTCCCCTTGGGAACACGGGCGTTTCTCTGTGCAATCAAATTAGCAGACAAGTCGCTGGTAAGTGGCTGTCAGTCGGCAGAAAGAGGAACTTTTTCATGCCTGCATCTGTATATATATATATATATATATATATATATATATATATATATATATATATATATTTATACATTTATATATATATATGTAGTATATATGGTAATTGGTAATTGGTCTCTCTAAATTGCCCCTACAGTAGGTATGAATGTGAGCGTGAATGGTTGTCTGTCTCTCTGTGTTGGCCCTGCGACAGACTGGCGACCTGTCCAGGGTGTACCCCGCCTCTCGCCTGATAATAGCTGGGATAGGCTCCAGCAAGCCCCGCGACCCTGATCTGGATAAACGGTACAGAAAATGACTGATGACTGATATATACAGTATATGAAGAGTTCATTTGCAAAAACAGTTAACCACCATTTAGAAAAACAACAGAGTTAACTGCTTCTGCAAATAAACTCTTCATTTACTTTTTGAATATTTTCACCAAATCAAGCTCACATGAAGTAGAGGGTTTTAATGATGTTAAATGGAAATATATATATATATATATATACATATATATGCTAAAATCATTAAGTTGTAAATGTCTTTATGATAAAGAAGAATGAAAAGAAAATGACAAGATTGTCTATGGTCATAGATCTGTACAAACCGTTCAAAAAACTGATGAGATGACCTTTTACCAAAAGGTAGTCTATTGATAAAACAAATCATTAGGCTATAAGCTGGAACTACGACAGCTGTACCTCTGAAAGGATAAAATACGCTTACAAGGAAGGATGCATATACTGTATGCTGGGAGCTTAAAGGAATATAAGCCAACAATGTTCCAGAAATTATGGGGTGGCATCAGAGGTTGTCAGTAAATTTTAGGAGTAGGACCGGCCACCCTTTTGAAACTGTGTATGGCTCAGACTTAATCTCTCATGCATATTCATTTGGGAAGATGGTACAAAATCTGACAAGTTAAACTTAAAAAAAACCAAACAAAAAAAAAGAAAGAAAAACTTACCACAATATGACTAAATATTTATAACTAGAGTCAGGGTTGAGTATAATGATGGGAAAGGGGAAAATACTTTGTGATAACTGATAACACAAAAAGCAGAGCAATTATATTGCACAATGTCAACAAATTCACAAAAAAATCTGTTTCAGGTTTAAGATAATTTATGAGGATTATGGAATGATTTGTGCTTAAAATGTAACATCAGAATTGGACAATACATACGGATCCTGTCAAAGTGATTATTTTAAAATATTGAACAAAAAGCAACAGACTGGCGGGCCCTGCAACAGACTGGCGACCTGTCCAGGGTGTACCCGCCTCTCGCCTGATAATAGCTGGGATAGGCTCCAGCAACCCCCGCGACCCTGAACTGGATAAGCGGTACAGAAAATGACTGACTGACTGAACAAAAAGCTTATTAAATGCAACTTGATGGGGATGGGGAGACTCCACAGTCTCGCTTAAATATATGAGGGGTGATAACTTGTTTGAATTTCACATCCGAAAGTGGCACAGGTGGCATAATTATTTGCTAAATGTATAATGAAGTACTCTGAATACTACAAGTGTTAATATTACAACAAAAAACAAGTGAAAGGGAATTTTGTCAGACAAAATTATGAAACACTTAATCCATTATTCTAGGGGCAGTAAATAGCTTTACAAACCCCCATTTCAGATTGTATTGGACCTTGAACCCTGAAAAACAATCAGGGATTTAGGACTTAAAGTTTATGTCATTAAGATATTGTTTCATAATAGATACTCAGCTCATTTGCCCCAGGCTTTACCTTTGAGGGGAAGCTTTGAGGATTAGAGCTCGGACAGTAAATCAGTCTATAAATCAGACAGCTAATACTCAGTATTTAAATTTTGGCTTAATAGTTCTGACTTTTGATGGCAGCAGCAGCAGTACTCAACTACATTTTTTTCTCCTCTAATTAGCACTGCACTCCCTGACATTCCCTGCTTTAGTTTTGCCTCCTGCTTTCAGGCATGATAAAGCTGGAGCCAGTGGCTCTTAGTAATACAGCTTGGGACTACTTCTGCCCTTCATTACACTTATGTCACGTTTCAAGGGTTTCTGGAGGGCAAAAGTCTTCCACCTCAAATGAGTCTGTCACAGGGACCTTACACTGTCCTGGGCAGCTCTTCCTTCACACATCTCAACAACTACCCCACATCCTCACACTCTCTGAACCCATTGCCTGTTTAGCATTTTTCAAGATTGTGCAGTGGATGCAGCAAGGCTTAGAAATAAAGAAGTTGTGCTTGACATGTGATAATTTAGTTTTCCTCAGTATTCTAATAATCTAAATGTTTGTTATTGTGTAAAAGTCATAATCATTCATTTGTGGTGTACTTAAAAAGGTCATTTTTATTACACAAAATGACAAAAGTCCTCATACTTGGAAAGTTCCCCCATTGATATTAAAATAGGCCCTTTTTGTCTCAGTTGTTGGAAATGCATAACTGAAAAAGAGCATTTTTCAATTCATAAAATTACCTTCTACCAGAATGAAATATTCAGTGCACTGAATAATCACACACAGTGTACTGTACTTAACTTTAATCTTCCACTTGTAGCTAGAAGCCATTTGATGAATTTATGGAGCACACACAGCACTTAGACTGTTTAAAATGCTGCTTGATTCCATTGTTTCACAAGTTTATTGCCTTCCTCCTCAATGATAGAACATGATGTCTGTGTCCCCTCAGGTACATGGCCATAGTCCATCCTTTGAGGCCTCGTATGAAGTACCAAACTGCCTACTGTCTAATAACAGGAGTCTGGATTGTTCCCATTCTGATATCAATCCCCTCTGCCTACTTTGCTTCTGAGACCACATACCCTCATGGCGGCACCAGCCCAACCACTCACAAAGTCTTCTGTGCTCAGATATGGCCAGTGGACCAGCAAGTCTACTATCGTTCCTACTTCCTGTTTGTTTTTGCTGTGGAGTTTGTTGGGCCTGTGATCGTTATGGCAATGTGTTATGCCCGGATTTCTCGTGAACTCTGGTTCAAAAATGTCCCCGGTTTCCAGACGGAGCAGATAAGGAAGAGGTTGCGTTGTCGCCGCAAGACAGTGTTGGTTCTGATAGGAATCTTGACAGCATACATCCTTTGCTGGGCACCATATTATGGCTTCACCATTCTGCGCGACTTCCATCCAACCCTCATTTCCCGCCAGAGAAACTCATTGGTGGCTTTTTACATCATTGAGTGTATTGCAATGAGCAACAGCATGATCAATACATTCTGTTTTGTCAGTGTCAAGAATAACACAGTTAAGTACTTAAAGAAGATTGTGCTGCTACGCTGGAGGTCAACATATGTCTCCACCAAGACTGTGGATGACACAGATATGAGGACTGCCTCCATGCCTGTTACCGAGGAGATTGAATGCATTCATCTGAGGTGAGGAGAAGAAAGTCAATGTCTTTGAAATTTGGACTATTGATTTCCAAAGTCTGCATTGTTCTCAATGAAGACTTTGACAAGCAATTTTTCCTTATTCTGTTGAAAAAGATGAAGTTTCATGGAATGCAATGAAAGTTAAAAAGCAGTACTTTGACATACTGCATTAGCAGGACAGCATAAAAAAATATGTGATGAGACTATAATTGTTGTTCCATAGTGTGGCTTTATATTGTGCACTGTAAAATATTTAATTATCTGTATAAACTGCATTACATGGAAAACTGCTCACAGATTATTTGATATGGTTAACATTTGTATATATTGTACCTGTTTTGCTTAAAGTGATTGTAAGTCAATTCATTCGACCAACTTTTCAAATGTTTTTTCATGCCTCTATTTAAATTTATCAACTAGTAATAACTGGCAACCTTACAATGATATGTTCCTTTGTCTTTTTGAATTAATAAAGCAAGAACAATTTTCCTTGATCATTTGTCCTTGAAGAGAAATAATATATTGCATGCTTTCTTTGCTGATATGTTTTTTTGTGTGGTTGTGCTAATAAATAATGACCCATTGGAAACAAAGACTGCCTTTATTATTTAAGCTTTTCCTTATACACAAGTTTTCTGAGCATTTAGTGTAATATCAGTGATACAATATTAAGACTACAAAACTCTTTTCATACTCTGATTTATGAATATTTTAGAACCTCCAAGGTTTCTTACAGATTTGTTTGTGCTCAACTGTTATAAATAAATAATTAAAATACATCAATAGGGGATTTATGAGTTAGTCACGATGCAAAAACAAAGCACTGCAATTCAAGTACCTCAATAACCACTTTAAAACACTTTAAAACACTGAGTTCTTCTGCTGAGGAGAAACCTGGATTTTTCTGGTCTTCATAAATAATGATTCTTATGTGTTTATATCCATCCTGTGAATAAAATGAAAAAGCAGTATAGATGACACCACAAGAAAAAAAAATAATGTGTAGGAAAGCACAGAAGCAGCTGCAAAAATTGGTGTAAAAAAATAAATCAACAGTAAGCTTAAGTTTCTAGTACTGTGTCCTTCTTTCTCAATGTGCTTCATACAATGACATTTCTTTTTTTAAAATTTTATTTTAAATTTCACTGTTTAACCTATATAAGCGAGGCTATTATTTCAACTTAAGACACAATTTGATCATGGTACACATTTAATCACATTAAGTAGAATAAATCCATTTTCAGTTATGTTTAATGGACATATTTGGCATTTGTTGGTTAAATGCAATCAGTTTATATCAATTAATTCTCTTTCTATCACATCCAAATGCTTTAAGTAAAGGTAAAGTCCAAAGTTCCCCCCGTGAAAATAAACGTTAGACTTGAGCAAGTGAAATTCGTGTCAAACCGGTGCCTTTGGGCGTCTACCCGCGTGCTGTGGTGCATTTAAATGCAACTCTCTCTCCCACTGCCTGTAAATCGCTCTTCCGTATTGTTTTGGTATGTTCGGGACGTTTCTGGGTGGAGATTTCTGTTTATATCGGCAGCCAATGACAGAACTAAGAGCATGACACTGTGTAAGAATAAGCTCATAATTGGCGCAGATGCCAGTCACTCAATCTTTCGAAGGAAAAAAAAAAGAAAGAAAGAAAAAACAGCAGATGTACAGAAGAAAAGGTAAGAGCTTGAGAAAGAGCACTTTGGAAAACCAGGGTTAATATTGGTTTGACTTTTACCCGCTTCTGAGCTCTGAAGGAGTCGTTGAAGCTGAATAGACTGAGGACCGAGGCGGCAATTAGCCTGAGAGGGAGGGGCGCTCAGTTTGAATACTGTTGTTTGCAAACAGAAACGCTGGAGGGACTTCGGACTCTACCTTTAAGTTAGTAGAGCCATTTTTTATTCATCTTTCACCACTTAGAAATTTTAGTAAAACTAAATTGCATCTTGTATGAGCAACTCCTTTGTTAATCCATATCACCTCTGTCAGTCTCGCTTTATCAAACAAATTGATTTCACTCAAATACTTTTTTAAACTTTTAATTAGATTTGCTTTCTAATATGCTGTTTATTAACCATTATTTTACAACAGAAAGTACAAAATGCATGATTATCAAGTGATATTTATCAGCTGATGGCTTTAACATACAGCATAAAAGCTTGCTGCTTTCAATCCCACTTTATCATTCAAAGCATGCTGGTCTACCTCGTGGTCCATCTGACGCAGATCTTGTTTGACTGGATGACAGTATGACTTTCATGAGTCAGGTAGGCACTAGATCATTTGTGCCCCATTTTTTATTCTAGGGATGTTAAATGCCCTGTGCTGATTTTGAAATCAGGTCTCCCATATCAGAATCAGAGGGTTTGCCAACTGAGCTATCGTCTAAGTCAGGGCTGTCCAATTTGTCATTCTTTTTAAAATTTAGATTTTCCAAGCAATGTGCAAAGTGTGAAATTATATTTATTCATTGCTGCAATTCCCCTGATGACCACAAATAACCATTGCATTACATTGTGGGAGTGGGTGGCCCTGTTTTCTTCTATCAGCTCAGATCTGGAAGCCCATAGAATAAATGAGAAGATTGTCAAATGATAGAGATAAATCAAAGGCAGTGGCACACTGACAAGAGAAAGTTTACAGTAAAATTAGTCCAGAACTTACAGGGAGTGCAGAATTATTAGGCAAATGAGTATTTTGACCACATCATCCTCTATGCATGTTGTCTTACTCCAAGCTGTATAGGCCGAAAGCCTACTACCAATTAAGCATATCAGGTGATGTGCATCTCTGTAATGAGAAGGGCTGTGGTCTAATGACATCAACATCCTATATCAGGTGTATTAGGCAAACATAATTATTAGGCAGCTTCCTTTCCTTAGGCAAAATGAGTCAGAAGAGGGACTTGACAGGCTCCGACAAGTCAAAAATAGTGAGATATCTTGCAGAGGGATGCAGCACTCTTAAAATTGCCAAGCTTCAGAAGCGTGATCATCGAACAGTCAAGCGTTTCATTCAAAATAGTCAACAGGGTCGCAAGAAACATGTGGAAAAACCAAGGCGCAAAATAACTGCCCATGAACTGAGAAAAGTCAAGCGTGCAGCTGCCAAGATGCCACTTGCCAGCAGTTTTGCCATATTTCAGAGCTGCAACATCACTGGAGTGCCCAAAAGCACAAGGTGTGCAATACTCAGAGACATGGCCAAGGTAAGAAAGGCTGAAAAACGACCACCACTGAACAAGACACACAAAGACAATGTTTTTCTGAATGACTGTCAGCATTGTGGACTTATTCACTGTAAGTTTCAGTCCAGTGATTTGCCATTAATGCCAGGTTGATAATATTACAAATACATCAAGAATAATTCAAATAAAATAAAAAAACAAACAAAGGTGTTAGACATATTTGTCATGTAAATTAATCATATTAGGCAACACAGTTTAATTACTTTCCTGTCGTTGTGACCACAAAGTCTCTCTTCTTTTGCTCTCCAGGCTTTGTTTTGCTCTTTCTTCATGGCAATGATCATACTCTCCTTTATATTCTACCAATTAAGATTAAGATCCAAGGTGTACACCAATGAAGACTACTCTGTTATTTGGTTTGTTTAATCCAATACTCAAGCTAAGCAACATTTGATATAAGTCACACTCTACTGTAGCAATTATTAATTCCTCCAGATTTAGAGGTTTTTGCTCTGGGGGAGGGGGTTGCTTGGGTAAAACTCTTAGGGCCCGATTTACGAAAGGTTTGCGCTTGTTAAAACAGGCGCTATCTACATTACGCACGCAATAATCCGCCAGAGCTGATTTACAAAGCAGGGCAAAAGGAGGTTTGCGCCTGTCAAGGGGCAAAATAGCGCCGCTGTCCATTTTGCGCATCTGCTGCAGATGAATATGCAAACTAGGCGTTTCTGCCAGAAGGCGCAAAATATTGGGAGGAGACTATGCAAAACCTCAGTTTAACACGCTCAATGTGATCTATCAACTGTTCAACGGAAAGCGGGGGCAAAAAATTGCGTGTAATTTAGCACGTCTGAAAAGCAGGTATAACTGGCATTTATAACTATAATGGCTGAAAGAATGCTGCACACAGGACTGCAGACATCGGGTCAGAATCATTTCTCATGATGTGTTCAGGCGACACGTCAAGTTTTCATTATTTAATTAAATAACAATCAACATCACTGTTAAACACGGGTTATTCTAGACATGAACCAGAACATCTGCAGCTGCAGCATCATGGTAGTTAAAGCTGACATTAATTATGTCTTTTTATTTTCTTTTACTTTTTGCCAATGGCATATTTTTAAATTAAAATCATCTCCTGCTCCTCCACACCCCAGCAACTGCTGCTGCTGTTATGAGGTTGCTGCGTGAAGTTGGCCCCCACCCCACAAAAAACTCTGTGAAAATAACCAGTAACGTCGCACAAACTAATGATACTATTTTTTTACTGAGTTTTGTGTGGGGTGGGGGCAATTACGCAGGTCCCGCGCCTGGCATTGTGCCAAAGAGCGCGCAGTCTGTGCGTAATATCAGATCATCTTCAACAGCGTGTCCTTATCCATGTCCTTAAACTGGCCTCTTCTTACGATCCACAGGGAAACCTGCTGCATTGTTTTTATTTATAGTTATAATGAAGAGTTCATTTGCAAAAACAGACAAACACCACTGTGGAAAAACGGAGTTAACTGCTTTTGTTGCTGTTGGGTACAAACGCCATATCTCCATTTTACATCATTAAAACCCTCTACTTCACGTGAGCTTGATTTTCTGAAAATATTCAAAAAGTAAATGAAGAGTTTATTTGCAAAAGCAGTTAACTCCGTTTTTTCTAAATGGCGTTTGTCTTTTTTTTTTTGCAAATGAACTCTCCATATTTATCTTATATTCTGTTTTTTATTTGCCTCATTATATCTCTGAAACTAACATCTCTCTATCAGGATGGATTTCATTTTGCGTTTACCACATGCTCTTCTGAACTTTCCGTGGCGCAGGGAGAGCGCACGCTAAATCCTCATTTAAATCCTGCTGTTTGCGCCTGTTACAGATTGCGCGTGTAATCTTTGTAGATCACCTGCAAACGCTAAAATGACAGCGCACGCTATTTTTTTTTGCGACGCAAAGACATTAGACTCGCAATTTGGAGTCTTTGTAAATCAGGCCCTTACACTTTTTCTTCATTCAGTGAATGGAATCCATGAATATGCTAATCTGCCTCTCCTCATATTTCTGATTGACAGCAGAAGACACTGCATTGTTCCTTGCAGTACTGACTCTGCTATGTATGCAATGGTCAGATGTAATATTTAGGTAATTCATGAATACATGTTTGAGCTAGCAAGTGAACCTATATTTCACATAGAAAAAGCTATTTAAGAACACAGTACGCAAGAGGAAGTACATTACTTTCGATAATATCAGAGATCATCCATGGACTGGTGACCTGTCCAGACTGCATCCTGCCTCTCGTTTAGTATAGCTGCTAGAATGGGCTCCAGCACCTCCACCCTTTATCAGAACAGGGTGTACAGAAAATGGATGGGTCAATATTAACTCATGGACTGCCAGACCTTTTCCGAGCAGAGCGCTCCATATTGCCAGGGTTTTTAAGCATTTTCACTGATTTTTGGAGAGCCACAGAATATTGTGTACTATGCCCATGCAAACACTGAATGTGCCAACGGAAAGTTTAGACTCTCAGAAAAAAAGTCATTTGTTTCTAGCTTTTTCCATTCTTTAGTAATCTGCAGTAGCACATGGGTTTGTTGCAGTGAAAATGCCTTCTTTTGAACAAAAATCTGAGAAAACATGCTTTAAATGCTGCAATGCGCTTCAAGTCTTTGTTGCCAATATTTTTTACTTTAGTGACACCATCATCTGAACAGCTGTTTACTTCTATGAAACAACAAATACAACACTGAGAAAAGAGTTTTGGAGGCAAAACAATTAGCTAAATAAGCAACAAGTTTGTTTCACAACATAACATTTGGCAGAAACGTCTCTTGCTATCCCTCACTCCCTCCTTCTACTCAGCCAGTTCTGCTTAGGTGCGCAAGCACCCCCCCTCCACACACACACCCACACCCACCCACGCACACACACACACACACAAAACACCCTCCGTTGCTGCTTGACCTACTTTCACTTTCAGGTGGCGCACTTCGCTGCTGTATTTTAATCCAATGGTCCGTGTCTTCGAAGTGTGTTAAAGATGCACAGCTCACCACCCCAACCCATCATCTCCAGAAACTGCCTGAGTCAAGATTCAAGATTACTTTATTTGGTCCCGAAGGAAATTTGTCTTGAACATACAGGCTGCTGCATAACACATAACAAAATAGAAAAAAGAAGTATGAAAGTGCATAACACACAAGTGCTGACAGTGCATACATACATAGTCTACATGGCATTCTGTTACAGAAACCCTCTACTAACCACCGGAGTACTAACCACCGGAGTTCAACAGAGTAACGGATGGTGGAATAAATGGAAATTTGTACCAGTTCAAATATCTTTTCTTATTTCAAACTGGAACTCTATAACATCTGCCTGAGGGTCGCAGTTCATACTCAGAATTCATGACATGAGAGGGGAGAAAAAAATACATACCCCCCCCCCCCCCCCAAAAAAAAAAAGTTGATGAAATTGGATGGATAAATATTAAAGATGCTCAGCTCACCCCCAACCATTCATCTCCAGAAACTGCCTAATCCAAGGAAATAAAAAACAGAATAAATACTAAAACAATAGAAACAAACAAACAAAAAACTAGTTGATAGAAATGGCCACATGTTCTCTTAACTTTATTAAGTAAAAAAAACAAACAAAACACAGCATTGGTAAGACAAAAGCTAAGCATGAAATTCTCTCATGCAGGGGGAACAGATTAACAAAGAGGAGGGAGACAAATGACTAAATAGATACAATTAAATTAAATTAATGAAATGAAATGAAAAAAGAAATTAAATGAAAGATAGCCTACTTTGTTTATCCCAGGAGGGAAATTCAAAGTTGTAATGGCCTGTCTGTTTTCTTTCTTTTTTTTTTTTCCAAACAATATAACATACTACGGAGCCCCTCTGATGACATGGACAGAAAAAAAGTTGGCAAGCTGCTGTACATTCACATCATCACCACGATGAATTATAACGCTCTGCTGCTGCAAACACTGATTATCAGCGACATGGCGTCTCTGCTGGTCACGGTCTGAGCTCAGTAGCCTGAGTGAGAAACATGTACAACGTAGGCTGTGATTACACATATGCTCATAATATCTGTATCGTAATATCACGGAGTGATCGGACTGTAGCCTATGTGAGAGCCTGGGAGTGGTAGTGGGCTGGATGAGACTGCGACCCTAAGCGGTGTGACAGGTACTCGGACGCTGAGAGCATCAAGCGGGCAGGAGGGGCAGATCCTGGTCGGTGCGGAGCAGAGTCTGTCGTGGGGCCACGAGAGGACATCCAGCAGGACGATGTCCAGCAGGACGATGTCCAGCAGGACGAGTAAACAGCGACGGAGAGGAGGTCGCTGACTGGACGTACCGTTGTGGATGAGAGCGCAGGACAATCCTCCTCTCTGTTTATAAATTATATGGTCGTGGTTGTGCTGCTTTGCTTGGTTTTAATGTTCTTTTTATTTGCTGGGGCGTGCGATCGGAAAATTTAAGGCGGTTCTGCCTGACCAGCCCGCTCAGCTTTTACCGGCCTGTTGAGACATGGTCGCGCGACACCGGCGGTGAGAGAGAGACGCCCTGTCGGAGCGGTGCGTTTGAGAACCATCTCTCCTCAGTCAGGAACTTTCTTTTAGGTCGACCCGGTGATCATTACCCGCTGAATATGGTGCCAGTTATAGCGGATCCTGTTCTCACTACAGCTGTTCCAGTGTCAACAAACACACGTGGCAAATCATTTTCCACACTGACGCATTTCTAACCAGCCAGCATTCCTGCTTTATTCAGGAGCAGCTGTCTGGTGTGCTTTTGACCTCTGAAATGTAGGCAATAGAAAAGCAACGCGAATTTCAGCACCATCAGCCCAAAAGACGCGCCCTGCAGTAACAAACATCTTGATTTTTTTCATAGTATTTTGATACATGTAAGAGCGCTCCCCCTGGGACCCAGGTGGGACATTGGAGCTCTCCATGTGACGCTACAAACATAACATAAATGAAATATATTAGACCTGTTATAACAGTATCTATTAATTATAATGGGGGGCGTAAAATTTGGGGCTGACGGTGCTAAAATTTGCGTTGCTTTTCTATCGCCTACATCTCAGATGTCAAAAGCACGATTCAGTAGTCGGAACGTCTGACACAGCTGCTCCTGAATAAAGCAGGAATGCTGGCTGGTTAGAAATGCGTCAGTGTGTAAAATTATTTGCCATGTGTGTTTGTTGACACTGGAACAGCTGTAGTGAGAACGGGATCCGCTATAACTGGCACCATATTCAGCGGGTAATGATCACCGGGTCGACCTAAAAGAAAATTCCTGACTGAGGAGAGATGGTTCTCAAACGCACCGCTCCGACAGGGCGTCTCTCTCTTACCGCCGGTGTCGCGCGACCATGTCTCAGGCCGGTAAAAGCTGAGCGGGCTGGTCAGGCAGAACCGCCTTAAATTTTCCGATCGCACGCCCCAGCAAATAAAAAGAACATTAAAACCAAGCAAAGCAGCACAACCACGACCATATAATTTATAAACAGAGAGGAGGATTGTCCTGCGCTCTCATCCACAACGGTGCGTCCAGTCAGCGACCTCCTCTCCGTCGCTGTTTACTCGTCCTGCTGGACATCGTCCTGCTGGACATCGTCCTGCTGGATGTCCTCTCGTGGCCCCACGACGGACTCCGCTCCGCACCGACCAGGATCTGCCCCTCCTGCCCGCTTGATGCTCTCAGCGTCCGAGTACCTGTCACACCGCTTAGGGTCGCAGTCTCATCCAGCCCACTACCACTCCCAGGCTCTCACATAGGCTACAGTCCGATCACTCTGTGATATTACGATACAGATATTATGAGCATATGTGTAATCACAGCCTACGTTGTACATGTTTCTCACTCAGTGGCTACTGAGCTCAGACCGTGACCAGCAGAGACGCCATGTCGCTGATAATCAGTGTTTGCAGCAGCAGAGCGTTATAATTCATCGTGGTGATGATGTGAATGTACAGCAGCTGTAGCCAACGATATTTAGTGCAATTCATTATTTATGGGAAACGTTGCAGAGCTACAGGCTAACAACTTAGCTCCAAGCAGCACAGCACGCATGAGAAAAGAGTGTAATGTGGAAGGCTGGAGCCAGGTCACACCAACCAATAGAAACACGTCTCTCATCCACCAGCGTAGGCCCCGCCCATCAAGTGCACTTGACTTCGCAAGCAAAACTTTAGGATTTGCAACCAAAACATTAGGATTTGCAACCAAAAGTTTTTAACTTGAAAGCAAAGAAGACTGATTTGCAACCAATTTTTTTTTAAAAACTTGAAATAAAAAAGGACTGATTCATAAACGAAATAGTTGTTTTTAATTTCAAACATTATTTTTGATTAAAGTTGAAGAAACATTCTGTTTCATATTTGTATTTTTCAATTGCAACCTGTTTTGTTTTGATCTCAAAGAATTTTTTTTTGATTGCCACTTACTTTTTTTTGCTCTCAAATCTCTTTTTTTGGTTTCAGATCTATTTTATTTGATTAAACCATAAAGAAACAAAATACTCTCCATAGAGGGCTGGTGGCTAACTAGAATTTAAGATGACAGAAATGTGTGTTAAAATTAACTTGTTCCATAAGTGACCACAGCTGCTCAGAAGCAAAAGTAATCCGCCTTAATAATCAGTGTTCATTTCAGCTTGATGGACTTTGTACCGTTGAGTGGGTTAGCTTCTTAATAGTTCTAACCATTCTGGGACAGAGAGCCCTGTGTCTGTTGTGGAGGAAGCTATTATAGCTTATCATCTGAATTGCACTCTTTTTTGCTGCTATTTAGCCTCTTTCTGGGCAATGAAAGTCTCCATGAAACAGCAGTGGTGTTGCAGACAAAATGTTAATCCCCCGAATAAAACGTATGAGGGTTTTGACAATGTACCAAACGAGAAACCAAGTTTATTAAGTGGTATTTAATTTGACCCTGCTTCATAAAAGTATTTTTATATACCTAAGCAAGTAAACAGTATCACAGGTGCATTACTGTTATTTTTAACATTTTCATAAGTTCCAAGTATGGACCCTCACTCTGTCATCTGATTTTCCTCTGCCAAACTAAAACAAAAGAGCTTGAATAAACACAAACAGTGCCTTAAAACAAGAAATGAATACTTACCATAATTAAAGGAGTGATGACATAACAGTTAAAAACTAGTTTATGTTGTTGGCATTACTTTATATGTAAATACTCCAAAGAAAAAACTGCAATTTTTACAGCGGAGTATTGTTTTGAAACGCCAGACCTCGCTTCCTCAGTAATACAGTTGGGTCCGGTGATGATATGGAGCTTTACCCGGAGACCACGTTGACTTCATTTTGATTGGCTACACCTTATTTCGCTATGACCTTATTTGGAGAATCTAGGTCAAGCTGCGGTCGGAGTTTGCTAAAGGCTAACTGCTAGCAACATGGGCACTTCAGATAGTGAGCTACGTTTATCAGACAAGACAGCATTTAGAAAATAAATAAACTTACAGGTAATGACAAGGTTCTGGCCGCCTCCCTCAGTGTTGCTGCAGAAGTTTTCTTTTAAATCCATTTGTTTGAAAATCCAGACCTGACTGCACAGAAGTTACTACTAGCTCCATACATGCAGTTGAATCAAACAGGGAGGGGGGGGGGGGAGGGGGGGAGCGGACGGTGCATAAACCGTTAGGAGAGGGGGGGGGGGCGCTGTTTACTTGAAAGAAAAAAAGAAAGAAAAAGAAAAAAACTGCATTTTTTACAGCGGAGTATTATTTTGAAACGCCAGACCTCACTTCCTCAGTAATACAGTTGGGTCCGGTGATGATATGGAGCTTGGGGGGGGGCGCTGTTTACTTGATAGTGTGCTCTTATTGGAGCAATTAAATTACGTAGAATGATAGAACTACGTAGAATGATAGCCTGCTGTCTGATTCAACTGTTTCTGAGCAGAGAGACAAAGCTGACAGACCATAAACAGGAACTTTGATTCTCACTCTGGACATTCACATGGTCTCATCAGTGTACAACAGATCATATTATACACCCAAAACCCCAGAAAAGTGAAATTTGATGTCATGGCACCTTTAATCAACCCTTCTGTCATTGTAGCATGATTAAATACTGGGTTTCCATCTTCAAAGATTTTCTTAGTTGACTACATATAACATCTTAAATCATAGCTCTCAACTTTGCAGCTGGGGTCAGAGTGAGATGTAAGCACCATCAGGACTTTGGGTTAAATTGTAATATCATTTCTTTTAAAGGAGTGATGACATAGCAGTTAAAAACTAGTTTATGTTGTTGGCATTACTGCATATGTAAATACTCCAAAGAAAAAAACTGCATTTTTTACAGCGGAGTATTATTTTGAAACGCCAGACCTCACTTCCTCAGTAATACAGTTGGGTCCGGTGATGATATGGAGCTTGGGGGGGGGGGCGCTGTTTACTTGATAGTGTGCTCTTATTGGAGCAATTAAATTACGTAGAATGATAGAACTACGTAGAATGATAGCCTGCTGTCTGATTCAACTGTTTCTGAGCAGAGAGACAAAGCTGACAGACCATAAACAGGAACTCTGATATTCACTCTGGACATTCACATGGCCTCATCAGTGCACAATAGATCATATTATACACCCAAAACCCCAGAAAAGTGAAATTTGATGTCATGGCACCTTTAAGTATCAAGAATTCATTTCCATCTTTTCACCCAGATTTACATATACACTTAGGCTATTACTCCTGCGCACCGTCTAAACAACCCTGGTTCCTGGTTTGGTTTTTCATCTGTTCATCTCCAGCAGGGATCCCCAATTCCTGTCCTCAAGGGCCAGTGTCCTGCAGGTATTATGAGCTGCCCGGCTGCAACACATCTTGTGACATTTGCAAAGCTTGATGTCAAGCTCTGCACAAGTTTGCTAATTACCCACTGATTGGAGTCAGGTGTGCTGCAGCAAGGGAGCTCCTAATACCTGCAGGACACTGGCCCTCGAGGACCGGAATTGGTGATCCCTGATCTACAGTAAGTGACCTGGAGAAAGGTACTTTACCCCCTCACTGCCCCCCAGGCTCCTCACCCGCTGCCTATTACTCCTTTGCATTTCAAGGTGACTAAAATGTAGCCTGTTGTGTCAGGCAACTATCAAGATTTCTAATTACAGTTAACCACACTGTTAAGCGTAAAATCAATAATGACTCTTCCTTAGGATTATGACCCTTCATGGCAAATCTTGCATTGTTTCTTCTCATGTAGGACTGTAATGCTGGCTTTAGCATTGGTCCGATATGTGTTTGTGGTTAACATACCAGGATTGACTGTTGGACTTTATCACAGTGTCTTCCTCACAATTAAATTCAATTTATTTTTATTTGCATAGCACCAATTCACATCAAAGTCATTGTAAGGCACTTAATGTCAACGACAAGTTTGTAAGCCACTTTTCTTAACTCTGTTAAATCCTTGGCTTGCTCTCCTTTTTTAAGAAGAAAGCAACTTCAGTTTTACCATTTCTACAACAGCCAAAATCAATGCAATTACTGTAAAGCATTTTACACAATGAAAACGTGTTCACCACACACATTCTGGTCTGAGCTAAGTGCTCATAACAAATGGCAGCAGAAACAAAATAATGTGGATAGTCTATGTAATAAAAATGATATAAGCTACTTTTTATTTTTGCTCAGCCTGATTCCACAGTTGGCGTCACATCAATTCTTGTTGTGTAGTTAAACCTCTCCTTATTTGTCCATCAGGTTCTTCTATCACTAAGTGGAAAACTTGAGATCACCTTGTATGCTTGTTTTCCAACAGGCTGTTATTCGATCCTGGGAAATGTTTACTCTGTGCTTGTTGTCCCCATTAGTCTCTCTGCAGCCATCCCTGTAGGTGAAGTCTCAGCCAGCACAAAGGTGCTTTTCTTCCACGTACTGCTCTTTCCTGAAAAACCCTCTATGTGACTGAACAAATCAACATGTTCAAAAACATTTATTTTTCCTCTAACAGGCAGCACAGCTTGGCATTGTTTAGTTCCTGTGGGCTTTAACTTGGCAAGGTTCAAGGGGTTTGTATTCACACTTGTTTAGATGTGAAATATGTCTCTAAATAAGTGCATGTTTTTTCCTTCAGTATACTCCAACCTAATCTGTAGAAATTTACAGTGAATGATCATTTTTTCATGAGCTGTCCTTTAAATATGGAAAACACTTATCGCAATTTCCTTCTATCTTTCTGAGCAAAATTATGCAGGATCAGAACCACTAGCAAGTTCTACTATACTACTGTTAAAAAAAAAAAATCTGTCAAGCATACTGGATAAATTGAATTAATATTTATATAAACATGTATATTCCTTCTTTTTTAAATAGCTTTTGGTGATATTTAAAGCAACACTGGCAGAACTTCCGGATGTTCATTCTATGGCACCCCCTAACAAAATTTAATCTTGGATCCTGTTCCATCTCTCACCCCCCTCGAGCTAGTAAAATAAGTCCTGTGTTAACTCTCATCTTCCTTTGACACTTTCTCTCTCTCTTTTCGTTGCTTTCTCTTGCGTTTCTCAGCTGAATCAACCATGGTGTGTATCATATAATAAATGTCCATGTGCTTTCAAAATGAGTCGGAAGCACGGAAATTTAGTGTTGCTTTAATGTAGGAATTGTTTTAACACAGATAAAATAAAAAAAAAAAAAAACAGCAAAATGTGCTCTGTGGCCTTTAAAGTTCTTGTTTTTTAAATTACATTTACTTGTATGATATTTCTCTCCTGCAGTTCCTGTTATTCTCTAAAATTATTATCTGCATAATCTATATTTAGTTCCTTTCATTTTTCTTTCTCTGTCCTGATTGATCACCAGTGTTTTGTCAGCTCCTGGCTATAGTTCTGCTTTCTTATGCTTCCTCTTCCTCTATCTCTTCCTCTTCATTTAAGCCTCTTGTTTACCAAATTCAGCCCTCTCTGAATTTGGGTCCACTTCCTGCAATCTTTTAGAGCATTATTTTACAACAGAACAACAATTTGTAATGAGGGGGCATTATGTATGTATGTATGTATGTATGTATGCATGTAAGAGCCTCTGCACTTAAGGATCCTGTGATTCCTTATTTGTTTTAAACTCAATTACATCCCAGCACATGCAATGTAGTGAGACTCTGTTTCAGAATGTCCTGCATTTCTTAAATCTTTGCTTTTTCTTGTTTCCTTGGCAGCTATAACTTGAACTTTAGTTTCCTTTGAATCAGGGATTTCACAAGGAGGGGACCTGCTGAATATTATGGGGTAAATGTCAAACTATCTGTGGTATCTAAGCATTGGTTGGCCTCCATTTAAAAACCTTGTACCTGCAACAGAGTTTAATTCACACTGTGCTGTAGGTATGTAAATTTGCACTGATGTCATTAAACATTTTATTGTTTACTGAGATGAATGGTCAGATTTTACACAGAAAAATGACAGTTAATGAAACCAAAATGCTTTTTTTTTGTCTACATCGGCTTGCATTTTCTATCTATGTCAGTAACTTCTTATTTACTCAAGTGTTTTGATTAATTTGTTAAAGCAGTTCTACATCATTTCCCAACTTTAAAACTCTGCCTCTGACACCTTTTTACTGCACAGTGGCATTTATTATGTACATTCCTTAAACTGTTGTTGTCCAGCACCATCTCCAGGCTGAGGAACTGCACTTTACAACCCCTCAGAGAGCTCAGAGAAGAGACAGTTTGCAAGATGGAAGATTTGCCAAATTAGCCATCATAAGGTGACACTTTAGTGAGAAAATCTGCAAAAATTCAGGAGGGGGTTTTGAAAGTTGATCACATAATCTGATAGTAATTATACAGTATTTTATCAATTGCAATCTACGTCAAAACTTCAATACCAGGTTTGCTTTTAAGAGCATCTGATTACTTAGAAAAATAACAAGACCAGTATTTCTACTGATAAATTGATTACATACACACAGACTTAAATACATTACGGTGGTCATTCCACCAAGTTATGATAGAGAGAAAATAATGCTTTTGAATAATTATGTAGGTCTGAAACATCAAATCTAAAATCTAAATTTAATCTTTAAAAAGGTGGCAATAACTTTTCCCCTGTGTTAAATGCTTTTACATTCTGGCCCTTTTGTAGGAACCATTCATCTGTTTGAGCAGAGATGTGCATCTCTTCGAACCTGATATCTACAACCACATGAAGAGATTGGTCTGTTGTAAAAGCTTTCCTTAAATGGTTGACAAGTTTTACTGCCATGACAAGCACATCCAGCACAATGATTCTGTCCAGGATGCTACTTTTGACATTAACAAGAAGGCACTGCTCTTCCTTTGTTCTTCTTGCTAAATGTCCTTAGATTGCACTGTACTGTAGAAAACTGTTTATCCATTTGTAGTAACATAGAAAGCCCACTTTTCCTTAGAGGGAAATTTTCCTTTTCCTCAACAGTTCACTTCTACATTTATCAGAATCAGAAACCTTTATTGTCATTACATAATTAAACACAACAAAATGTGAGATGCCTCTAGTGCTAAAAGACAATAAAAACATTAAAACCACTAGAAATAATAAAAGGTACAATCATAAAATTCCACGCTTTATATTTCGTGCAGATCCACTGAACAACTAGACATCCTTAAAGGAATATTTCACCCACAGAATGATTTAACTTTATTTTCCACTTTACCCTCATGGTGAGCAAGACTCTGGAGCACTTTTTTAATATCTCAAATGCAGCCGGCGATCAGGAAGGCTTCTCTTTTTCCCCCAACTTTCATATAATGGAGTTCAGCGGGGCCCAAGCCAAAAAAATCCATAGAAGTCCACAAAAACTTGTCAATATTCCTCCATGCTGCTCATCCAATGTAATCCAAGTGTCCTGAGTGGGTAGCATCCAGAATCTACTCGAAACTATGCCATTTAGTGTATTTTTAGAGCCTAAACAGTAGTACATCTTACTTTTACAAAGCACGCACATGTGCGTTCACGAAACTATGGACGCCTCGGCGTTCAGACCCTACTCTGCCGATAATGCAAGTGTAGAAGAAGAAATTTGTTGTTTACATTGTGTTAAGAGTGCCAGAGCTGCAGACCAACCGGGACAAACACAAGAGGGTCCAAGAGGGGTTGGATATTGATTTAAAACAAAGAAAGAAAGAAAAAGAGAACGCATGATCTCGTCTGCCGTGGCTTCCGTAGTTTCGTGAACTTGCATCAGCGTGCTTGCTAGAGATGCGATGTAGCATTGTTTAGGCTCTAAAAATATACTAAATGACGACGTTTTGAGTATATTCTGAATGCTTCCCACTCAGGACACTCGGATTACATTGGACGAGCAGTATGGAGGAATCTTGACAAGTTTTTGTGGACTTTTATTGACCTTTTTGGTTCGGACCCCGGCGAACTCCATTATATGAAAGTTGGGGGAAAAAGAGAAGCCTACCTGTTGCTGGCTGCATTTGAGATATTAAAAAAGTGCTCCAGAGTCTTGCTCACCATGAGGGTAAGTGGAAAATAAAGTTAAATCATTCTGTGGGTGTACTATTCCTTTAATGTAACTCTTTTTAAAGCCAGAGTTGGTAATCCTGTTCAGAAATTCAAAAAAACCTAAAACAAAACAAAACAACAGACAAGGCGTTGATGTTTGCAGAGTGGAATTTTTACACCGCAGAAGGACTTGGAGGTTAGTGATAAGGCTTTTAGAAATGTGGCTCGTCAGCTGTTATCGGTTAACCTGCTCATAAAACATCCTGCATAGCTTCGATGTGTTCCTGCTTCAACACACCTGATTCAGATGAATGAACTTCCTCATCAAGATCTTTGCAGTGTGTTAACGAGTCATTCATTTGATTCAGGTGTGTGAAAGCAGGGTTGCCTTGAAGTTATGCAGGGTAGTGGGTCCTGAGGACTGAAATTAAGAAACACTGGATCAAGCCATATGAATGTCCAGAGTGAGTATTAAAGTCTCTGTTTATGGTCTGTCAGCTTTTTTTCTTTGTTCAAAAACAGTTGAATAAGACAGCAGCTTATCATTCTATGTAGTTTTATCTTGCTACGTAATTCATTTGATCCAATTAGAGCACACTATTAAGCAAACAGCCCCCGCCTCTCTCTCTCTCTCTCCTTCCACCCTTCGCTCCCCACCTCCCCCCCCTCGGCTGTTTCAACTCCGTGAGTGGAGCTGAGTGACTGCTGAGCAGTCAGGTCGGGTTTTCAAACAAATGGATTTTAAAGAAAACTTCTCCAGCAACACTGAGGGAGGCGACCACAACTTTGTCATCACCTGTAAGTTTATTTATTTTATAATAGCTGTCTTGTCTGATAAACATAGTTCACTGTCTGAAATGCCCATGTTGCCAACTGATAGCCCTTAGCAAAGTCTGACCACGACTTAGTTTCTCTAAATGAGGTTATAGCCAAATAAGGTGTAGCCAATCAAAATGAAGTCAACTTGGTCTCCGGGTAAAGCTGCATATCGTTACCGCAACCAACTTTTTTACTTAGGAAGAGAGGCCTAGCGTGCCAGAACAATCCCTCGCTGTAAAAAGTGATGTTTTTTTTCTTTGGAGAATTGACATTTGCAGCAACATCAGCTACATAAAATAGTTTTTACTGCCATGTCATCACTCCTTTAACTAAAACTATGAGATCACTACCACTCACAGCAATAGTTTTTCACATTCCAATCTATTTATTTACATTAACCATTTTTAATTTGATTATTTCAACTGCAGCACAACAATTGACCTTTTTTTTGGTTAATTAAGTAGAATTGAAATTAAAGATCAATAAACACATCTAACAAACAATGCAACTTTTGTGTATAAATTTCATATTAAATCGTGAATGTTTAGCCTCAACAGGAACTTTCCACAAACATTAACTTGTTTTTATCTTTACTAACCTGACTTGAAAAGTGTTACGGTGTGCTTATATGGCTTAATATAACATGCTCACAGTATAACACTTCTCTATTCAGGAGAACATCTATTTAGGTTTTGTTAAAGCTACTCATGTACATACACTCCAATCCCAAACTACAGATTTGTAATCCCTTACCTTTACTAGCATCTCATTACAAACCACACTCATTAGTTGCCTCACAATAAACCATGAAGCACAGGTTTATCATCTTGTTTATATTTCAAATGCATATTATTTGCTAAAACTCCAATAAAAAACACAGAGGTTTCTGGTAACCACTCGATAGATATACAGTATTAAAGCAGCATTTTGTGTAGTCAAAAGTCTGTTTCTAAGTGACCCAGTTTGCAAGACTTTATAAGGAGCATGGACAGCATGATATTCTGTTCAAGAAAATCAGAACTTGAAAACGGATATTCATCTGCTGAATGGGATTTTGACATGTGTCACATCTCTTTCTTTGACACAATAGATCTGAAACAACTTTCTAAGAGATCATTTCCAAGCAGAAATTCATTCATATTTTGATGACAATGGTTGCTGGGTTTTCACCACTTACCAGACATTTGAAAAAGGTATCTCAAGAGATGTCTTTGTCAGTCAAACAAGAAAGATAATTTAGTTTGAATAAGTCCAGGAATATTGAGTTAAACTTATTCCCAATTTCAAAGTTTGTACTTCACCCCCATAAGCACTAAACCCTATTTGCTAAAATCTGTTGGGCTTTTGCTTCAGGAGCAGAGAATGAACTAAATGAAAATTCCTCTAAATGAGGGCTGTTTGATTTAATCCTCCAAGGGCTGCAGTCCTGCAATTTTTTTTTTATTTATGTTTCTCTGTTCCAACACACTTGACTCAAAGTAAATGGATCCAATAGCCTGTAAAGTCAGCACAGTTAGCCTAATGACTTTTTCATTTAAGTCAGGTGTGCTGGAGCAGGGAAACATCAAAAAATCTGCAGGGCATTGCTCGTTGTAGGATCAAATAAAATAGCCAAGATCTAGAATCTTACAAGTTCATTCTGTTTCTAAAGCTAAAACGCTACAGATTTTAGCATGGAAAAAAAAAAATTAATAAATCATCAGCCGGTACACAAAAATAGTCTATTAGAAATAAACAAACAAGAAACATCCATGTTAAAATGCTGATATTTTGTATTCATTAGGTCACATAAACACCTGCTTAGACTTGGCTCTTGAGTGCAGCAGTAATGGTATTCAGACCCACATCAAATGAGTGCAGATGGCAAGGATTTTAATCAGCTTTAGCTCACCTCAGCTTTTATGGGAACACGAAACCTGGATATGCATGCTAATTTTTACTGAAATTGCCTTGGTGAGCACAACAACGATTGGCACACTTTTTCTTGAGAGAAACACACATCTACCAACTGTAGCATCCCACTTGAAAGAGCTGAAACTGAAACAAGTGGACAAAAGAAATTTAGAGATTTTATTTGTTTACTTTTAATCCTGTTGTCAGGACAGCTTTGTTCATGGCAGGGCGAGGTTGAGAGTTGTGACACCCCACAACAAACTGTTGCTGGGCAGGTTTCAACATGTAAACATGTAGAATTCTGCTACAGGTTGGAGAAGTTACCACACGTGGCTGTCAGAAAAGAAAACTCCGCTCTCCTCCCATGCATCATATCCACTGGAAATATCCATGCACTTATTTTCAGATCAGTGTTGTAAACACAGCGCAGACACTACAGTGTAGGACTTTGTGCAGAAATGTTTTGCCTGTCACTCTGTCTGAACACACACTTTGCAACCATTCACCCTTGGAAAGCACAGTGCCCCTCCACATGGCAAATGCTAACTTAATCCTTGCCTGTTTCATAAGGAAACAAAAGAGGAGGTGTGCTCTTTAGAGCCAACATCTTCAAGAGATAAATGACTATTAGATGACAGACTTGCTTCTTTTGGACAGCGATTTAATGCAGTGTCTGAGTGTTTCTCTGCCCACACTTACCCTACAGCTTTGCAGGCAGAAGACATCCTGTGACAGGAAATCGTTAGCTGGTCATGAATAATGATTCTGATCTAAGGCTCAGATTGTGTTCTGTAAAGAACAATTTGATCAATACTGGTTCTTTAAAGAGTTTAAATGAAGACATATCCATTTTGTTGACTTTTCTTTTTAGCACAGGTAGTATGAAACTAACAGCATGTGATCTAAAGGAGGATGCATTTAGTTTTTTCTTTCAAATTTTTTTTTTTTAATAAAATGTTATAATGTTGAAACGCCTTAAAGTGACGGTCTGCTTATGATCTTAATACTTAATTTTTTTCTTTGTATTAAAGTAATCCTTTTGTACCCTGAAGAAGAGTTAACTAGTCACTTTAGCCATATTGAGTATTAGGGGATCAGTGAACATGAAAATTAGGTCTGCCTGGCTGATCCAGTGCTCCCCCTGCACAATTCTCCACTTTCCTTCTCATGTTTGAGGAAAGCTGGTTTGCTGCTTCACTGCAACACCTATAGCACCGATCATCACAGTTGAAGTTTCCTTCTTTTAGACAAAAAGGTAAATCAGGGCATCCCAGTTCATCCTGAGGGTTTTTATATAATTAAATAAAATTTGAGAAGGTTTATAGCAACAGCTTTGGTTATTGCTCTGCTCTGCTAGACTTTGTTTGGTGCAACACACTTTGGATGGCATCAGAAATTACCTGATGTTTTAACACCTAAGCTAAAGTGAAATCAGTGCACATCGACAATATGAGTCTTTGTCCTATTTTCATTAGATACAGTCCATAATGTGTCAGTAAATGCAAATGCTAGATCACTGGCTGCTCCTGTAAGTTGATAGGACCCCCACCCCCTTGTTTCTAATAGTACAATATATTCTTAACTTTAAGTTATTTGACCAAAATCCAAACTAGAACCTGATGTCTAATCTGCATATGAACCTAAAATGGACAGATCAGAGGCTGATAGTTAGCTGATAGTGCCTGCCAGGAAGAATGAGGCAAACTGACAAAATTAAGAGGATCCAAATTTCTATAAACTTGCTCTTGAGATCTACAGCTCATATAGCTTGCAATACAGCCATACTTGTTTTCTCTCATACAACTATTCAGTGTGGTGGATAAAGCTTAACAAAAGGTATGACCTTTTTGTAAGTAAACTGTTATGACATAACAGCACAATAAGTGGGGTTCTGCAATTGTACTGTGGTGTATAGTAAAAGATGCCTGCAGCTTTTTTTACATAAAGGTTTGAGTTGAATGCTTGCAGTAAATATGCCATGCTTATCTTTAACTCATCATCACATCACAGGGATCAGTACATTGTTTCTGACTTAAGCCCCACCAGGAATAAAGTCAACCAGGAACCGTCCATCTGACTGTGTCATCAGTAATTAATGTGGCTCTAAACTAGCGATGACAGCCTGTCAAGGTCCAGATTTTAGCAACTCCAAGGCACCAAAGTTTGGGAGGAAGATGAACAAACAAAACAAAACATTCCCATCACATAGCAACACCCTGCCAAGGCCATCAATAACAATCTCACCAGCTAAAATGCCAGCAGGCTTTAAATCTTTGTCAAACACGTCTTTCAATTACTGCATGGGTCTCAAGACTCATCATCACTTGTGAAGAGACTATGTTGATGCAGTCGATGGACTGAACGACTGTGCTTCGGGCATACATAAAAAGCAAGACCAAAGCCTGAAGGGGAAAAGTGTTATGTTGCAGATAATCTTTTCTTTTCACCTCCTGTCAACTGTGATCCTGTGTTTTCAATATAAATAGAATTACAACTAATAGGTGCTGAATTAAAACTGTAGTCATACCATTTACTTTTAAAAATGTAAAAATGTCCTTATTTTTTTACTCTTCTGCAAATGTAATCTTTACATGTTTTTTCTATCATTCAACAATATCTATAATTAATATGCAAATTATCTATATACTTATATTTTGTGTTGTCGTGAAAAAATATGAAAATGTTTATTTTTGCTGTATTGTTGGACATTTAGACATGGAGATCTGAGTGGACGAACATACTTTTCAAGGCCAGCCTCAAGTGGTTGTTCAAGGAATTGCAGCTTTAGGACCTTTCAACAGTTTCATTTCTCAGCCTTAGGGGTTGCCTCTTGTTCTTCACCTGTTGTGTTTCCCTCCTTTGTCTTGGCAAACCTTGTTTCTGAGTGCTGTTTTGTTCTGATCATTCATTGTGGCCGGGACAGTTGCAGTACAAATCCAATGAACTCCTCCAGAGTCATGGAGAGACCTCAGAGTAATGGAAAACTAAGTGTTCTGGTTTGCTGGCTTTGGAAATAACTTGTTCTTCACCGCAGGGGTGATGGGAGGGGTATAGTAAAAAAAAAAAAAAAATAAAGTGAAAATGCTTTATCTGTTTGTGACACACAGACTTTCCTGAGCTTTGGTAAGATAATGCACTGAATCAAGGTTGTGTGTTAAAATATCTACTCTGCTCTAATAACATAACATACAGACTCCAAACTTCCAAAATATATTTTTAAGATAGCAGACACAGTCTTAAAGTTACACACACATTGGAGACACATTTACTGGTTTTTACTAAACAGCACTGTATTCCTGCTCTGTGATGTGTTGGTCAGTTACAGGAGGATGTTCAGCCATAGACTTATCCCTCCTCTCTGAACACCTCATTGGTCATGTCACTTCAAAACTTCTCCCTCTGGCCTTTGTTCATTCCCATGTAGAACAAAATCAATCAGCATTGATCCTCAGTAATGTGCAGTATGATATATATATATCAGTCATGGTTGACTACAATACTTTTTTCATCATTATCTCAAGATAACAAGTTAATTTTCTGATTATCTAGGGATATCTGGTCAAGCCAGATAGTGTTTTCTGTGGTACCTCCTAATGCTTGTGTTTTTACTGTTTTAGCTTCCTGTTTTTAATGTTTTATCTGCCTGTACAGTGTCCTTGGGTGTTTTGAAAAGGCTCTTTCAAATAAAATGTATTATTATTATTATTATTATTATTATTATTATTATTATTATTAAAGAAATTGTTTTATTATTGAATGTAAAAAAAAAAAAAGTTGTTAATAATTTTACCACGACTTCTTCCTCTGTACCATCAGTTAACAAACTTACCTGCTCATTCTGTAAAAGAGAACCCTGTTTCCTTGGTGTTCTGTAGCTGTGGGCTTTGTTAAATTTAAAGCTTCGGCATTGGTTACAATGTAAATAAATAAGTAAATGAATAAATAAATAAACAGAACAAAATTATGCTAATATATTGCCATGGCAGCAGACATGTTTCTTTGGCTCTGATATTTTTTTTATTTTTTATTTTTTGACAGGTTTTTTTTAATCCAACTGTAAAATAAAACTTGGACTTTTATGAATTATGGGCCCAATCTTGCATACAGCATATACCATCTAATTGAATTCAACAGTCAAAGGGTTTATGTGAAACACTTTTCTGAGCTCACTGGTTATCTTAGTATTTGTAATGATTGATTAGAAGCTCAGTGCAGTTTAACAGGTTGCATTCAATTCAGTTCAACTTTATTTGTGTGGCATTAATTCATGAGAATGTTACCTCAGGGCGCCTAACAGACAGAGAAATTCAAGTCAGATTGATAATAGCCTTGCTAAGGAAACCAACAGATTGGATCAAATCTTGACTTGACCCTTGAGCAAGCACAGACTGGTGGTGACAGTGGGAAGGAAAACACCCTTTTAACAGGGAGGAAAAACCTCTGGCAGAACCTGGCTCAGGTAGGGCAGCCATCTGCCTCAACCTGCTGGGGTGGAGAAGATGGAAAGAGAGACCAACAGATACTGCAACTTATATATATATATATATATAAATATATATACTTTATTAATCTCAATTAGTGAGTCAATTAGGAAATTCATTCTCTGCATTTTCACCCATCTCAAGTTGAACCTGGGGGGTAGTGGGCTGCTGTTTGGGGCGCCCAGGGGGGCTGTTGGTGTGTGTGTGTGTGTATGTGTGTGTGTCTGTGGGAGGGGGGTTGAGGACCTTGCTCAAGGGTCCACAGTGGTTCATGTGGGTGCCGTGTTGGGGACTCAAACCCCAGTCTGCTACGCCAAAGCCCGCGACATTACCACTACGCTATCCACTTCCCCCCTTTTATCCAGCCAGACCTGCTGAGAGAGGAGAAACACAGTTAATGATGCAGTACTGTCATAAATTTCTACTTGGAGAAGCAGAGATTAGTGTGAAAGGAGGAGCCCAGTGCATCATGAACGTCACTCAGCAGTCTAAACCTATAGCACCTTAACTAAGGGACGGCTAACCATCCCTAACTATAAGACTTATCAAAAAGGAAAAACTAGAAAAGCACTCAGAGAGCACAGACTTCCACCAAGCAGCTCTTGCAATAATAAAAAATCCTTGAAAAATTCCTGGATCCAGAAGGTGATCCGGATCACCACCAAAATTTAATGGGTTTGTCTTTGGGGTGAGGCACATGGCTGGGGACAATTTCAGGTCAATCCATCCAGTACTTTTTCCGCAAAGTTGTTGACAGACAGACAGACAAACCAACACTACCAAAAACATTACCTCCTTGGCAGAGGTAATGAAACCTGAATGTGGAAATTTGCTCCTGTAAACAAACTTGAAGACTCCTTATTAAAAAATAAAATGAAGCATATGTGCTTATTAATGTATTTCTTTAAAAATTGTAATTGCCATGTCCAAATCCCCAGTTTTCTAATTAGTACACATCTTTACATGCACAGATTATCTTTAAATGAATAAAACAACATCACTTGAACTTGTTAGCAGACTCAAATTTTCCCCCATCATCTTAGACTGGTCCACTTCTATCTGCCATTCATCTGACCTCTGCATCTGTACACTGCTGCAATCATTTCCCCAATCAACCTTCTCTGTACTCTGTACTTCTGGTTCATCACGCCTCATTTGCCAGATTGTCTGAGTTATATCCCTTGGTATTCGAGAGATAAAGTTTGACCCTTTGGAATCTGCCTGTTATTGACTGGCTTGACAAGATGAACTGTTTCTGTGCTGTAAGTGGTTTTTGTACTTGACTGGCTTCCTGAAACTGTGTAAGAAAACTCAACGTAAACTTAACTTGCTTCTCTTTTTAAAATATAAATAAAATGAAAATCTTTTTTTTTTGTGCTCATGGGCATGAATTTGACATGTAGCATGGTTTTTATACGATTAGAGGCATTATAGAAGATGTTTCTTTCAACAATTTTTGCATTTGATGAAATTGGGTTTACAACCCCATATGATTAAAGCTTTAAATGTATAAAATATTATTATACATAAGCTGTGAAAGTAATGGGGATGAAATCACATCCGCCAATCATCTCTGCATTCCCTACATTTTACATTTGTCTATTGGCTGTCAATTACTCTTACTACCGTAGTAAGAATGATTGACGGTCAATTCAATGGGTAATAGGCCAGACTAATCGATGAGAGTGATTGACTGACAAGAGTAATACTGCGTGCCGGAAGCGGCGCATTTTCGTAGGTTGCAAACAAGCAGCTAGCGATGTTCAGACCACGACATTCTGTTTTACTTGCGTTCATGACATGATGGGAGAATCTGTACCTGCTGTCTGCTAGACACCAGAGTGGCTCGTGCACATTGTTCTGTGGTCAGAGAGGGAGCAGTGAATCTAGCGGAGGTCTTGCACATGCAAAAACTCGCTAACGGTCCCTGTTTTCTGAAATACCGAAAACAACTTTGATAGCGCCTTTGTTTTCTCGTTTTGTTAATTAATTTTGCCGCCTGGTAAGTTTGATGAAAAATATTCCAGTATGGTCGAATTTCTCCTAATGTTGCTTTAAAGGACATAATGTACCCTTTATAGTTTACCAAATCAAATTAAATTAATTAAAACAAGATGACCAGCAAGTAAAAACAAAAGTTCAGTTTAAAATAACATAAAGTCATTGGATTGGAGATGAAGTGGAGTTTCTGGTTTGACATGTAAGGCAGCGGGTTTGCCTTACCCTCTAGTCTTTATAGGGGAAGTTCAGCCCACCGGAACCCAGGAGGACTGGACCCCCCAGGTGACACCCCCCCAGGAGAGGCCAGCCCCCACCCCGATGTCCCTGCCCCACATACCTGATATCAGGGCGCTACCACTGCTACCACCCCCCTACACCACCACCACACTCACTCCTCACACACATACCCCCAACACAGACATGCACTCCCCCCCACACACATGCACCCACTCGCTCCGCTCTCCGACCTTACATACCCACACTCACTCCTCCCTCCACCCCCAACACCCTCCTCCCTCTGCCCTCCACACATACTCCCCACCTCCTCATGCCCTCTAACACCCACATGCACTCCCCCCACACACCTGCACCGACCCCTCCCTCCACCCACCACGTACGCCCCCACCTCCCTATACCCCCAGTACCCCATACACTCCCCCCTCCCATACATGTCCGGCCCCACCCTTCCCTCTGACCTGTCACACTCCCACCCTTCTTTCTTAGGACCCTCACAACCATCCCTACTAGACACAAGCATATGCCTCCTTCCCCCATCCCCACTTTCCTCCAACCACTTACCCACACCTCCTCCCTCTTCCAGCCCCAAATTCCTCCCTCCCACATTTCCTCTTCCACGCTCTCATTCATTTGTCCTCACACACCCACCTTACTATTACCCTTGCCTCCGTGCCTCCTGGGTGATAGCCCTGGCTGGTGAAGGAGCTGTGAACTCCAAGCCCCCCGGCACCCCCCAGGGACCCGAGAGACAAAGAGGGCACGAGGAGGCACCCCCCGGGGGGGGGGAGGCCCGGGGGGGGGGGGGGGGGGGGGGGGGGGGGGAAGGGGGGAGGGGGGGAAAAAAAAAAAAAAAAAAAAAAAAAAAATGTTTGAGGCTAAATGTTTATCTATTTAGAGTCAAGGAGTACTTGGATGAAGATCATGTAGTGTTAAAAACTTTCCCTTCAATCCAAAACATTTCTATTTTAACAAAATTGCAAGCGTTCACCTTTTTCTAGTTTGAATGTAAAGCATAGATCATGTTGGGTATTTATTGAATTTTTCTGGCTTTGCTTCAGCCAGATATATCATAATAATCTAAGGCATATCTTGTCTTTTATCTTTCTTTTTTTTTGTATTGGATTCAGGTTTGTGAAGAAGTGCTTTTTTTTTTTTTAGCAAAATAGTATAGGCTTCATTTATGCCTCTACGCATCTGTAAGATAATTTCCCCTCCTTTCTTTTAGTTCTTTTGAATTGATTTTATCCTTTTTTGAACAAAATAGGCTAACATTATCTGCAATTTTGTCCTTTGAATATAATTTATCCTACTTTATCACAACATGTCTTCAAAAGTTTTAACTTGTTCAAACATTTGAATCCCAGAAACAGACACTGATAATAGTGCCTCAGTGGAAATATCTACTGAATGACACTGTTGTAAGACTTTGAAAACTATTCTAGTCTTGCATATTATATCATCATCTTCATCATCATACTATAGCAGTTAAATTTTTTGCCCTGCCTTTCAATATTCATGTCTTGGGAGCAGGTTAGAGAAGAGCATCCACAATTTCTAAGTAATTCCTGCAGGTTTGTCCATCCAATACGTCCAGGGATCTCCTCTCATATAAATGTGTGCTTAGAATTTCTGCTGTCCTTTTCAGGGTCAGCTCCCTCTTCAACAAGCCAATATATTATAAGAAATTCATCCCTGCCCAGACTATTACCCAAACTCAGGAGAGAAAACCCACAATACTTTGATTCCTTGCAGCTTTCATCCTAATCCTTTTGCACTTGTCTGCGAACCACACAAGCATGTCGATGTCTTCTGAGGCCAAAAGAAATATCATAGGCAAACAGCTGAAATGCAGCCATGAGGCACTTCACACACTTCGGTGGTTGCTGACACTTTCCATTGACCACAAAATATAAATGGTGTTCAAGCATGCTCCTGTGGTGGTGATCCTGAATGCCCTGCCAACATTCTCTGACTTTAAACTGACCCCATAATGCCACAATACTTACCAAACATACAGCTACATGGAGAACACGCTAAAATGCATCTTCAAGTTTAAAAGTCAATCAAACCTGGTCAGAAAACTCAGTTTTTACATAATGGTTTGAATATGCAGTATGTCCACTGGAGAGTCAATGCTTAATATTCGTTTCTGTCCGGCGAATTGACTGAACTCTGCATGAACGTTACTGTAGAGAACAAAGAAAACAAACATTTTATGCTTTTATGTTTCTTTAGAAAGTACAAAAGGAAAGAGGGGAGCTCAGGGCATTAAATGGCAAACGTGTGTGATGAGGTTCAAACGAGTTTCATGTTGAAGTAGGATTCAATCATCATCGTCATCATCATCATCTGCTCAGTCAGTTGATTAGCCTTGAAATATATATGTCACTGATTTTCATAGATTAGCAATATGAAATGGTTGTAATTACAGCTTACAATGAACATATACAGTATATTATACACATAATTTTCAACACAATAATCCCATACCTAATAATGGTGGCTATGAAAAATGCCTGTTAGTCGTTTTACATTCTCTGTAGAGTTTTTAATTGGATGTAGCTCAAATATTAATTGAGACATTTTGACATGAGAGGACATGGAAGATCAAAGAAAATCATTTCCATATTTTAGTCAATCTTTCATCGTCCATCTTCAGGCCCTCCATCCACGCTTGGGAATTAGACCTTTGTATTAACAAGACAAGTCTTTGTTTGCACTCCCACTGAAGCATGATGGATACTTGAGTTTGTTATGAGTTGAATTTTAATGTTTTAACTGCTGCTCTGCCTCAAATGATGACCATGGTTTTAACAAATACAGCATGTAGCAGATTATATGTGAAGTTTGCTGAATATATTTTCAATAAAGACAATAAGAACACGTCATATTTAGTACTAATTTAACTGGGGAGTCTGCTCTGAGTGGCTTTTAAGAGAGAACAAAGCAAGCATGTGTTCATTTGAATGTCACTAATAAGTGACGAGTTCAAACATGGCTGTAGTTCATCATTATGTACACTATGATTCATCATAGAGCTCATTATAGTGTGTGGTCATGCTACCTGAAGTAGGAAAGTCAATGTGAAAAAAAGGATATTCTTTTGTAATTGCTGTCAATAACATATTATTGAAGTGACTATTCTGTATGAGCTTTCCTGAATATTTAAAAAGAAAGAAAAAAAAAAAGAAACCCTGGAGAACCATAAATGAATGAGCGAGCTTCAGTATTTGCATTGTAAGTGCTCCACCTGGGCTCAAGCTCAGCCATGATCTGACAGTGAGAATTAGTCTCGAGAGCTGTGGAACTTAAAAGGCTGATATTGAGGTGTTACCATTTAGAAGATTTTTATCATACTCCAGTCTAAAATAAACACTGATAAAACATCAGCTCAATAAAATTCTGAAATGAGTTTTGGTTTCAGGTTAATGTGAATGCAGCTTTCAAATGAAGTTCCGCTAGCAAACAGGATTGCTCCGCATGCGTTTCCATTTTCCGTACCACGCTGAACTTTCGAAAAGTGGTCTGCTTCCTCAAATGTAGCTCAGTGGTGGAAGTAAAACATCAACACTGTGCAATGCCTTTATTTTCTGGCAAGAAGTGTAAATGCCAGAGATGGCATGTCTGAAGACTGCTGACCCAGCAGCTCCGTAATGTTCACTTCTGTTGTGTTTATTTGTCATTTTTTTAGTTCCTTTCACACACCAGTTGTGTTGTCATTTACACATCTGTTTGGTTCTGTTGTCACAGAACTACATGGCTAAATATGGTTGATCTTTTGTATATAAAAATGGTGTCTTAAGATAAACCATTTTAAACTTAGTGCCTGAGACTAGAAACCTGAAGATTTGTAAGTCAACAAAGACAAGTGTTGTGTGATCACTTGCCTGAAAAATCAAACATATACATCAGGGTGAGAGACAGTTCGCCTCTTCATGTTGCTGCTACACTACATTTATGTAGACAGTGTATGTTTTTCATCAGAATAACTTTCCATTTTTCCCATCCCTCTTTCCTGATGGTATATAGTGCTTGCATAATGCCTCAAAATAAATAAAAATAAACATCATAAAGAGTGCTCAAATGGGTCCACTTTAGTTTTTACTGCATTTTCTGAAATGTGTTTTCTAATATGTGCATTAGTAATTTCTTCCATAATACATCAGTAAGAGTGTTTCCTTTAGTTATTAATAGACACTGTTTCCAGGCTGAGATGGATGCTCAATTCAATGTGCAAAAACCTCAAACCTGAAACACCTGACACTGTCCTTACTCCTCACATCCAGGATTGCATTTTTTTTTTCATCAACTTCAATGCAAAACTTCTGAATTCATTCTCAGATTCAATTCCTCATTACAGGAAAAAGCAATGCATTATTTTCACCATAATTACCACAGCTGCATCCCCATAGAGCAGACAGACAGTGGTACTTTTGTTAGGATGTCACAGTTTAATTATTCTTCCTTTTCTTTTTTTTTAACCCTTTTTTCTGTCTTTTTACCTGTCACGAGCTGGTGTGATCCACTGTGCAACGCTTCTTTTAGCATATTCTAGTTGATGTGTTCACAGCTTTGTGCTACATTTTGAAACACCAGCTTTTTGCAAAGTGCTATGAGTCATTTCACATTGCACCACACGCATCATGATAAACTGAGCTTTTTCAGACATGGGTGAAAATCATCAAGGACCACCATTTATTTATTTTTGGCTTCTGCTTATCCAACAATCAGGATATGACTGATTAAAAACGCTAAATATGATTATTTATTTTATAATATTAATCCCGTTTGGGAAATACAGTCTCTGTATTTTACTCATCTATAAATCAACCAGTGAGAGGTGGGCTGCCGTTCGGTGTCCGGGGAGCAGTTGGTGGGGGCAAGGACCTTGCTCAAGGGCCCATGGTGAGGGTTAGTGATTACAGAGATGCTGACAGCTAGAACTTAATAAGAGAAAACTAGAAAAATTTCTGAAGAAATTTTGAATGCTGCAGATGCAGCTACTGCTGACAAGAGAGCGGCAGCCGTCACAAAGATGGAGCACCAGTGCAAATGAGTGTGAGGGAGGGGTTGCGCTGACATGTAGATCATACAGGATAATGTTTGGAGTGTTTGTTCCGTGTCAGAGAGGGACATGAAGAGAAGAGGCGCACCACTGCACGCCTCTGTATTCATCCATTACTGACCGACTAAACCAGTGGCCAGGCACCTGCTGGACAGTATGAAGGATCGATTCTGTCAAAGAGACGGATCCTATCAAAGGAGGCGCACAACATTTGTACTGATTCTTTTTTTTTTTTTAACTGAAGAAGTTATCAAAATAATGCAGATAAACAGACAAATAGTAATTTGTGCCATTGTTTAACAGCATTGGCAGCATAATTAGAAAAAAAAACTTGATGAGAGAAATTGGTCTCTGCTTTTTTTTTTTTTTTTCTTAGTTTCTGTCCTTCCCAGGAACTGAATGAATGGCATCTGTTTTTATCAAAGAGGACACATGCAACGCTTTGAGGCTATATGTGGATCATGGACCACATAATCTTGACATTTAACTACACATGTACATAAAATGTGTGAGGCAGTGCCAAATCTACTTTCCACTTTATTTTTTTATGTGAACTTCATTGGGTTTTGACCATTTGCAACTGGATTCCTCCATGCAAGGATGTGTAATACAAAGCAAGAATGTAAGATTGATATATAGTGCCCTCCAGTGTTACAATTGTAAAATGCCTTCAGTAAATAAACAAATAAATAAATAAATGAGAAATGCTGTTTTTTCCTTTGACAGTAAGAACAAATAATAACTAAAATTCAGAATATTATTACCGATCATTAGAAAATTTGCAGATGTAGCTATTCTTTTCATCATTGCAAGAAATAGACTATAATACACTCATAGACTATCAATATGCTGTGATGCCAGATCAAACCCAAGTACTTGATATTTGCTGAATTCAGAAGAAAGGCCCTCTCTGCACGGTTCGTTTGTCTGTGGTTGGAAGTAGGCAGTTGGAGACACTGAACAGCTGTCTGAGTAAGTGAATGAGTGAGTGGGTGTTTGGTGCCCATGTATCTAATCACACAGGAAGGACAATGTTCAAATTATTCAAGTTGACTCACAGGAGTGAAACTGTTCATGGTGGCAAAAGCAAACATCTGTGAGAGAATTTGATCAAACTGGGAGCAAACAGGGATTCTAGTTTGTTACAATACTGACTTCATTTTAATAGATTTTAGGCATTTCTTTTGGACTCATCACCTGCTTGCATTATGCAACAGAGCAACCACATCACTAATCTCTATTTGAACCTAGATAATGCTTCTTGGAGGACTTATTCCACTATAATACGTTTGACTGAATTATTTTAGATTTACAAAATAGGAAATAGCCATTTCTGTCTGGTGAAAGTTAGGCTTGCTGTCAGTCATAACAGTCATTAATGTAGCAGATAACATTTCACACATTTGCAGCAGGCCTGAAAACTACAGTCTTCACTGTGATTCAGAGCTAGTTCACACACAGGAACCGAGTGCGATTGTGTGATAGCTGTGACTATGTCAAACATTTGAAAGACATATGAAAAAGGAGGAAATCAGAAAACCACAGTGGGTGAACAATGTGGCTAGAAAAGGTGTTTCTTCTTCTTTGCAAACATGCCTTGAGATGCAAGGCACTTTTTTTTTAGGTTTGCAACTTTATGATAGACGGTCTCTTAATAGTTCAACCAGTTGCTACACTTTAAAAAAGAGTATTTGAGATGTCGTTGATATGAAAGACTTATTTACATTGATCTAACTTAATTATTTTGGTTTGGTGATGAAACCTTTTTTTTTTTTTAATCAAATCAACTTAAAGGTAAGGCCCGGAGTTCCTCCCCATTTCTGTTTGTAAAAACTATTCAAACAGCCCCTCCTCTCGGGCTAATGGCATCACTCTTTAGCCTATTCAGCTACAAGTCTCACCTTCAAAGCTATGAAGCGGGTGAAAGCCAAACCAATATTAACCCTGGTTTTCAAACTTGTACTATCTAAAGCTCTTTTCACCACAGAGCACTTCCTTTTCTTTGCCGCATCTGCCGTCCTCGAGTGACATCTGCTCCAATCATGAGCTTATCCTCACGCAGCACCATGGCCTTAGCTCTGTCATTGGCTGGCAATATATACAGAAATCTCCACCAAGAAACATCCTGAACACACCAAAACAAAGGGAAAAGGCAAATTACAGGCAGGGGGGAGAGGGATTTGCAAACAAACTAACCACCGCATGAGAGTAGAGGCCCAAAAGTGCGGATTGAGACGGATTTCATTTGCACAAGTCTAGTGTTTATTTTCAGGGGGGAAACTCCGGGCTCGACCTTTAAAAACCACACTCCCTAATCTGAAATAATTTTTTTACTTTCACTCAAAGTAAAATAATTGAGTTGAATTTACGAAACAAACGAAGGGGGCAGGGCTATTTTCAAAACTCAAAATATCTGGACCTCAAAGGCTCATGGGAAAAGCAAATTCGGCAGGAATTTAGCCTTTTATGATTGTTATACTATAAATTTGAGTTATGTGTTTACTGCCTTTGTTATGTTCACATTCAGAGAAAGCTACTGAGAAATTTTGTTCAAGTTGGTACCACGAGTGTGAAGGATAAACAAAATAAAGTCACCTCCATGTAAATATGTTCTATAATTTCTAAGTTGGAACCAACATGACTTAATTATAATTTATGATCCTGTTTTATCACAGACTCTGACCTCTATTGCACACTTTAACTCAGCACATGTGCATTAAGAGTAAAAGTTAAATGCAGAAAAGGAAGTTGCTTAAGTTAATGGAACACATTCAATTATGTTTATTAAGATGACCTGAATAGAAATTTTCCATTTTCATTGACAAAATAAAAATAAGTTGGATAGAATTAAAAATAACAAATTCATTCAATTAAATGTTATTTCGCTTTTTTAAGTTGGTTCAATGATTTATTTTTTAAATGTACTGTACCTTAACACTCACTAATATTACCAGCATTTTTCTAGCCTACTGCCCATGTCATTGAACGTATAACAAATTTATTATTACAATTTAAGCAGTTTAATGCGGACCTTTTTATATATTTCTTTTTAAATAATTAATGTTACTTACAGTGTAAAAACACACCCAGTGACTAGTTTGACAGTGTGTAGAGAAGTGAAACTTGCCAGTTACTTTACATTTTAAGAAAACACCATCAAAGTTTGATAATAATTCAGTTTTGTTAGAACTGTGGCTGGCAGACATCCCCCTGCTGTTCCCCCGCTGCTGTTATTTTCCACTTTTTGACACCGCCTGCACTGCTTTGATCCACTCCTTTCTTTCTTCAGCTGTTGCAGCTTGGAGGAAGTAGTGAATCTCATCTGCGGTGATGATCTCAAAGAGGTTGCCATCAATGTCGTACTTTTTCGCTGAAACCAGGAAAAGAAAAAGAGAAAGAAGTTAAAACAGGCGACTTGAAGTGAAACTATACCGACAGTACACACAAGTTAGATCTTCTTTTGGTCACAGCAGGGAAGCAACATGTGCATCCTGTGGATATCCAGCTTCACTCACCATCAGGAACATGCTCCACAGCCGTAACCACAGCCCCACGGAGATGGACGGAGCCCAGGAGGTCATCCACCTGATTTATTAAGAGTGATGACAAAAGATAAAGTTTATATTTTTCTAATTTATTTTGAATGATCAGTTTTGTCCAAGCTTGGAAGGTAGCAGTTTTTACCTTTGAGGGATCATAATAGTGCATGTAAGCCGGGTCATCTCGCAGTATAAACTTCCGCACCTTCCAGTTTTTTCTTCTGTGTCCCTGTGTTGAAAGATGATAATAATATAAAAGCACATAATCATAAACACGGCCTTGCTACAGTCGAATTAAATGTGAAGACTTCCTCCATCTTCTTTTTGCCAATGGCACAAGACAACAAAGAGCAATGGCTTCTAATCAGGAGACTGCTTCTTTTTCTTTATTTCCCCATACGGTTTGTATGTAGGATGCCTGTTGTGTTAATGTCAATTGTATCCATAAAGCACATTTAAAACAACCGACACTGCCCAACGTGCTGTGCACAGTCAATAAAAAGCTAAAAAAAAAAAAAAATGCACACTAGAAATAAGATCACAGGCTGCCTAACATAAAGACCCATCTGTTCTTCACTGCATTTGAATATTATTTTTATTCATACAGTAAGTTCACATCTGCGCTTAAGTTTTTATCTTTTTTCCTCTTTAATTTCTGTTTTTTATTGATTCTGCTGCTCCCTGCCGCAATGCTTCTATCGTTCTATGTAAAACACTCTGAATCGTCTCATACATGAAATATGCTTCGAATATAAATAAACTTGCCCTGCCTATATACATAATAATACAAGCACCGCCTGAAGACAAAGCTCAGTGTTGGTACGGATATTACTGTGTTTCACCTGTTTAAGCAAGCAGCCCTGTTTTATGATGTTTCCTCTGAATTCTTCCTTCACAAGCACATCTTCATCACTGGAGTATCCCTCACAAAAGAACCCGCTGTCAACCTGAAAGCATATCATGCACATGGTTATCACCCACACTTTGTTCACATTTAATTTTTCATTATTATTTCTAACCATTTCACTACTGCCAACTTTCCCACTGTTTTCTGATGAATGCTGAACTTTCACTTCCATAAAGGAAACATTTCCCTTAATAGTAGCTTTCATTTCACTGTGCTTACAAAGTAGTAAAGCGCTTTGGTATCATCTAAGAAAGATGTTTGTTCTCCACTTTCTGCTTTCTCTTTTGAAAGGTCGCCTGCAGGCTGGAGAAAGCCCTCATTCAGAAGCCCTGTTGCTAACATGAGGGCCTCAGGGCTATTTCTTGCTTTCCCCTTGGACACCAGCCACTCTATAACAGTTGCACCTGTGCAAAAAAATAGAGAAGCATCGAAACATTGGAAGGTTAAAAAATAAGTAAACTTCCTCTACACCTGTAAGATAAAAAAAACCAACAAAACAAAGCAAGGTAGTTGTACCAGTGAAGCAGTGGTTGAACACTCGATGATCCTGCTGCAGTTTTAGCTCTCGGACTCCATCATCCTGGTCTCTCATTAGCATGTATATCTCACTGAGGAAACAAAATGTTAAGTAATGTCAATATGGCTTCTTTAAAAATGATCCAGTAAGAGTTAATCATCTGTGACTATGAATTTAGAGCATGTCAAATCTAAAATATTTTGGCATGTGTTGAACTTATACGAAACTTGTATCATATTGTGCAATTTTATCTTTTGTGCTGTTATGCTGTCAGCAAGACCAGCTACCAAGCATTCCAAAAAGAAGAAGAAAAAAAAAAACAGCTTCAAGATAGGTAGTCATACATGTCATTTATTAAAAAAAAAAAGTAAATAAATTGGCAAGGCAAGTTTATTTGTATATGTGGCAAAATATGCGACGAGGGCCCAGGCAGGATTTGATCCCACAGACTCAGTGAGGGTCACATTTGCTAACCATTCAGCCAAAGGGATATCCCCATGGCCAATTAGCCAGGGCGCATCATCAATCGGAGCCATAGTGACAGGACCCCACACTGTCACATCTCTCCCCCTCTTTCCACATGCATGTCCTCGTGCTCAACGCAGGCTGCCACCAATTTTGAATCCATGGACTGTTTATCAGCGTTACATGGATCCTGCCAGCAACGCCAGAATGTGGCAAGGTACAGATGCGGGCATGAAAAAGTTCTGCCTTTTTCTGCCAGAAGTGGTGCAGTAATACTGCACTATCACTGGCTGAACGATTTGTCCCACGAATACGTCATCACGCACGGTGTCCAAACTTGGCGTGTGGAAACGTCCTTGTTCATTCATTTATGCTCTGAAATCGTTTCCCCTGGGCACACAGGCGTTTCTCCGATTGAATTAGCAGACATGTTGCTGGTAAGTGGCTGGCAGTCGGCAGAAAGGGGAACTTTTTCATGCCCACATCTGTACTTGTATCCCTTTGGCTGACTGGTAAGCATGCATGACTCTCATCCAGGAGGCTGTGGGATTTAATCCTGCCTGTGCCCTTGCCACATATAGCACATTTCATGTCATTTACAGTGGCTTTACATTCAGCATTAATAGCATGCAAAAGAAAAAGAAGCATTAAAGTAACAGAACAAAAGAATAGAAACATAATTATTTAAAAATAAAAAAAAAGGTATTGGGGCAATGCAGATTTTAACTTTTGAATAAAATCTATGTAAATGCAGCTGAGAACAGGTGGATCTTTAACCTGGATTTGAATAAACTGTACTGCTTATTTCACACAACTCACTTGAGGTTGACTGTGTCAGGCAGGCGAATGGAGCGTCGTGTGGACTTTCTGGCAAACTTTTTTCCACCCTGCAGGCAGTTAATAGCTCTCTTGATGTCCTTTACCCAGGACTCTCTCTCCTCTATGTGTGAAGCTTGAAAGAAATGATCCTGATTTTTCTCTGTGGTAATCTTGAAGACCAACTAAAACAAACATGCTCAGTTAGTTACATGTTCATAACCACAAAAACTTATAAAGCAGCTGTCAATTTAGAGGAAATTGACAAAAATGTCAATCAAAATGTGATAATAATTTTTTTCAATGCTCATATCACCTTGATTCCTCATCATTTTCACAGGTCTGAGATTTGGATTACTCCACGACTTTCTTACCATCCTCTTGCTGAAATCTTGACAAGGGCTGAGGAGTTTGGCTCCCTTTAGTGGGATCATTCCTTTCGGCGAACGGTCTGTTTTCTTTTTAAAGAAATCCACCCCATCATCTGACAATACCACCCACACTGCCCTCCAGGAGTTCAACACTGTGCCCTTTGGATCAATAAGACAAGAGACAGCCTTGAGCAAAAGTTCAAAATAAATGTACAGTATGCTGTAAATTTGCAGAATGCTTTGATTTATGCTCAGCATTTTACATCATAACAATGCTTGCTTGTAGCTCTCCTCATCTTATACCCTTTCCAAATGAAGCTACCAGGAGAAGCCCCTCGTATGCAATACTTTAGCATGAGTTCCCCCCTTACTGATGTGTTTTGTTTTCTATTTCACTTTCTGACTTTGGCAACTCCCTTGGTCGCATGATGTGAAAGATCTGCAAGTACGCTTGAGAAATGAGAGTAGAAATTTCAGTCTAAGGGATTTTTTTATTAGTAACATTAAAAAGCAGGAATACATATGCAGTCATGGTCAAATATTTAGTGAAGAGAAGTCACAACATTGCAAAATTGTTCTTGCACAATTTGGATTCATGTTTCTAAATGTTATGATTTATTTTGTTTTGTTTTGAATAAATTATTTTGTGCTATTGAACTTACAATTTCTTCCCCAAAGGAGAGGACGAGTTTGTAAAAAGGTTCACGTTTTTCAGCAGTTATTTTGTTGTAAATAAGTAAATAACCTCTACCATATATTTGCTTTGACACTCATGCCGGGAAGCATTCAAAAATCTATGTTTGAAAATGTGGCTCTGCTCAAGGAGTCAAGTCATCTTGGGAAAACTAAATAAAATAAAAACTTGGAAAAATACAGTTGTAATCTTTGTGTATTCAAAAGTATTAGCCACCATCTTTGTCATCGGTTGCTGCCCTGAATATTCTCATTGAAAGAAAACAATGTCAAAAGGCTCTTATCTGTTATAGAAAAGAAAACAGTTCTCTTTGAAAACTACAGTAGTTTTTGAAAGAGAATACTGTAGTTTTTAAACTACAGTATGGTGTAATTTTAACTTTGAGGTGAGTGCTTTCATTGTGTCTAAGACCTACGTATAAAGCCCTTTACTGCTTTCAGGAGCAGCACTCTCTCTGATGCTGAAGCTGGGAAAATGATGAAATTGTAAATTTAATCCTCTACAATTTGTAGAGCTTTAATTAACAGCTGATTTATCCAGGACTTGCCACCCCCAACAAGTTAATAAACATACAAAGACCAAGTCTTTGTAGTAACAGAGAAATCAAAGACACTTTGACTACAGTCACGACAGACATGCTCAGCACATATGAACGGCAGCCTTTGGAAGTGGAACTGGTTGTGGATATGTACTTTTTTTTGTTCTTTTTGGTGTTTTTTGGTTTTGTTTTTTTTTTCTGTTGTTTTTTATGAGTGTTGGGCAGGCTGCATTTGTTGATTTCACTTTTGAGGTTGACCTTCTAACTGAAGAATGATCAAAAGCGCACTGCCAAGAGCAGCTAGAGAAAACCAATGATTATGCAGTGCCTTGGCCAAGGCCAGCCGCACATCTAAATTTTATTGTTGTGAAGTTATTTGAATTGGGAAGTTTGTGTATAAAACACCTCAAACATAGAAGTCCCCCTCTAGCAATTAAAAATCCTTTGAAAACCTATGTATTTCCCTTTAAATTGTATGTTAGATTTTTTTTTTTTTCGGGGAGTTTTTTTTTTTTTAAAGATTTTTACAAGGCAGAAAAAAAAAACTTTCATTGCTTTTAAAGTGTTCAAGATAAGACACGATGTGCTCTTCCTTGTTCAGTATCTATGAATAAGCTAATCTCACATTCCCACATCTCCACCCACCAGCAACCATTCTTACTCTGCAAAGCAGTGACCGATTTTAATATAAACATAATTCAGCAAGATGCCATTCTAAAGGTAGACATAACAGAGCAAAGTCATATGCACATGGAATATCTTTAAAATGTTGCATTTTTTAATCATTATTTCAACAATGTCCTATGACAGGAGCATAGGACATTGCTCTACCTTGTTTCTATCACATTGGCTATCTAACCTGCGCTCACGACCTAACTTGCAACTCATTTAATTGGTTCCTTGGAGCACATACAAACTGGCAGTATGGGCCCACTCCACAAATAGCCTCAATTAGTTTGCACAGGTTCCTCCGAATAGAACCAAGTACCCCCGCCTGCAGCTTGCAGGAGACGGATATTAGGCGGCGCTGGACATCCGATGGGCGTGACCAGATGAGGTAAGGTTTAGGGGAAGGGTTAAAATAAACAGCTCAAAACGATAATGTGGGCGGAGTCGGATGTCCGACCCCGCCCAATATCTGACTCCGCCTCGTCCCGCAAGCCACAGGCGAGACCTTCTCAATACGGGTTGTTCTCACTTTCTCAAAACAGTCGGTGTTGCTCTGCAGATTCAAGTTTTGCTAATGAGAAAGGATTGAAAACATGCTACTTAATTAGCAATAGCAACCTTAAAGAACTGGTTAACCAATAATTGGCATGAGCAAATGTTTAACTTGCATGTCCAGGAGGAAAGTGGAAACCTCAACAGGGCTTTTGAGCTCCTTTTGGAACCTTCAACCAGGGCCATCTTCACCTACTGATAGGCCCCTGGGCTGAGAAGTGGAAAATAATATCTAAGGCTATCCTAAGTGTTTTGTATTTAGTTTGACATGATATTGATGTATCAATAATGTGAGCAGAATGAATAATAATAATTATAAAATCTGATGAATAAATAATAATAAAATATGATAAATAAGTAATAATAGCAGCAACAAATCAAATGGATCAAACTGGCTGATTAGTTCTATGCTGCCTAAATAACTGCCATTGTTGGTGTCTCCAAATCTGTAGTTCACTCCTGAAAGCTATCTAGTCCCCATTCAACCAAATATTTCACACCTGCAACAACCCTCTATAGAACCTGTGTCCAGTATTCACATTGGTCATTGAACTGTTTCTCTAGTTCAGGTCCACTGTCCCACAGTCAGCTGCTGGATTAATATAAACAGCCATGGTTTTTCTGTGGACGTCACTGTCATTAATTTTCTGCACCGCTGGTCCAGTTCAGGGTCGCAGGGGGCTGCTGGAGCCTACAGTATCAGGTGAGAAGCAGTACAGCTGAACGGGTGCACAGTCTGTCGCCGTGGACGTCACTGCTTTCTGCTAAATGATAAACATGATCGCCTGCAAGTTTTATGGAAAGTTACGGAGCCGTTCAGCCGTTACTTTAAGGCTTAAAAGTGCGCTCTGATGCAGATATATCAGCATTTTTTTTTTGACAATGCGTCGCCATCGGTCCCCATTTTTACCCAGTAAGCACGTATTTGTGCTTAAAATTGGTACTTGCGTTTTCCACAGAGGCTCGGGTCACTGCTAATATGCCCAATGCGCCATCTCGTCCTCTCTCTCTGATGTGCGTGTGCCCTCGGAGCTTTGGTTCAGTCAGCACTTTCTTATTTGCATATAATGTGATTGACAGGAAAACTGACAAGTTGCATAACAATTTGACTTTTATGCAATTTTTTTCCCCAAAATGATAGGCCCCTGAACTCTGTTGGCCCAACAATCGAGCTAGCAACTCCTGAGCTAATGATAATGGCCCGGAATATTTTAACATAGATGTTGGCATGATATAGCTATACTGGACCCGTTAAAAATGATAAAACAATATCCTATAACAAATGTTTTCAGTTAATTAGTACTGTTATTCTGCACCCCTCTAGATTTATTCTGTGGATTAATTATTTTTTTAAATTTAATTGTTTTGATGAAAAAGTTGTAGTTGTCATCTATTACTAAAATAAGGAAACCTGATATTATCTGACTTAATGCAGAAACATTCCTCATCATAAGACCTCATTATGAGACTATGAGACCAGGCATTGTATTACTTTGTCCATTTGTCACTATCTCTGAGGATTTATAGATGCTGGTGGATTTATATGTTTCAACCACTTTGTAAACTCTTAAACCTTTATTTTTTTTTAAGTTCCATTGATTTCCATTATACAGTATGACAGGCTCACCACCAGTTTTCATAATACCTCTCTGTTCTACTGTACAGAGAACAGTACTCATTCCGTAAAGGAGTAGTGTTATGAGCACACCATCTTTGGCCATTACCATTAAGGTGGGTTTTTGGTTGTCGTTGTTGTGTTTTTTTTCTCTCACATTATGTTGTCCAGAAGAGATCCTATGCTGTGACATTTCAATACTCACCTGATAAGAGAAATCCAATCAATAATGATCACTTCGCTGACATGTACTCTGAAATAAAGTTTAAGTGCTTTCAAAAAAAGGTTAATAGGATTAAGAGAAAAAGCAATCTACTTGTAGACAAGGTAATTGTGTCTGACAACACCAAATTCAAACCTAATAAAAGAAGGAAACCAAGCAAACACAAGAAGTCATTCCAATTACATCTTTATAAATGTGCCTCTGATGGACATGTCAGATGTGTGTAGAGAAAAGAAAGTCTTGGCTCAATATTAAATAAATGAATAAATAGATAAGGAAGAAAGATGAACCTCGACTCCCTTTTTGCTGTTTTTTTTTTTTTTGCTGTTTGTTAGTTTTTTTCCTGGATTGCACCCAGTAGTTAAGCTTTATGCAGCTTGATGACATATAATTTCCACATTTTGTCTCTGACTCATACTTCGCTGGATTAAACAAAATATTTCATGTTTCAGTCTTGGTTGTGAACAGAAGTAGGAACTGGTTTCTGTTTCAATTAGAGAACAGAAGTGCATATTTTTACATTGCAGCTTTCAAATTGCAACCACGTGTGTTCCTGTCTCTAAATCCTGCTTCATTCAGTTTCAGCATCTATCTTTGCCATTTCAGTTAGTCCTCTTCATCATTTTTACATATTTGAGTGTTTCTAATATTTGTTTTTATTTCCCTTTCAGGGGACATTTATCTTGGGTCAAACTGGAACAGTGATAGTTTGAGCTGACACCTTCTATGTACTGCTTCATGTGACTCGTATGCAGTACCTTTTCTGCAAGGCAGCTTCAGAGAAAGAGTTTTTTCAAAGAAAAGCTTTTACTCTACGATACAGCAAAGGTTTGGGACATACTTTCTAATAAATCCAACGGGAAAGTTTTCATTTGTAGTGCCAATGAAAGGGCACTAACTGCTATGACATTACAAAATTTAGGAAACTTGCAAAGAGTTTGAGTTTAGTGTCAAAGGGTGTGTTAGTATTTCAAATGAAAATACTCATACCTTTTTCACCAAGTATCCCTCTCTGATCTCTTGTGGCTCCATTGCTGGGCTCTCTGCTGCTGTTGACGGCAATGTGTCACTTTATAATGGGCGTCAAAAACATTTCCCATCAAATGTACTCACTCTGCTTCTCGCTCACTCCGTGTGAGTATGTGCTTCTCTCTACATTTCTGTTAAAACCACAAGCTTACACAGAGGCGAGCAGGAAGTTGAGCTGTTGGGTGTGTTAATGATGACTGGTCAACCATCTTCCTGTTGTCTGATATATTATTAGGCACAGCTGCTTATTAGTTGGTGTCTTCTAACTTTGTTTTAGATTTAAAGAGGAAGCACAACAGTTGTGAAATACTTCAACAAGACATTTTACTGCAGTCACAGTAAAACTAAATAAGGAAAACACAATAGAGCACAAATACAAGTAACTTACAGTAAAAGTGCTCCAGCTTTAGCCACTTCCACATCTGAATTAAACTTAGTTTCCTGCTGTGTTACAAAGTTTGACTATAACCCTTATTATATGTAAGCCATTTCCTTGTTTTGTTTTCTTTGTTTAAACTATCTTTCTATTATCCTAATTGTTACATTTGATTTCACACATAAGCTCCTTTCTGCTATCTTGTATTTCCTTTAGCAATGTTTTTTAAAAATACATTTTTGCATTGCATTCCTTTACAAATAGTTTAATACTCCTTCACTGTTCTGTGCAACATTATCAGCCTTGTATGTCTTGCATGGCACCACAAATAAACACAGAAACTGTGTCATAATCACACTTTTGTTAAAAATAAAGGTTATAACCACAGGACATCCATATTTAGCTGGAATATAAGTATGAGTAAACTTAATCATGAGTGGGCACATCCCCACAGTTGACATAAACAAGACTTTATCTATTTCTGGAAATTAAGACTTCCTCTTTTCCTAATTTCACAATGTTTCTTTAGAGTGTTGCAGTTTGTCAGAGAAGCTGACAGACAGCTGTCAGAGATCTGGCTGCCAGCTGTGTGCTTAGGGCTCTTTTCCAGGTTCCACCAAAACCATGACAAACAGCAGAATAACAACTTTCAAACGTGAATTTTTTCATAGAGCTTGATGAATTTATGTAAAAACTTCTAGTAGATAGTAACCAGACTTTATCATTTATAATTGGTAAGAGCTAAAAGTATAGCAAACACGAGAACATATTATGCAAGGCATGATACAAACTATAGAAAATAAAGAGATTAAAGAGAATAACTGTACTTTTTCAGCTATTAGCCTGTGGGGTACATCAATCTACAATAGAGTCAAAGTTTGTTTGTCTAACATAACATTTTTTTATTATTGTTCACTGAAAATAACAGCAATTTAGTCTTAAGTTGCTGGATGTAGTTTTTGAGCTACCAATCTTCCTTTCTAAGGGCAACAACATACCAACTAATGCAATACAATACAACATAAGATTATTCTCGTACAATGCTACATTCTGGTACATAATAAGTGCCTGTATATGCTTGTTTTTGAGAAGTTGTACACAGGATTAGCAAACTTGGTACAAGACAGCAGTGGTTCAAATCCTTCAATCATCATCATATTCAATGCGGCAGCTCATTATTTTAAGTTATTTGTATTTGATCTACTATTTTAGCTGATCAAAATTGTCTTCCTAAATTTGATTGACTTAATTCACTGACTAAATTTCTTAACGTATCAACATAATACACAGACTTTGTTGAGTTTACACAAAAAAGCTGTGCAGCTGGTTGCGTTACTCTAAATTCTGCTGACTTTTCCTTTTTTTTTTTTTTTGCTATGGAGTGTATTTAGCAATCATAAAAAAGAAGGCTGCAGCCCAAACCTTCCTGTTACTGAATGTCACTCATTGCTTATCATGAAATATGTCAGTATGACTTTTGACAACATGTCACAGCATAAGAGGAAACCTTATCTATGGTGTCAGTTTTGATCATCATGGTGACTCAGCTGTACGTGTCAGTCACTCACAGATGCAACGGCACACTTTGGCAGGGATAACGGTGCTGGGGGACTGCATGTAAGGAAGGACGAGATATTTCTAGTACAGATTTCTATCACATATTTTATCTTTTTTTCTCTCTATGTTGAATTTCTCCAATATTTGATTAATATTTGATTAATTTGTCTCCATTTTTTTCCAGTCATGTTTGGCATTACAAGGCCAGAAAAAACTTAGCAGGAATCAATACTTTTCTATTCATAAATGGAATTTCAATTAGTAAAGGTCATTAACAGCACAGTCATGGGATGTTGTTATCGGACCTCTAGAGGGCATCGTAAGTACATAAACAAATAAGCTGAACAACATCATGAAAGCACCCGCATGACTGGGGGGTGTTAGAGGCAAATATTTGTAATAGTTAAAAGGTCATATAAAAGACAGATGGATACTTCATCAACATAAAAGTGGATATTCATTTTGTCATAGTAACTTTGCAGATGATCAAGACCATTTAGACAGCTGGATCAGAAAAATAAGCTAATAACCTTTATTAAGTTACTGTGGCTCCAATAATGCCTTTGAAAAGGGTTTAAACTCCTAACTTACTTCAGTCAATCAGTTTTTTTATGGTGAGAGCATATTATGAAAAGTCACCTTCCGATGATGATCTCATTCCCATAAACAGATCAGTGGGACGTTTTTTATGATCATGGCATTTGTCAAAATGGACTCCGGCCATACTGTTGTCTGCCTTCCTTGGCTCAGTGCTCTCCTCTTTCCCATGCTATGAATAAACATCAGGGGGACTGTTGTTTATGGGTTTACTGATGAGTCCTGGAGCAGTGAGTTTCATTAACTGTCAACATGAGAGTCACCTTTATACATTGGTGGTGATTGAAAAATGTGCCGAGGGTGTGAAATGTTTATTTACTAAGAAAACAAAGAGATGGAAAGGAAACATGGCACCACATGTGCAAAGTCTTGTTCTAATCAAAATAAGTCAAAGGCTTTTATGCGTAAAAGTAATACATTTAAACCTTGGTATAATTTAGATGAGGAATAAGAAGACTTTGAATAACGTTCTATTTTAATCATGAACTGCACTTGTTCGTGGTTGAATAAAAAAGTAGATAGCATGATGAAACTGGGGAAACTGGACAATTTCTATCTTTGATGTCAGAGTTTAATCAACAGGTTTGTTTAATCTGGTCAGACTTTAATTTTTTTTTTGCATGGAATCCCACTTAGAATTTAAAGAAAGAAAACATCACTGTCTTTGCTAAAGATTTTCTCCCTCACCCAAGATAACTGAATTTGTAAATTACCTCCTGATCATTCTGTATCTTTGTCTGAAAAATTCAACTTTTCCTAGATTTACACTTCAGTTGCTCTATATTTAGCAGACATGAAAATTCAATTCAAATCAACTCAAATTTCAATTATTCTGAGGTCAAGTTATTAAATTTTAACAATCAGCTGCATGGACATCAAATGATTGCACTTGCAAGTTTGCAAGTTTAATCATCTTCTAAGGAAAAGAGTCCTCTTGGATGTTTAGACTCTTTGATACCTCTGAAACACACTGAACAGCTTGCACAGCGTTTTTTTTTATTTTTATTTTTTTTTTATTTTCGTAATCACAAAACATGGACTCTCAAATACAGGAGAACACTAACTCAACTGCACAAATGGCACAAATGGCAGCATAAACTGGTTTCTGTTCATTGACACTTAACACACTGTGATCTACACACCAAATGCCATTATAAAGAAGAAGAACTTGGGAGTTATTTGCTAAGTTTTGACTGAATGATATGGATTTGTTTCTGCTTACAAAGTTAGTCTTTTATACTGTATATCCTTTTCTTGATAAGCTGCATCTAACAAAATAATTCCATCAATTTTTTGTGTCATGGACATAATTGGGAAAGTATCTGCACGTGTTTATGTATGGATTTGAACACTATGTTTCTGTGTAAACACTTAAGTAGTGCGGTAGTGTTTCTACAGCTATATTCCTTTTTATGGAAAAGCTTTTCCTTTTGTTTTTTTAATTTTAGGATTTTTTATTTTTGTCTACTTTCAGAATTGAACCTCTGTAACACATACACAGATTTTGCATATAACTTAAAATGCAATAATATTACTGTGCTTGAGATCTCTATATGCCATGTAATTCATTAAGTAGATTTTGAATAAAGGCACTATTAACTTTGGTTTCTTCTTGGCAGAGTAAGTATCTAATTTAGCTCACTACATTATTTATTAAAGAAATAAGCTGCTAATTAGCTCCTTATATCAGGGTGAAAGAGTTGATCTTCCTGATATAGAGTGCAGCTGGGAGAGAGAATGAAAGAGGGTTAAGATCGCATTGTCCAAAAAAATGACCCTTTATCATCTTTTCCTGAAGCTCTTTCCCTTGACTTCTTTAGAAAATGTCACACAATTAAAGAAAGCTAATAGAGATTAGTATAAAGATTCATGAAAGATGACCCTGCTGCTGTGAAAGCAACAAATACATTCAGTGATGATCCACTGCAAAATACAGATGTTCAATAAATATTCTACGGAAAGTACTCCTGATACTTTGCCTGATGCAATCTTATCATGTTACACAGAATCTCCATCATACATTAGCATACCTGTGATTGACCTGTCTGCCATCTTTTGGGTCAAAAGATGTTAACAATGTGTAACGATATGTAGAGTTTGCCAGCAACATGACTTTGTTGCTTTCTAAATACCCCCCCCCCCCCCCCCCCCCCCAAAAAAAAAAAGTACAGTGACAGTTTGAATGCAGCATCTCAGGAAAGGTATGACCAAAAACTTGGACTTATCAGTGGCAGAGATCCATACAATGACGACTTTGCCCCAAGTGAGTGGTTGAGAGACCTGAATGTTTTCCCCAAAGTTGCCTAAGTGGACATTTTGAATTACCTGGTAACATGTAAAAGCTTGTACATGCTGGAGGAGGTGAAAGCTTACAAATCCCTCAAAATGTACAGTTATTTTGTATGTATATGGTTGGGTGATGTATGTTTGTCACGCTGACATCAACGGGAGGACTCTTCTTCTTGAAAAGGTTAGCCAGCACGATGCTACTTTGCACAATGCTAACACAGTCTCCTCAAGCAGACGTGTTGATGTACATTTGGTAATTTGTTAACGGTTAAGTTATAACCACCCTATTTCCCCCTACAATCTCTTATTTTTGTCTGCAGGTTTCTCCTTATTCATAGTATGTTCAAAATTATAGTTGTACATGCACCTACAGTAAAAGAAAATCCAATCAAATGTGAGGGTGGGACCACATACCCACAAGCACACACATTACCCTAACCCTTGTTATAAAAGCACAAATCCATATGTAATCAGAACATGAAGTGATCTACATATCATCGTACCTGCGATGAAGTGATAAAAGCACAATTTGGAATATTTCGAGGGATGGAAGTTTTTGAGGTTGATCCGAGCTAGTCACAATGTCCGTCTTTGTCTCAAAAGATCTTTCGTCCGCACGCCCTCGGTCAAACGTTTGGCTGGAATGGACAAAAACTTTCGCCACACGGGGTCAGTAGAATAGCTTTTACATCCACTGACAACACAACAATGAACCATTGTTTACAGATAGGAACGGGACTACCGGCAAAACACAATTGTCTATCCACAGGTGGTCTGTAGGTTGTGACCGCTTAACCCAAAAAATGGTGATGTACACGGTGATGACGTCAAGCGGAAAGAATCTATACATGACTTTATATACAGGTTTGTAACTGAAAGAGTGAAGAGAAGCGAAAGAGAAAGGCACAAAAGGAACACAGCTAGCTCTCTCCTCTGTCCTCACATTTATCCACATCAATCCCAGGTAGCACACTTGGATAATTAGGAATTGATTTGAAAATTGGAGAATGATGCAAAAGATCGGGGGGGGGGAATCATGTCCTTTTCATCAGAAAGATGGTCTGTTGTATCCTTTGCTAAAAAAGAAAAAAGAAAATCTTAACAAAGGAATAACTGGAGCCCCTTTCCTTCGATTTTAAAGAGCCCTTATCATGGCTGGCTTTCAGCCATGATTGGTTTTCAGGTCATTTAACTTTAAAAAGACTAAATAAACTCTTCAGGAGGACCGCAAGTCCCCACAGATTTGTTGTGCTCATGAGGGTGTGACCACTTGCTTGGGAAGTGGCAATCACGCCATCTTTCACACCCATTTATTTTTACAGCTTTTGCCACTCTGTTGTTGACATATTGTGTTAATACACTGATAAGTGACGGCAACATGGCTGAGTTGTGGTCATCCACCAAACAACTTCTTCCTTTGAAGGAAGAGTTTGGTGGATAGCTTCAATATGTTGACTTTCGAAAAAAAAAGTCTTGGTTCAGGGTTTATAAACCCATAGGTAGAATCTATATGTGACATAAAAGAGACTATTGATCAAATGCAACACAACCAAACTTCAAAAATATGATCTCTCCAAATAACCTCAACAAAATCATTTATGTGCCCTGGACACATAAACCAGGACATGGGAATTTAAGGTTTAGATAAAATTACAAACTTTCCATATTATGGCTCACACATGGTCATTGTTATTATTGGTTGTATATCTTGATGACATAGATGCTGCTTTGTATAATACAACAGCCTGCAGTGATGCTGCCATCTCATAACTTTCAGTGTGTCATTGAGACATCTGCATCATCCAACAATTCTAATATAAGAGTAGCAGTGTAGTGTGAGATTCACTGTTCTGCTCCTATTTTTCACTCTCCTCTCCTTATATTGTACACAGCAATAAATACTACATGTGTTGTTCTTTCTGCTACCACACCCTTTGCCATAGCTCTTGTTTTGTAGCCTAGGGATTGAGACATCTTCATCCCCATCCCCGGTACCTCACAAGGACCATCAATAATTCTGCTAAAGAGTGTGCTGAGCTGAAAATGGGAGGGGTGGGTGTGGTGGGGGAAGTTGATGGCTTTTCCACAGCGCACTCAATCTCTCCACCTCCCTCCATTCACACTATGCTCCCACACTTCCTAACATGACCTTCTGCAGTGTTGTTTATCATTTTTGTGCTGTGTAGACAACAGGGACACACACAGGCACAAAGCTTTTAGCCCTGTAATAATCAGGAAGCAAGCTCCCTGAGCAGCTAATGTAGGTTCTCAAGAGAAGTTTATGTCTATTTTATGTGGCCAAAAAAATCACCACTAACCAGTAAAGAGATAGAAGGTTATCCATATCAAAAGCAAAAGAAAATGTATATCTGTATTACTGTTATTTTCTTTGTCACTTAAACCCTGTTTCTCATATTTGTCACATTGTAAAAGAAAAAAAAATCTATGTCTTCAAAGAGCTATTCACAGAATCATTCTTTGTAATATTTCTTTAGTTGAAGTCATTTTACACACAAGGCAAGATATTCTAACTTGTTGCCATGATGTTGCCAGATGTAATCTGGAAAGTTGCTTCCTTTTTGTAATTAACAAGTGAGTTTTTTGCTAATGACAGACAGCTCTAACCTACCTTCAGGGAACTGCACTAATTGCTTGTTACTGCATTTTCCACAAACCAAATCTTTTCCTAGAAGCTGGCTGGTTTTTGATATGCTTCTTTTTTTTTAATGCTGATAATTCATGTTGATTTTCTAAAAGACAATCACTTATAGATTAGAAGTTTGTCATTTTCACAAATTGTAATTTTATTACTGAAATTAACTTATAGTTTTTATCAGCTTTTCTAATAGGATTGCTAAAGAAATTATTACTGGTCCTATTCGTGCTGACTTCTGCTAACACAGGCTCTTGTCGTTTTAGAGCCTTGTGACTTCTGTATTTCACTTTTTTGGAGACCCCCACCTCCTGTGCCCATCGTCTAAATCCTAACATAACTTCCCTACTCCAGTCTCTGCAATCTGAGTGAATCATGTTAAGCTTGAGTTTAGCACTTCCCATATAAAAAGAGACAAAATTTCCAATTATTCAGATGTTATGTCCTATTTAAGCCAATTTCTGATAAGATATTAGTCAAGAAATAAAAATGTAGTTATAGTACTTCATTTTTATTCATTTATTCATATTAGACATATGACACTGTTTAAAATTTGGTCCAAACTTTGTAAAGTAGATCCTCTCCTGCATAAAATATAGATGTTTTGTTTATAGAATGCAAGTATATATATATATATATATATATATATATATATATATATATATATATACTTTTTTTTTTTTTCTTATTCTGATGTCAGCTGTGTTTACATTGTTTTGTTACCTCCACCAAGGAGGTGCTTTCGGTAGCATTGTTTTCGTCCATCCGTCTGTCCGTCCAACTGTAGGCAACTTTACAGAAAAAGTGCTGAACGGATTGACCCGAAATTTTCACCAGCTATGTGCCTCAGCCCAAAGACAAACCCATTAAATTTTGGTGGTGATCCGGATCACCTTCTGGATCCAGGAATGTTTCGAAGGACTCTTTATCATTGTGAGAAATTGCCATGTTGGAAAGGCTGTTGGGGAGGCGCGAGTGCCCCCTTGTGGCAGAAGTGTGCAGCTGTGGGACTGAGCACATGATGTCAGGATGCAGAAATGAAACTTATGAGCAGCAGTGAACACGAGGGAAGAAGACTGTTAGACAGACTTATAGCCAGTTGAATATGGTGAACTGTGTGCACCTGTGAAGAACTGTACGTAACTAGTTGCATTTCTGCCTAAACAGGATGTTTAATTAGCCTTTAATGTTATTTATTCAGAAGTGTTCCTCCGTTCACCATGTGCCTCTTTATGCTATTAAGCTTGCTGACCTGTTACATGCCAGTTACTGTAACTGTTAGCCTTTAACACATATGCATGTTTAGTCCTAACTGTAAGGGATTTATTAGTTATAATTAATACCATGTGTTTCTTTGCCGAACAAATGTTCCTCATGGCTTTGTGTTTGTGTTTATAGACCACACTCACTCACAACCAGGCTTTCACCTTAACTAGCCTGGAATTCCTCACCTGTAAGCCTGCCATTTGTTGCATTACTGTGCTGTTGTGATTATGAGTGACCAGTAAAGACAGTTATCTGTACAAGCGAGTCCTGTGTGTTATGACCGACACCTCATGGTGAACATCAAACCTACCAACACCTAAACAGTCTTATATGAACATCACTCTAATAGGCCAATTTTTTGGAATTGTTCCATATAACTCCATACGAATGGCCTGAGTGTTTAGCAAAAAAAAATTACAAGAAAGGATCTTAATAAGTTCTAGAATGTTTTGAAAGATGATCCAGATCCAGAGAAAATTCAGGATACTATCAATGATCCAAAGCACACAAAAATTAGGGAGTTAAACTGCTTAGCCGAGGTCTACACTCATTAGTAACCTTCAGCTGTCTCTGTGCTATGATGAGCTCTAAAACCAGACTGAAACTTTTCAAACAGATTATTTCTGCTCAGATGAGCACATTGTTGAGTTGAAACTGTTTTCTCAAGAAGTTTAGATATAAAGCGGAGGTTAGATATCGGTCTGTAATTCTACTCGTGAAAGTGTAAGTAGGGCTGTTTTTGTTCAATAATTTGAGTGCTGGGAAAAACAGCAGAAGCTTTTATTTTTTTTAAACTGTGCCGCTGTTAAAGGCAGGGTAGGGGATCCTAGAAAACTGATTCAAGCAAGCTACACCACGCCACCAGAGTGCAGGAGCGTGTGCGCCAATGGTTTACAGGCATAGATAACCGATAACAACCGAGTGGATAGCTCGTTAGCCTGCTAGTAAACAGCTGAGGAACCATGTGTGTTAAGTGTTAATTTGCTCACCTCCAACTCCTACTGCAGTCTATAACAACAACGCTGCAAATGTCAGCATCTCCATGACTTGATCCACATCCCTTTTTTTTTCTTTTTGGTGCATTTTAAAGACACACAACGGAACTTTTAGCAGTTTGCTCAGTGACGCGCCCCCTATCGGCGGCTAAACTAGCATCCATCTTGTATCGTACCTGTACTGTAAGCTCACTCCAGCCAGTAAAAGACAGTCTTATCTTGACTCTTGTTCTGTCCCTTCCTCTCTTTCTTTTCTTCTCTTCCTCCGGTAATGTTTCCTTGCGTTTCTTTACCAAATCTGACATGATGAACGTTCAATACAGCCGCAACGTTGATACCTGGTTTAGCCTACATCCGGCTGCTAGTGAGTGATGCGATGCTGCAACCAATAGTTGGCTGCAACGTCACAGTCGCGTCCCAGGTGGGAATCTTACATACTGCTGTTTCTGAGCCCCGGGACGCCTCTGGGCAGTAATGGCTCGAAAATGCGCGTAATGAATGTTGGTGTGCCGAAAAAACGAGTCAGAAACGCGTATTCTTAAGGTCTAAAAGTTACGTTGTGTGTCTTTAAGAGCAAACAGCTACACAGATTACCTAATGGCAGCGAGCATTCACAGCGAGATACAAGCGAGCGAGTGAGTGAGCGAGCACGCTCGCGGTGGGCAGGGGAGAGACAAACGGCCTTGACATATCAACATTCAATCAATAAGCATGGGCCGTTCAAGACAATTGGATTGGGATTTTTCAGTCCTTTCCGTTCCACAGGTGACTACATTTTAAAATTTTTGTATCAGAGCATTTAATTAATTGTCTGCAGTTGGGGTGTGAAGGATATTTTAAGCAATATAGTAAAAAATTTTCTTGGAAAACATCATCCACCCTGCCTTTAACTTCTATGGAATGCCGTTACTGGAAATAGTTTTACTGCTGTATGTCAGGCACAAAATGGGCATTTCCACTTACTCCCTCACTTTTTTCTTTAATAGGGGATTATCACGCTTACCGGAAGTTCCCGGCATTTGGACACTTCCTCTTCCGGGCCATGTTAACGACAGCTGTTCCTGCTCTGTTATACTGTTTAAATCGGATAAACTCCAAACATACTCAAGTTTTCATTCTAGACTGAAGTGATACTAAGGAAGAAGTGATTCAAAGCGATCGATTCGCTAAAGGGCCGAACACACGTTTGTTTATCGCCGGTAGGGCATAACACCGGCACTTCACAGCATGCTAGCATTAGCCAGCTAGCGTTTACTGACGTGCTTAACATTGTGCGTCTTAAAACACACAAACATCTGAAAATCGGGTCTGTACCTCCCCGTTTCCAGTGGAACAACTGGGGACTGCCAAGAAAGGAGACGCTTTCAGATGCTTGTGTGTTTTCAGCCGCACAAAGTTAGGCACGTCATCAAGCTGGCTAATGCTAACCTGCTAACAGTAGTCCGCCAGCTACTACTCTGTTAAACTTTGTAAATCGGATAAACGCCAATGCCAAGTTTTCATTCCAGACTGAAGTGATGCTGAGGAAGAAGTGGATCAAAACGACCGATTCGTCGCGGTGAAGGACCGAACTTTATAATAAAAGGATACACGTTTGTTTGTAGCCGGCAGTCTGCACAGTCGTGTTAGCAGGCTAGCATTAGCTAGCTCGATGACGTGCCTAACTTTGTGCGGCTGAAAACACACAAGCATCTGAAAGTGTCTCCTTTTTTTGGCAGTCCCCAGTTGTTCCAGTGGAAACAGGAGGGTACAGACCCAGTTTTCAGACGCTTGTATGTTTTCACAAGCGAAAAGTTGGTAACGTCAGCTAACGCGAGCTTGCTAACGCTAGCTGTAGTGTAGTCTGCATCATTGAAGTGCAGACTACAGACATACGTGCAACCTTGTTTTATTTTAAATTTCGGTCCTTCACTCCGACAAATCGCTTTCATCCACTTCTTCCTTAGTGTCTTTTCAGTCGGGAATCCATGAAAACTTAGGTACGGCTGGCGTTGTTTATTAGATGTACACAATGGAACAGAGCAGCAACATCGAGACTTGGATTGAGCCATTCCTGGCCCGGAAGAGGAACCTTCAGATGTTTCAACTTCCGGAAACCGGAACGCGGAAGCGTGATAATCCCCTATTGAATACTAGAATATTTTCAATGACTCAATAAAAACAATAACAGAAAACTAGAAAATTTCTGAAGAAATTTTGAATGCTGCCAATCTGCTACCCACGTCGAACAGAGCGACAGCCATGTTACAAAGATGGATTAACAGACAGAAAGACAAAGCTGTGAGACAGACTGTGACACAGACAGAGAGTGAGTGAGACAGACTGAGAAAGACAGACAGAAGGTGAGTGAGACAGACTGAGAAACACAGAAAGATGCTGAGTGAGACAGAGACTGAGACAGACTGACTGTGAGTGACCCAGACACCGTGAGACAGACAGATAGATAGACACTGTGAGACAGACTGAGAGAGAGACAGAAAGACACTGAGACAGACAGATACTTAGATAGACACTGACAAACAGACAGACACTGTGAGACAGACAGATACTTAGATAAATAGAGATACACTGAGACAGACAGACACTGACAGACAGACGGACAGACACTGTGAGACAGACAGATACTTAGATAAATAGAGAGACACTGAGACAGACAGATAGACACTGACAGACACTGTGGGACAGACAGATACTCAGATAAATAGAGGGACACTTAGTCAGACAGAAAGACACTGTGAGACAGACAGATACTTAAATAGAGAGACACTGAGACAGACAGACAGGTAGATAGATAGATAGATAGATAGATAGATAGATAGATAGATAGATAGATAGATAGATAGATAGATAGATAGATAGATAGATAGATAGATAGATAGATAGATAGATAGATAGATAGATAGATAGATAGATAGATAGATAGATAGATAGATAGATAGATCATCCAGTTTCTCAGATATAATATTACATTATGAGGAAATGTGTGTGTGTGACCCAAGGGGCAAACTCCGCCTCAGAACAGTGAAGCTCTCTTCCGCATTGTATTTAGTGTAATCCTCCCTTCATCCGCTAGGGGCTGGCTCCAAGAGCGAGCAAATCCCCATAGACTCCCATGTTAAAAACGCCGACTTCACAGCAGAAATAAACAGGTTTACAGCCTGGTTCAAAAAATCATTTTAGGTTTATTAGGTCACGTTTACCTTCATGTCAACTGTGAGGGGGGTGAATTTTTTTATAACTCATTCGTTTAGATGTTATTTATTCTTCAAATTACACATAATTAAGGGCGTGTCCTTATGACAGACCGGAAGCTCCGCATGCCGACCGGAGGCTCCTAGTTAGCTCCTTCTTTGCTCTTAATAAGGTCTCAGTTTGTTACAGAGTCGCACAACGGCGGTGTTTAGTCAGCGAATTGCAAGTCTAAGCATGTCTTACCTTAACCATGCCGCTTAGGGGGCTTATCTTTGTTAGCTCCTCTTAGTTTCGTGTTAGCTCAGTTAGCGTTTAGCCCACAGTACGTCAGCTGTCAATCATTTGTCCCGCGGCCGCGCTGTGCCCATTTTAGGATTTTCCTGGAGTGACGACGTACGTGACACGGCAAGATGGCGACGGTAAGACACGCCCAACTGGCTTCACATTTCTCTATTCAGAAGAGACCGGAAGCTACGTCCAGTAATTATATACAGTCTATGGTGTGACCTCACAGAACTCCAGCAGCTGCCTCGTTGAACGTTGCTAGGCAACAGAACCTGCCTGCTTCTGTGTGTCTTCCAAAATGGCAGTTGACACAGACATATATGGATTGAATGGTCTCAGTGCACATATCTCAGCCAATCACAGGACAGTATCCACCCCTTTAATGTTTTATCACAAGAGAGAACCCGCCTCTTTCATGTTTATCTCAGCCAATCACAGGAGAGTATCCGCCCCTTTTTATGTTTTATCACAAGAGAGAACCCGCCTCTTTCATGTTTATCTCAGCCGATCACAGGAGAGTATACACCCCTTTAATGTTTTACAACAAGAGAGAACCTGCCTCTTTCATGTGGATCTCAGCCAATCACAGGCGAGTATCCGCCCCTTTAATGTTTTGTCACAAGAGAGAACCCGCCTCTTTCATGTTTATCTCAGCCAATCACAGGAGAGTATCCGCCCCTTTAATGTTTTGTCACAAGAGAGAACCCGCCTCTTTCATGTTTATCTCAGCCAATCACAGGAGAGTATCCACCCCTTTAATGTTTTATCACAAGAGAGAACCCGCCTCTTTCATGTTTATCTCAGCCAATCACAGGAGAGTATCTGCCCCTTTCATGTTTTATCACAGGAGATAACCCGCCTCTGTCATGTTTATCTCAGCCAATCACAGGAGAGTATCCGCCCCTTTAATGTTTTATCACAAGAGAGAACCCGCCTCTTTCATGTTTATCTCAGCCAATCACAGGCAGAGTATCCGCCGCTTTAATGTTTTGTCACAAGAGAGAACCCGCCTCTTTCATGTGTATCTCAGCCAATCACAGGAGAGTATCCGCCCCTTTAATGTTTTATCACAAGAGAGAACCCGCCTCTTTCATGTTTATCTCAGCCAATCACAGGACAGTATCCGCCCCTTTAATGTTTTATCACAAGAGAGAACCCGCCTCTTTCATGTTTATCTCAGCCAATCACAGGAGAGTATCCGCCCCTTTAATGTTTTATCACAAGAGAGAACCCGCCTCTTTCATGTTTATCTCAGCCAATCACAGGAGAGTATCCGCCCCTTTAATGTTTTATCACAAGAGAGAACCCGCCTCTTTCATGTTTATCTCAGCCAATCACAGGACAGTATCCGCCCCTTTAATGTTTTATCACAAGAGAGAACCCGCCTCTTTCATGTTTATCTCAGCCAATCACAGGAGAGTATCCGCCCCTTTAATGTTTTATCACAAGAGAGAACCCGCCTCTTTCATGTGTATCTCAGCCAATCACAGCAGAGTATTCGCCCCTTTAATGTTTTATCACAAGAGAGAACCCGCCTCTTTCATGTTTATCTCAGCCAATCACAGGAGAGTATCCACCCCTTTAATGTTTTATCACAAGAGAGAACCCGCCTCTTTCATGTTTATCTCAGCCAATCACAGCAGAGTATCCGCCCCTTTAATGTTTTGTCACAAGAGAGAACCCGCCTCTTTCATGTTTATCTCAGCCAATCACAGGACAGTATCCACCCCTTTAATGTTTTATCACAAGAGAGAACCCGCCTCTTTCATGTTTATCTCAGCCAATCACAGGAGAGTATACACCCCTTTAATGTTTAATCACAGGAGAAGACCCACCTTTTTAACGCTTTATCTCAGCCAATCACAGGAGGGGACCCAACCCTTTAACTCATTGACTGCTAGACCTTTTACGAGCAGAGTGCTCCATATGGCCAGGATTTTTAAGCATTTTCAGTGATTTTTTGAGTGTCACAGGATATTGTGTAAACACTGAATGTACCAAAGGAAAGCTTAGACCCCCGTCTTTTATCAGAAATAAAACACTTGTTTCTAGCTTTTTCTGTTCTTTCGTAATCTGCAGTAAAACATGGGTTTGTTGCCGTGAAAATGCCTGCTTTTGACCAAAAAGGTGAGAAAACAAAATTTAAATTTTGTGATGCGCTTCAAGTGGTAAAGTGTCCTTGTTGCCAATAAAGTGACACATTCATCATCTGAACATCTGAATACTTCTATAAAAAACAAATACATCACTGACAAAAGAGTTTTGGTTGCAAGATAATTATTCACTAGTTAAATAAGCAACAACAAGTCTGTTTCACAGCAAAATATTTGACACAAACGTCTCTTTCTATCCGTCACTCCCTCCTTCTACTCAGCTAGTTCTACTTACGCAAGCGGTTTATCTCATCCATTCACAGGAGAGTATCCGCCCCTTTAATGTTTTATCACAGGAGAGAACCCGCCTCTTTCATGTGTATCTCAGCCAATCACAGGCGAGAATCCGCCCCTTTAATGTTTTATCACAAGAGAGAACCCGCCTCTTTCATGTTTATCTCAGCCAATCACAGGAGAGTATCCGCCCCTTTAATGTTTTATCACAAGAGAGAACCCGCCTCTTTCATGTTTATCTCAGCCAATCACAGGAGAGTATCCGCCCCTTTAATGTTTTATCACAAGAGAGAACCCGCCTCTTTCATGTTTATCTCAGCCAATCACAGGCGAGTATCCGCCGCTTTAATGTTTTGTCACAAGAGAGAACCCGCCTCTTTCATGTTTATCTCAGCCAATCACAGGAGAGTATCCGCCGCTTTAATGTTTTGTCACAAGAGAGAACCCGCCTCTTTCATGTTTATCTCAGCCAATCACAGGCGAGTATCCGCCGCTTTAATGTTTTGTCACAAGAGAGAACCCGCCTCTTTCATGTTTATCTCAGCCAATCACAGGAGAGTATCCGCCCCTTTAATGTTTTATCACAAGAGAGAACCCGCCTCTTTCATGTTTATCTCAGCCAATCACAGGAGAGTATCCGCCCCTTTAATGTTTTATCACAAGAGAGAACCCGCCTCTTTCATGTTTATCTCAGCCAATCACAGGAGAGTATCCACCCCTTTAATGTTTTATCACAGGAGAGAACCCGCCTCTTTCATGGTTATCTTGGCCAATCACAGGAGAGTATCCACCCCTTTAATGTTTTATCACAAGAGAGAACCCGCCTCTTTCATGTTTATCTCAGCCAATCACAGCAGAGTATCCGCCCCTTTAATGTTTTATCACAAGAGAGAACCCGCCTCTTTCATGGTTATCTTGGCCAATCACAGGAGAGTATCCACCCCTTTAATGTTTTATCACAGGAGAGAACACGCCTCTTTCATATTTCTCTCAGCCAATCACAGGAGAGTATACACCCCTTTAATGTTTAATCACAGGAGAAGACCCACCTTTTTAACGCTTTATCTCAGCCAATCACAGGAGGGGACCCAACCCTTTAACTCATTGACTGCTAGACCTTTTACGAGCAGAGTGCTCCATATTGCCAGGATTTTTAAGCATTTTCAGTGATTTTTTTGAGTGTCACAGGATATTGTGTAAACACTGAATGTACCAAAGGAAAGCTTAGACCCTCTTCGTTTATCAAAAATAAAACACTTGTTTCTAGCTTTTTCTGTTCTTTCGTAATCTGCAGTAAAACATGGGTTTGTTGCCGTGAAAATGCCTGCTTTTGACCAAAAAGGTGAGAAAACAAAATTTAAATTTTGTGATGCGCTTCAAGTGGTAAAGTGTCCTTGTTGCCAATAAAGTGACACATTCATCATCTGAACATCTGAATACTTCTATAAAAAACAAATACATCACTGACAAAAGAGTTTTGGTTGCAAGATAATTATTCACTAGTTAAATAAGCCACAACAAGTCTGTTTCACAGCAAAATATTTGACACAAACGTCTCTTTCTATCCGTCACTCCCTCCTTCTACTCAGCTAGTTCTACTTACGCAAGCGGTTTATCTCATCCATTCACAGGAGAGTATCCGCCTCTTTAATGTTTTATCACAGGAGAGAACCAGCCTCTTTCATGTTTATCTCAGCCAATCACAGGAGAGTATCCGCCCCTTTAATGTTTTATCACAAGAGAGAACCCGCCTCTTTCATGTTTATCTCAGCCAATCACAGGAGAGTATCCGCCCCTTTAATGTTTTATCACAAGAGAGAACCCGCCTCTTTCATGTTTATCTCAGCCAATCACAGGAGAGTATCCACCCCTTTAATGTTTTATACAAGAGAGAACCCGCCTCTTTCATGTTTATCTCAGCCAATCA